>VZSF01000014.1:111145-254986 GCA_013398295.1 Chionis minor | reverse complement strand
CCCCCCCCCCCCCCCCCCCCCCCCCCCCATTTGTAACTGCTAAGATCAAAAATAATAACGCACGACTCTGTTGAACCAGCGGGTACCCGTTCTAACTCCTACATGTACATGGACAAATGGAAGAACATCCACATCCATAGAATTAATGTATACTTATCATAAACATATAGACAGAGAGGCGGACGAGAGACTGGTCTATAGTTAAAATTTCCTTTTTTGAGTTACAGTAAATGCAATGCGTCGGCATTCCTCAACGGGTGGTAATTGAGTCTCAAGAGGGATTGTCTCACCCTGGTCTACTAGTCCTCGAGGTGTTTCCCTGGGGCGGCGTCCCAGTTCAGGGGAGATACCGGCCACAGCCCACTGTGATCCAGAAGAACTCAAAGGATCTTTGCTAGAATTGCTACTTACAGGATCCAAGATAATTGACTTTCCTCAGGTACTTTTCCACTCCAGCCCAGCTGGGACAATGGAGTATTCCGGTACTTTCCATCGGTTACACAAGCCCAGGACATGCTAGGACTTGTGGTCCTGGTACCCCCCCCTCTGTGGCCATGATCCATATATTGTCTGGAGTGATTGATTATAGTTATTATCTTCAAATTGTAGGAGCCATGAGAACCAGGCACACTAGGGGATTGCCATAGTGTTCTGGTCCATTATTACCTTCAAATGGTAGGAGCCATGGGAACCAGCTACAGTAAGGGGTTGCCATAGTGTTCTAGTCCATTGCTCTCCGCCCTTTCTTTCTGTCATGTTAGACCATTATGTATCATTCTGGTCATTGCATTATTATGTGGCTCAGGTGGGAGGAAATCATACCAAGTGACGAGGCGGGGGGTGTGGAATTGCATCACCACAGAAGCATCATGGGGCCCCTTGGTCCTCAGGACAACAGAAATAGTTCTTTATCACTCCAGCCTCTACTTTAATCGGTAGACCCCTAGGTGACGGTATGGCTACACTGGAGAATGGGGGATCACTGATAGGTGTAGCAGAAAAAGGGGAGGTAAAGTGGGAAAGCAGCAACCGCAAAGGTGGAAAAACATTATTCCTAGAGGGGTGACTTGGAAATTTTTGATACGTCAGGGGTGAATAAGGAGGAACTGGATGGTCAGCCCACTGGAGTTTTACTTGCCCAGGTTGCAAAAATACCTAGGAAGAACTGTAACAGCAACAATTTTATAGTCTTCATCTTGAGAGATAACTGGTGGGCCATCTACTAGGTTAACCCCTTCCTGCATTAACTTTCATTCACATTTAACATCTTGATTTTATTTAGGGTCTCAAGTTCCAGTTTAAGCCAAGTTGAGGTCTTCAAAGTTAACTGTTCCTTTCTCTACTTTCCTTGCCTGACAATTATTTCTACTCTGCGCTACACTATCATTTCTGCTAGTGGTGTATCCCAGCATTTCACACAGCAGTCCCCCCCATCTGACAGCCAGTGAAAGCAACTCCATGAACCTTGCTGATGTTTCTTTGTTATGTCGGCTCTTACAAGAGCACATGTAACTTTGGGAACTAAATAGTTTCCAAGTTCTCTGCAGATACTACTCCTTTTTTTTATAAACACTCTACAAAACCTTCTACTTGTTATTTTCAGAATCCAGCCATGGCACTCTGGCGCTCAAAGCTGTTGCTTGAGATCAAGGTGGCTTCTCAGCAGGGCACACTGAGATAGAATTAAATGGCATAGACTTTTCTACACTCAAGGACGTTTTTTCTCCACCTTTTTAGATGTATTAATTTTTAACAGAAATGTGTCACAAATACCTGCAAAACAGTCATGGTTTAGGCTTGTCTGCTTGTCAATCCTATCTACTTCCTCTGCTTTCTACGAGATGGATGTCAACAGCCCTTTTTTTGGGCTGGTGAGCATTTCCTTTCTCGACTACTTAGGGTGGGAAGATGTGGGCTATTTGCCTAACTCCACCATCTTAGTCCTTAGCCATCAAGCAAGGAAGTATTTTTAAAGGGACCAAGCCTAAAGTCCTGATGGTTTCACAAAAAGGAGAACAGAATGAGATCTGTTTCCAACTTTGTTCCCAGTCAGAGGGATAGAAGTTAACACTGCAAAAGTTTGTTTTAGATTTGCCTAGCTAGTTATGCTGTAGATTTGTGTTGTATCTGACAATGGAACTTCTCTAGAATTTCTTAGAGCTTCTAAGAAATTAATCTCCTGAATCACATGATCTATATTTGTCAGCCATTTAGAACAGCTGCTTGATGCTTAAGCACTGTGACAGAGCATACATACTTTACATACATAATTAAAAACTTCCAGTGGTGAGGCATGCACAACTTCTCTGTTGGTCTGTTCCAGTGTCTCACCACCCTTACAATAAAGAATTTCTTCCGTATATCCAATTTAAAACTACCCCCTTTCAGTTTAAAACCGTTGCCCCTTGACCTCTTACTACAGGTCCTAGCAGAACATCCCTATTCGTCTTTTATAAGCGTTCATATATTGAAAGGCTGATGTAAGGTCTCCCCGGAGCCTTCTCCAGGCTGAACAACCTCAACTCTCAGTGCCTGTCTTCATAGGAGACATGCTCCAGCCCTCTGATCACCTTCCTGGTCCTCCTCCGGACCCTCTCCAACAGGTCCGTGTCTGTCTTGTACTGAGGACCCCTGAGGACCCCAGAGCTGGATGCAGAACTCCAAGTGGGATCTCACCAGAGAGGAGTAGAGGGGCAGAATCACGTCCCTCGACCCGCTGGCCACGCTTCTTTTAACGTGGTCCAGGACGTGGTTGGCTTTCTGGGCTGCAAGCAGACATTGCCAGCTCATTCCCAGTTTGTCACCCATCAGTATCCTTGAGGACACAGGGCTGCCGTTAACCTGTTAACCCTCCAGTCCGTAATGATGTTGGGGATTGCCTGCACTCAGATGTGCTTGGCTTAAAACAAAAGTACTAGGGCATATACACATTTTCAGTGGATATAAACAGCTTTGTGGAGGAGCCTGACATGGCAGAGCACCGTCGGCAGAGCAGGGAGGTTTGTCACAGCAGATGTGCCCCTCTGCTCCTGGTAACTCTGAACCCACCCGCGCATCTCCTCAGCCTGTCCCCCTCTCACTTGTGACACTGCTGTATCCTTGGACAGCTTTCAGGCCTAGTGAGTCCTGCCGTTGCCTGTTGTGATTGAGAACAATTTCTCCCACGGTGTTTGCTTGGTTAATGCATTTTTCCCAATTTTTCTGTTATTTATTTACATAATTAACAAATCATACATGCACATGAAATCATGAGTTCTGTCTTTTTCTGCCCACCTAAATAACTTAAAAGTATACTTGTTCAGGGAAGAAGGCATTCACACTGCTTAACTCTGGGAATCTGAGTTGGGTTGCTTGATGGAGAGTCAAAGAGAATGAAAGAAAAATCCGAGAATGTCAACCCTGCGAACCAGACGGACACTGGAAGGGTGAGCATAACACCACAGAAAAGGGATAGATACTAGGAAGGGCTCTTTTTCTGTGTAACAATTTTCATTTCTACATTAATTTGAACTACGAGGGGGTATTACTGTTACTGGTCTGATACCCTAACTAGGCTAAACCAACAGCATATTCTTAGTTCCATATACATTCCCTTTGTCCCAACAAGAGCCTGAGTGTTGAAACTGGACACTGACTAAAACACACCTATCTCTTACACTTCGTTTTAAAGTTATTAGTGAAAACCCCTATCTTAGGTGGTGCTTTGACCAAGAAATTAATAAGTACAATACAAGCCTACACAGGCCACAAACCAATGTACAGATTCCAAATATAGTCTTTAATACATTTTTATGATATGGTTAATGGATCCATTGTGATGCATCACAATAAATAAAAAAAGAATAGTAATTTAAGCATGGAAAAACATAAAAAGTTACAAATAAATCAAGACTAAATCACAACTGCAGTTTCTTATTGATGAAGTAAGAGAACTTCAAGTTTTATTTTCTATCCTCTTCTACACAAAACTGAAATTGAAATAGTTTTGAATACATGGACAATCACAAGAAACTTTTGAGTTTAATGAAATAATTTTACCTAAAACAAGTTGTGTATATTTTATTAAAATAACATTACCTTCAGAATCCTCAGGGAGGCAGTGCTTACTCCTCTTTGAGCCTTTGTGCCTTACTCATTCCCATTCATTTTCAATTCTTGGACCTTGGACTATATGCTGTCTACATGCCATTTTGCTTTTGGACTTTAATAGCGAGTGAATCACACCTCTGGTGGGAAATCCTACCAGCTTGCAGAAAGCACCTACCAGATCAGAAAATAATATGCCACATCTACAGACAGGCTGATAGCCTAAGAGGCATCTGTCTCCATATTTGTGCTTGTGTTTCTTATAAAGAAGGGGTGTATGGAGGTCCAGAGAGACTCAGATCTTTATTGTATGTCGGGATCTTGTCTTCAGGCAGAGATTTGCTGTTGGGCCAATATGCCATCAGTATTATGAAGCTGCCCACTAATACCATTGGTGCAGCGAGCAATAACAAATCTCAGAACAGCCTTAAACACACACTATATGTTTGTCCCTAGCATGCCAAGATTTAAAAAACAAACCCAAAACAAGCAGGCCTGTGCAATCAATAGAGAATACACCATCATCAACAGCTCCCTGGAGGCAGGCTCCTGGCTGTACACGCAGCCCAAGGAGACACATTGCGCCAAGTACTGAGCTGTCCCCTGCTTGATGCTTACAACCATGTCAGAATTCATTCTGTCTAAGCCAAAGCATGCCAACAAAATGCAGTTTTATTTAATTTTTTTATTTTAGAAAACTCAGCCCATTTTCGGCAGCAAACATTTAGACATCTCCAGGGTGATGCGACAGCTCAAGGGATTTGAGTCATCTAAGACTAAAATTCAAAATAACCAAGAAACAGTCCACTTGCGTAAATATCTCTTATTTTCTTTCTAACTCCCATTAAGTACCTATTTGCTTCGTTAAGCTCCAGAATGGTTTTAAAAAAAAACATCAAAAAGTACAAAAAAATAATTTCAGAAAGTGAGCTGCATTAAGTTGAATGCAGTACATAGGCTCAGAACGCCCAAAAGCATTAACATTTCATGGAGCTATAAAACCTTGAACAATTAAAGAAGGCTCAGAACTTTGCAGATGGAGACCTCAGCCTATTTGGTCCAATAACAGTGTTATTACAAAGCCTGTCTTTGAAGAAACCCTTTCTCTCTAATTTGAGAGTCTTTGGATAGTAGTCTCTGACTTTTCTTGAAAAGTTAGGTAGGATGGGAAGAATGTGAAGCTGTAGGGTGATACTCCAAACTGATAAAACCACCTAATCTCAGCTCCTTGAGAACAAATCTTCAGGTTCTCTGATTGGTTTCCGGTCATATGTGCTATTTCATCAGTTAAAACTGAGGGTAGAGCATGTAATTTCATTAGTAACTTCAAACTGGAAAACTGGTAACTGTTTTGACTGTTTTACAGTGTCTGTTTCAGCAATCCTTTTTGTTCAAAGCAGATGGGTGAAAGCAGAAGCTAGGAAAGATAATACATCAGTTTTAGAGGGTTTGATAAAATAACTAGAGCTTAAACATCTGGAGTCCTTTCTTGCTTATGGAAACAAACTAAGAACTAATTCACACCAGAAAAGATTTGCTAGACGGGTAGAATCATCCCAGAAAATAGCTGAATGGTATAACAGACCAACAAAAAACGGTGGCATAGCTCAAAGATGCTGCTTTTCTAGAAAAATATTTTTAAAGGGTCCAAAATCAGTATTAAAAATTAGTTTTAAAAATGTGCAAAATTAGTATTCTAGCAAGGGATGACCGTATGACTGAACATGCAGTGGAATACTTCTGCCAATACAGCATGCTAGGATAGAGACACTCAGAAAAGAACTTTTAGTATAAAGGCAGCTATACAAGTAAAATAAATAAATATGATTTTTTCCTAGAATAACTTATCCCAGCATCCTGTTCATCCACACACAAACAGGCATAAAGTTCAACTGTTCTCCAATATTCGTGACGGGTTTCTTTTCCTGGAGTAAATACGCATCTGTTGGGCATTTTTCAAATACCTCATAATACAGCTATGAAGTCAGGAGCTTGTAGCACAGAACTGTCCTAATAAACAAATGATTGCATGTTTACTGTCTCCTGTATTTGGGCAGGGCAAAGTGGTAGAGCTGAGTATTTTAACCTAAGACCAATTCTGATGGCTAGCATTTTGTCTCAAAGGGCCCTAGATTGCCGACATTAATTTTTTAGCAGTTGAGGCAGCTTTTCATGTCTTATTTTAGGAATATGAGAAGGCATGGACAAAGTCAAAACTTGAACATTCTCTGATACACAGTTTGGGGCAGGCCACATGCTCAGTGTTCCTGTGAGAATACAAGAAAGCCAAAGGCTGCAAGTGATGATAGAAAATCCCTGTTTTAATGGACTAAGTATTTTACACAAAATAGGATTTCAATATTTGGAATACGTATCTGGATAAGCAATTTCTGATTGAGAATCACACAGATAAAGTTTTCCATATGGTGAAATCACTGTGCTTTCTTCACCTATTTATGGACATTGACATTTTACAATTCCTTAAATACTGTAAATTTGACAGTGTGTGTGGGAGGTACAAGTATTATTTTTATATGAGTGACGAGTATTTAACAGAAGCAAGCACCTTCAGGTTTTAACAATTCTGATCTTGCTTATTCAAATGCAGTTTGGACAGTAGAGAGTAACAACAGAATTAAAATCAGGCTCACATTCTGGCACACAAAAGAAATTATTCTTAGAGTTATATCAGCAGAATAGATTTTTCATGTAAATGGATTTGTAGGGTTTTGGGCTTTTTTTTTTTTTTCTTCCCTATATAGCTGTAGTTTTTTGGTCTTGGAAAGCTCTCATATTTCCCCTGCAAATTTTATATACTTCCAATGTCAGTGTCTTAAAAAAATTCTAAAAACATGAAGATTTTCTGTTCGCTATAGAGACTTTTGGGTTGGAATGTTTTTGCACTGAAACACCTGCAATACTTTTCTCACGTTGTTCCTTTCTTTGTTTTATTTGATCTATTTCCCATTCATTTTCTTTATTATCAATTTATGATAATAATGATTTATTATCAATACTTTTATTGTCAGCCTTTACTTACTTCTGTACTCTTTCCACTCCAGATATTGTACTCATTTTAGTGCAAGAAAGGTAAATAAAGGCTATACATAAAATCACCATAGTCCTCAAAAATCACCAAAATGCTCCGTGTCCCAGACACCATACAGCTTCAGCCTGAGGCAAATTAATTTCCACAGAGCCTTATTGCAAGCCTTCATGACAGACACCAGTAGCAGTGCCTGCCGAGCACAGACATTACCAATACTGCTGGAAGTTTTTCATTGACCTTGTTGGCTGCGTCAAACTCACTTAGGTCAATGCGATGCCCAGAATGCTAGGAACTGTATCTACAACCGAAATCAATGGACATTTTGCTCTGCATGGTTTCCCTTCAGAGGAAAGAACCTCTTGAAGGGTTAAGAGATTGCATCGTTAGCCAGGCTCTGAAGGGGCACGCCNGGCACGAAAAAAAAAAAAAAAAAAAAAAAAAAAAAAATCACAATGCACACCAACACCAGCTCTTTGCACCAGAGCTGACCATCCCAGCAGCACTGGCAGCAGAAACGAAGACGGGGTTGAATGCCCCAGACTATAGCGCTAGCACAAAGCTGGAAAATGGCTAAGGGTCAAAGTAGCACCAAATAAAAATCAACACTAATGCAACCAAAGCCATCACATTACTGGTGCTGGCAGAAATCAGTCTCCTAAGGTGTCTGGCTGGGAGGAACAGAACTGGAGGAAGGGGATGACACTTAACTTCTTTAATGAGCAACTCTGCATGGTGCAGAGCAGAACATCCAGGAAACACAAGATGTGTCAAGAAGAGCCGAGAGCCTGCAGCTCATGCAGCAACTCAAACTGTTGAGGATCAAGTTGTGTTTCTTGGTCCTCTCAGGTGCCAAAAAGGTTATAAGAACCAGAAGAAATGTAAAGTGCTTGCTGCAACTGAAACATACTGAACTGACTGAAGACAAACCTGAAAGCATAGATGTGCCTACAAGGACAAACGTGTAGGAGAAAGAATTAGGTATAAACTGTGTGTTGTCCAACTCACTCTGAGTTAAAGTTTTCATTATCCAAGTTCACAGCTGGCATAGCAGACTAAAAAGTCTTCTGACCTTTTTATAATCAAAAGAAAAAGCAAAAAAGAATGACACCACATCAAAGCTCTGGCAGAGTCTAGGTCCCACAACAATGAGAATATGCATTAGCAAAGCTCACCCCTTTATATGGTTATAATCAGGGGGTGAAAATAAAAGTTTTCAATGGGTTTTTAAAACTACCTCCCCAGCGCCCAAGGCATAGCAGAAAATTCTGGGGAGATGCAATATACCCTCTTTCCAGAGGCCAGAACCGTAGCGTTATGTGCAGTTCATTCAGTGACATGACCGCATAGGCAATTTCCTCCTGCTCCCCAAAGTAGTACTTACATAAGCTAGAAACAAAAGTTCATTCTTATTATTTAAAAACATCAACAATAACACAACGGCATTTGCTTCTTTTATTACGAAAGA
Organism: Chionis minor; assembly: GCA_013398295.1. NCBI lineage: Eukaryota > Metazoa > Chordata > Aves > Charadriiformes > Chionidae > Chionis > Chionis minor. The sequence goes on along the minus strand of VZSF01000014.1, from coordinate 246,386 downwards.
TACAAAAACACAGAGTGTAGTGAAGCTATCATTAGAAACGTGAATTTTTTCTGAACCAGTTTGCTATTTACATACACAAAATTCCCCAAGTGGAACAATATCAAATGTGAGACACATTATCAGAATATACCATATATACAAGTTTAGAGATTTTATCTCTGTTATTCTATACATGATTGTTACACAAAAAGTCAATTCCTACCTGCCTTACACAAGTATTTTAAATTAAGCTTATGAAACTACCAAGCAAAATAAAGCAGAATCTGGGCAAAGTTCTGCTATCTGAACAGTTACTTTATAAATATAGTACAAAATACTACAGCCAGGTTTTCAGCCAGGCTCAGTCTTCTGTTGTGTCAAATAGCCCATGCTCCAAATTACTGGAAGTAAAATAATGGAAATTATTACTGATTTTTATTGACATCAAACCAGAAATATCTCAGGAGTCAAAGATGCACTGGTCTTCACCTCACTGATCAGTTATTAGGAAAAGCAAGTTTTTGTTGTTGGTTTTTGTGTTTTTATTTTTAAAACTTTTCCCTCAAACAAAATGCCAAATAAAATGCTTGAGCTCGCTTTGTGTGATCAGACATTCTGTTAAAAAAATAAAATGCAAGAGGACACACACCACTTTGTATCTTTTTAAAATGGAACCAACTACTGCTTAGTAAAATAAGGCACTTCTTCCCTTAGATCAGCCAATTCCCTAGATTTTAGCTTAGCTCCATTTTACACAGAGAAGTGATTTCAGCTATGCCACTTGTGACAGCAAAAGGGATGTTGTTAAGAACTGTTGCTCTCCAAGCATGGATGGCCTCAACGATACCTTCTGGATTGCTGGAACCCAAGTCACACAGTGAATATATGGCTGCCAGCTGCACGCTCCAGGAAACACCTGCAAAAAGTTAACACAAATCAGCTTATAGAAACATTGATATGCAATGATGTTTTTGGGAAGCCTGAATCTAAAGAAACTATTAGTTCAAGTAGTGGAATTAAAATACATCAACAATTGGGGTGCCTAAAACCGGGAAACAGCAAGATGACAATGTGCACACGAACTCGATAACATCTCATTTTATACTATACTTTCCAGTTTTCTGAATTCAGCAGGTTTTCTGTATTCAAAGGGCATAACAGATTAGAGCATCTAGTGATTTTCCTCTAGTTAAAGGTGATCAGACTTTTATGAAAACAGTTTTTACACAGAACCTGAAACGGACACAGACTTATACACCACTCACTTGGAAGAATGTGAGATAGCAAGGACGAGAAGTTACACAAGTGGTTCAAAACAGCTCCCCAACATCAGTCAATGCTTCACTGCAAAACGTACTTAACATCCAGAATAACTTAACAATATAGATCTCTGCTGCCTTAATTGCCTTGCTTTGTCTCAGTTACGAATTTCGACTGTCTTGCAACCCTCTCCCAATACAACAATCTTGCCAGTAGCAAGCTTCAGCATGAGCTGCTCAGGCAACAGATTAGCTGTTACTGCTCCAGTTAAGGTCACCCTTTAAGTTCTCTGAGGCAGCTGACAATGCTGTTACATGAAGCAGCGGAAATCCAGGGTGGCTGAAGCTATCTCAGCGTTCTTTGCCTCAAACAGAAGGTAATACACGTGGCTTCATAAACTTTGGAGGAGAAAGCAACCGAGAACTGCTTGTACTGTTATGCACTAACATAAAACTGCATGGGCAGGCTGTTTTGGCATGTGTTTCTCAAATTGTGCGTGTTCTGTTTGCACTGGCAAAACTTCACGTTGCAGATGTTACACTAAAGTTCCTCTAAGTAAACATTACCTTCCTCTTTTGCATGCTGTACAAACAGTCCAATTACGGAACTAATATTCTTCACTGCAGCAAGATATCCTTCCTTTAAACCTGTTTGTCCCAATCGACCTGAAAGAAAAAAAGGTTACTACGTATCTGATATTTAGACAATGAACTTCCTAACTTTTAAATTTCAGTCTTGTCTTTTGAAGTATCAACAGAAAATGCAAATTTGAATTACAAGTCATTCTTGTTACCATCTTGTTTTGGGAACAACACTTCTCCAATTCCTTTTGTGACTAAAGACCCCAAGGCATTTTACATCAGATTGAGCCAACTTCCCACAGGTTTACAATCTGTAAGTGTATAACTCTCAAAGAATGCAGTTTCTGTTTAACAAACATTATTGCATACATACTGAAATTATCTATTGAAACCCAAAGTTTATCTATTTACCTTAAATGCCAGCTAGATCCCAAAGAAATGAATCTAACTTAAAAGTGCAGGAAGAGGTATTATGTTACATAGAAAACATTTTATACACTTGGCTCATTTAAAACATTTTATACACTTGGCTGTAGAGCATATGTAGCTACAGATTATTTTACTTCAAATACATAAAACATGCTGGTACTTGCTATCTGGAAATCAGAATAACATTTCTGAAAACTTAAGCACATGCTTTCCACAGGCTGACAAACAGAAAGTATCTGCATAGGACTGAAGACTTTGGCTTTTTAAGGTGAACATTTTTGAAGAAGATTGGAATAAAATTAAAATCAAGATGCAAAGAAATGTAAAAATACTTCAATTGACTCTCCAGGCAGGTGGACACTTTCAAAGGACATACTTACAGAAAGCAGAAGTTCAACCAAGAATTTAGATTACTTACCAATTAGCCTGAGTATCAATGCTATAACGCTATCAGGAATGGATTGAGCAGTCTCATGCCCCTTTCTCTTCTTTACCCACTTATCCATAGACGGCCAAAGCACTTTGCTGTGAAAGACAACTGAATTTGAAAATCTGCATGAAGAGGTGCTACAATATTTACACAGAAATGAACACAAATGGTTCTCTCTGTTTACTGTCTATTTCCATAGCTTCAATTGCACCTTAAATTCACCTTCTAGGGAAGCTCATAATAATCCAAGCTTCCATAAATCTAAGTAATCTAAAGAAGGTGTTAAACCCAAACAATCAAAGCTAACTTTCTGGAGGAATCACTCCTGTTCAGAATAGTATTCCTGCTCATCTTCCATTCATTTCCCTGCAAGATTCTGCACCTCTACTTAAAAGTCAAGAACTCACTTCACTGACTTCACAGATGTATATGAATTTGGGTTACTTTCAAATGTCATGCTGAGATGTTATGCAAGCTTCTTTATGACTGAAAATTCACAGTTTGCATGTTACAAGTAGGATCTGATGCTTGTTTTTAAACCTGAAAGGACCTGAGATGACTTTTTTCATCCTTAAAATGATGGTAATAGACCTAGTTACCTATTATCAGCACAACCCCAAACAGACAATCAACTCTATGGCTTTAGTTAAAATGACATACCTTCCACTGAAGTTAATTTGTATTTGCTTTACAAATATTTCACTAAAAATAACTTCTTTACAATTCAAAAGCACATAACTTCTATAAAAGACGATGACTGTAAGCTATCTGCATTTACTTTATATTCAATGATTACATTGTCACAGTTAAACGACCTATTTTTGGAGATTCTACTAGATTATGTAATATGTACATAGAAAATAAGGGCTGTCAGATCAGTCCAGGTATCAGAATGAAGTCTTCCAATTTAAGTATGGTAGCAGTCCACACACTGGATTACAGCACTCAAAGGAAATTTAAGACATTGAATCTAAGCATTAGAATGATTTTAAAATCAGACTGAAATCAGGACAGTACACTAATGAGTACAGTTACATTTCACTTACAACACTGAAAGAGTGCTAGTTACACATCAAAAGTTCCACCCTCATTTTCTAGTGATGGAATGCACATTTTCTAGTGAGGGGAACTCAACAATTAAGTTCAGATGAAGACCATCAATCATTTTGTTTTGTTGACAAACAATCCATCTAAAAATCTTTCACAGTTGTCCACATATAACTATTTTAAAAGCAATTCTTTATTAGAAAGGTTTACTAACAGGGTTAGTTTCCTGGACCAGTACCACAAAATCCTACATTTCATCACTAATCACTCATTCTATAATAAAGTAAGGCACACAAACATAGTAGTGTAGGTCTCATCAGGTTAAAATGCCCTCATTTCTAAGTATCGATGCAATGCTTTATGTTAAAAGCTAAATCATAATGTCTCAAATTTGGAAATAAAACCCCAACACCACAACAAACCACAAAAAAAACCACACAAGAAAACATTTCAAAGAAATGCTTGCCACCATACCTTATAACATTGTCGTGTGTCCAGTCCCACTTCAGGCGAGAGCAGAGTAGATCAACAGCAAATATGTACTGCCAAGCATCTTCACTCAGATCTTCTCCATATTGCTCACTCAGTTGAAATTCTACTGTTGGACATGACTGCATTTCTAAAAGCAGGTTTGAGACCATAGTACCAGCATCTAAAGAGGAACTCTGGAATTTTAGAAGGTGATTATCTTAATGCATGAAAAATTACCAACCCAGAACCTAACTCTACTTTATTTGATTCTAACTGTCCACAGCATCTTACATCATAAATTCAAATGTGGGTTTGACTTAACACAAACAAAAAGAATACATAAATGAAAATATTCAAGTACTCAGTATTTTTCCTGATGCTTTTACTAAAAGGAGAGTTTGTGGGGAAAAAACCCCCAACAAAAATAACAAAAACCACAATCCCTACACTCACTCTCTTCTCTCCTCCTACAATTTGGAGATTTTTGCTTCTCTCAATGAAGCTTTAAGGTCAGCAGAGTATTTTCCAGTGCAAGAAGATCTGACTAATCCTGCTCACTTTCTAAGGTGGTTTTTGTGGGTTTTTTTTGGGTTTTTTTTAAATGATTTTCTGATGCTGAGATTTGTTACTGTTTAATGTTCATTAGGGGCTAATTTCCAAGCAAGTACTTTCAATAGCTGAGGTAGTAAGAACTAAAAACATGTCATGTGAAACAATTCTGCGAACTAAATAGCTAGGGCAAGCAAGGAAATTTAAAAACAAACATCCTTTGAATATCTGAAATATTAAGGAAAAAGTCTAGGCTTATCACAAACACAGTGGGTGGTCAGCATATGTCCTCACTACAAAAGTTCATATAATTGCCAAGTTCTGCAATGGTGCAAGTCACTAAAACGGCATACTTTGACCAAGAACTGAATACCCATTCTACAGGAGCTTTACTTTCCTAAGTAGAATAATCTTCTCATAAAAGTATACGTATAACAGACTGTCAACCACAATCCACTTGAAATTTGTCCCTGTATTTGCACCTAAGTAAAAAACATCCTACAGATAGGATGTTGTCTGCTATCACCAAATACAGACATCCCTGAGGTCCTTTTCCCCAGCTGCAGCCGCTCTCATACTTCAGACATCCATAAAGTAGGTAGTGTGAGTGCACAGAATTAGTATTTCCAGGAACATTTACTGAGACATACTTCTGTCCATCTCTACTGGCATGAGATTGAAAGCTGTAACCTAATAGAATGGAGGATACAAATTCTTTGCTAAACGAGGACTGCAGTACAGCACAACTCAATACCAGAGCTTAATGCTACATCACAACTGGAATTTAATCAAAAAAGAAACATATATAAATCCATGCCCTCTTAACTCACTCCACTGTAAACCTGCACTAAATCAGGAGGTTTATAGGGGTACCTTATTAAATTCAGGGCTGGTTTCAGATCTTAAAAAAAAAAAAAAAAAAAATCATCATGCTTTTTCCAGAGGGTGCAAGACTTAAAGGCTATCCTAACAGCAGTAAGCCTACCTGCAGTCCCCAAGGCAGCTGTAAAACAGCATGTTAGGATAGGGAATAGGTGAGCTATGAATCAAAATGATTTTGTTCACTTGATATTTACAGAATTACAGTACTTCCAACAAGCAAGCCTAGCATAAATATTGGGTTTTCAAAACTACTGGGGCCCTAGGCTTCAAGCAAACACACAAGCCTGTCACAAACTCCTTCTCCAGAAGCAACGAACCTCTGGGTTTCCATCTGCATAATATAAATTCGCTCCTACTGATATCAAGTGTGTCCCAGCTTTTCCTTTTTGCAACATCCCTTTCAGGATGGTAATATGTGCCTACTGAAAACTGACAGAAACTAAATGACTTGCCCAACAGCTCAAACACTTGAAGTAAAATCTCAAAAGTCCTTACGTCCTTAACACTAGTCATCCTTCTTCTGCCATCACTGCATTTTTGTACTGATCATGCCAACTCTTTATGAAATTAATTGGCTGGTATTTTTTTTGGTGATAAATGGATATTTACAGTCTACCTCACAGAAGGATCATGAGTAAAAAGAGACAGGCTCATCTTGAAAATAACTGTGATAAATAATTACCTATTACACAGAGACCTGTGAAAGACAGACGACCCCAATACATATTTAAAAATCCCAACAAAACAGAAAACCCACACCTCAAAGAACATCACAATTCCACAGAGGGGAAGAATTCCCTACTCTAAGAACACCCCAGTCAAAGCTTAAAAACAATGTTTACTTTTAACGTTTAGGAGAGGGATTAGTATTTAATTGGGAAAACAAGAAAAGTGATGTGTTCTAGTAAGGGTCTAGACAACCACAGGAAAAAGGCTTGGTGAGAGATTCACAGGGTATCTTCTTTGAGAGAAGTAAGCTGCTTGATTTGATTTAGCCAGCAAAGCAACCAATGCAGACAAAAGCTAATACTGACAATGAAAGCAGACATTACCTGTTCCCAGCTGATATAAGCGTTCAAACAGGCCAGGACTTCATTGCTTGCACTCTGCCTGACAACTAATTGCATAGCTTTGTTAATTGCACCTCTGAAGACAAATATGTCAGACCATATGTTTGTGATAAATAAAATCAGTTTTTCGGAGTCTGGAAAATCTGAGGAAAAAAAAAAGAGAGAACAAACTAAGTTTTNGGAGGGACTAAGTCTTCACTCGACTTTGCTGTGTAATGATACTGCAAAAGGACCTTTCCTTTTGCATTTTGAGGTTAGTTTCCCCTCATCCTTCTTCCTGCACTTTAGTTTGCTAAGAAGAGTGGTCTTGGAGCACTGAAACTGGACTCTTTTANAAAAACAAACAAACAAAAAATATACTCAGGCATTAAAAGCCAGTACACTCTTCAGCAACCTAACTAAGAAAGAAGGCATAGAAGTCATGTTACAACTGCAGCCCAGGGAAAGGGAGTCATACTAGCACATCTCAGTCCCAAGATTANAAGGACCTTTCCTTTTGCATTTTGAGGTTAGTTTCCCCTCATCCTTCTTCCTGCACTTTAGTTTGCTAAGAAGAGTGGTCTTGGAGCACTGAAACTGGACTCTTTTAGGATGAAATTAAACTGGAAGATGCAACTCCAGAAGCCTACCTAACACACTCCAGTCACAAATGAGCAGTCTGATCACTGGATCAAACTAGAGCTAGTCCAAAATAAAAAAATAATCCTGAGATGTGTAATAATGTGAAAATCAGCTCTTCAGTACAAATCCAGAGTAATAGCTAACACCCTGCACCCATACACCTATGAAATCCACATTTAAAAAAAAAGACAAGAAAACTTAGCAAAGAACTTTCATACAATTCAAACATGAAATCTGCTATTGCTTAGCAATTTTACCAGACTCCACCAGGGAAATTATGCATTATACAAGTTGTAAGTAAGCATATATGAATGATGCATGTCAAAACTTGTATTTCCATACACATAAAAAAGTGTGCGACTGATATAATTGAAGAAACCTCACTCATTAAATTAATTCAGAGTAAGTACCTGACTACTATTTATCTAGAACTATACAAGTAAGAGAGGACAGAGTTCCAGGCCATCAAATGGAAGCTAAAAGACCCTTCTGAACACCAAAGCAGAGATTTTCAAGGTAAAATATTAAGGTAAAACAAGTGTGTAGACTGCAAGCAATAAAAACTACACTGGAATAAGCACAAAGTAGGTATTAACCTTCATGCATGAAATGCAATACCACAATACATATGTCTGAAACACTCGTCACTATAAAAAGCTAAAAAACAATGAAAACTAAAAGATAAATGTGTCTTCCCAGTTCACTTCAGCATAATTTCTGAATTTTTAGAAAGATCTTAGAGAAGATTTAGAACTAGAGAACATATGAAAATAAATCAAGAAGCTGTAACGGATTCACTGAGCATAAAGAATTTACAAAGTTTCCATTCAGTGTCTTGGATGGATCTTCTCTACTCTGAGGCTCCTCATCACGCAAGAATTTTTTTTTGTTAGAAAAAGGACTATTGCTAAACTAGAATTATCAACATGCTGCAACTCAAATTGCCTGCCCATGAATTTGGAACACTTAAAAGTCTCACTCAGTGATGAATAAGAGTTAAAGAGACATCAAAAGAAGGAAAAAAGAAAAAAGGAGGGAAACAGAGGAGGGGTAAAAGGAAAAATAACTAAAGAAAAGTAACATTTCATTTATAGTAATTTAAGGCAGAATACCTGAAAGGAAAACAGAACAAAAAAGGATGGACAAGAGGTCAAGAGAACAGATGATGGTAGTACTGACTGTCAATTTGGCAACTGTAGCTGGCACATAGATCACAGCTGTGTTGCCATAATTCTGATGGGAATTAATAAGTGAAACTACATGAAAGATAAAACCCCAAAATGAATCCATTATAATCAAATCAAAATAAACAAATTTAAAAAAACAAACAAACCTTAATATGTGTTTGCAGCTGTTCACACTCAAAAGATAACAGTAAAACCACAGATCAACCTTGAAAGGAATTTATGCAATTTGAAGTACAGAACAGGAAAAGCATTCAACAAAAACATGCATACAGCTACTGAAGTTTGGATCTTACCCAGAAAAAGAAAGAAAAGAAAAAGGGGAAACATTTAACATTTGCAAAAGCCCACAAAAAGTACCAAGGTACTGCAAAACAAAAGGCTTAATTGTTAATTTAGACTAAGAAAAGAGATTTAATAAGTTAACAGTGTCTGACACGATGCAGTATTAAAACTAGAAATATGAAAAAAGTGAAAGGCAAGTTAAGATGGACTGTATGAAGGACAGAAAAACAGATAAGGAAAGAGTAATTCCAAAAAGAACCCAAGTAAAGAACCCAAGCAAAAATATCCCAACTCAAAAAAAAAAAAAAAGTTATAATTAAGAACAAATCAGTATCACAATCTTTAACAAGATTTTAAAAAAAAAAAAAAAGATGACAGGGACGTTACGTGAAAGATAACCACTAACTGAAGCAATCAAAAGTTGTAGCATTTTGCTCCTCGTTGCTCTCAAATTTTATTTTATTTTAATTTGAAACACAAACACCAGCATACTGTTTTGAGCCCTGTACTCGGTACTTTCAAACTAAGTGAAGTCCTTCCAGAACTAAGATAGACTCTTAATTTAGTACAGTGACAGTATGTATATATTATCTTTGTTACTGGGAACCAAAGGGAGGTGGAGAGAGGAAAGGAATCAAAATGAAAAAACCTGTCAACCAAGACAGACTGGATAATGGGAAGAGGACACATTGTATAAATGTACTGGGTTTGATTAAGGTATTGTCCAACTCCTGGCACTATTTTAAGCCAATACATGTTTTTAAATCACACTTGCTTACTCAGTTAAAATAAGAAAACACTAATAAGCAAAAAGTACAAAATTCCCTGGAATCACATTATCATTTTGAGGCAAAAATGAAAGCACTGAGGATCCTAAATAAAATATTTCTTTGGAAAAATGGGTAGACTAGGAAGAGCCCAGGTCATCACTGAACCGAGACACAGATGCAGAGGAACTGTGAGAAGGGAAGTTTCTTCTAGAGCTGTCTATACTTCTGCACTATAGGAAAACGTTTTAAGGAAAAATGTCCCTTTCACATGATTTTTGTTTGTTTTTACAAAGATATTCTGGAACACTACAGCAAAGACACAGCATATTAAAGATAACAAGACCACTAAGCCGTACTATACCTTCTTTAAGTAGGCTGTAACAGAAAAGGCGAGCTCTTTCCAAATCTCCCACCTGTCGACAAATTCCTGTATAGACTCGACATAGAGCCTGATTGAAATTGTAATTTGTGGCATTCTTCTGAGCCTTGAGTTTATTGAGAATAACACACAGCAAGGACTCTGCTAAATGCTGTAAGGCACAAATACAGTTAGACTATTATATACTTGAGAATATCTGATAACATTATAGTAGTATGACAATTAAAAAGAACGACTATCTTATTTGCAAGAATACTGTTTGCATACAAATAAAAATGCAGCAAAGTAAATCAGAGGCAAGCACTGAAAGAAAAAGAGGATCAACTTCCCAGAATAAACATGCCTTAAACAGATGCAGGCTAGGACTACCATTCTTTAAATATAAATTGTTTAGATATATGATTAAAAAATATCCTCCTTAAATAAAAAGTGAGGGGAGGAATGATGACAGGTAGAGGAACCCAAATATCCTAATTGGAGCAAATGGAGCACCCCAACTTGGCTCCTTCCAGAGCTGTCAGAGGAGGACAGCCAGCCCATTGTCCAGGTGTGGGACTTATTAGTCAACAGCAGTCCCTCCCCTCATCACCTTACACACTGCAGGAGGTGGGGAGGGGGCGTACCTGTCTACAGTAACATGGGGCTCAATGTGAGATGCAAAGAAGGAAACTATGGAGATTGTGCAAAACTTACACAGGAAGGAGGGCTAAAAGCAGGGAGGCTTAGGAGCCAGGAGCTGGAGAGGCCACAGGTTTAGACTGGGTACCTGCAGGCACCAGGGAGTCTGAGTGTTGGGCTTTGTGAGGAACCAGAAGGTCCAAGCCAGACAGTTGAAAGACCAGGGGTCTGAGGGTCAGACGCAGGTAAGGCCATAGGTCTGAAGCAGCTAGGAATGCGTGCGTGCTTCTGTGTCTGTAAGTCTGTCAGTGCATTAGAGAAGCGGGGAGGAGTCCCCTACTGGATATACTGAGTGTCTCATGTTAGCTACTGGAGGGATCCATATGGTCTGTATATACATATTGTCCACTGCTAGGCTTTCACCCTGATCAGCCAGAGAAGGGAACAAGATTAGGCACATACTGTGTGCCTCTTCGGAGTACGTACTTGGCCTCGCTACTGGCTGGACCTGGAAACATAAAGCTGCCACAGCCTTGCTTCTATGAAGTTACCAGGTTTGGCAACATCTAGCAAAGATGACCCAAGAACTTAGTAGCAACATCTGTGGACAACTTAATTACATTCAAGAACTGAAATAGCTCAAAATTCTGCCATGCATCAGCTGGTGAATTGCTCTGCTATAGACTACAAATTATCTATGAGAAAGACAGCAATTAAAGTGAACTTATTCAGCACTGATGCTAAGCAAGTTCCAAGAAACAAACTAATGCAAGATTTTTTGCAATAAAATCCATTTGAACAACCTAATGCAGAATAATAAAGGTAAACATGGAACGAAAGGACGTGTCACTATTGTATATACAATGTAGTTTCTCTTACTCGATTGAAAAAATAAAAAGGATAATCAAACCTCACACTTTCAGAGGAACTACTACAATTGTTAATGCTATCCGCTGCAAAAATAAAGTCGCTTATGCATACATCAGGAAGTGAATGTATGTGCAAATGCAGTTTTGCACCACTGAATAGTAGTTTCTTATGAAGTTCTGTATCTTAAGTTACAGAAGTTTCAATATCTGATAACCTTTCGATACCACACTTTGGAACTGCAGATTGCCTCAACAATTCAAATACTACACACTTAAACTTTTTTCATCTGCACAGAAGTCATTATTAAAACACAAAATTAAAAACTATGCTACTTACCTTTTTTTTTATACCAAATTCATAGACAATTTCTTTCTCTTCATCTCTCATTATTGGAATCTTTGAGATATTGCCAACATGCACATGACCTTTAATAACTGGTAACAAGTCAAAACAGGACTCAGCAATTTTCTTCAATGCCAACGAAACTTTCTGGCAGTCAGGATCAATAACCTTCTTTACTGGTAGTGATGCTTCTAAACTGGAATTGTGTGCTGAATCACTGCTTTCACAGCTTTTGGCAAGGAAAGCCTCCTGCATTTCAGAAGCTGTATTTTCAGTATTTCGGATAGCAGCAATATCACTGGGCTCCGGCTGTGGCTCACTGTCCAACCTCAACCTCTTTGCACTTCTTGGCATAGATATTGGCAACAGTGTCCGTTTTTCAAGATTTGATGAGCTTGAAGGCAATTGCTGATTTTGCACATCTTTGTCTTGATCTTTGCTAGTATCAGATTTCAAATTGCTCCCCGTTTTAACAAAAGCAGTTGATGTAGATGCAATTGCTTTGAACCCACCTATTTGAGCCACAGGTCCTGGCAAATTTTGGCTGTCTGAAAAAGCACACCGGTTAAGCTGAATATTGCCTTTCAGAATGTTTAGTGTCCTTGCCCTTGCTGACAGCTCTGGGTACATAGTGTCCAATATTTTCACAGAGTTCTCCTGAGGAGCACCTGGAGCAGCACTATCAGCTGCAAGCAGAGGAAATCTTCCTGGGACAGGAAGTGCATGCTTTGGAATGGAAGTACAAAATTTCAAAGGTGAGGAGCGAATCCTTCTACCTACTGCCATTTCTGAGGGTGAAGGAGGAGAAAGTAAGAGAGCAGATCTTACTGTCAGAGTATCTGTTAATGGAGACATGAGGGGAGGAACAGGAGTTTCATGTAGTGGGGATATCAGGTCATCAAGAGGGGAAAGCAAAGAGGATCGACCATTAGAAGACATTACTGGGGACAGGGTACACGCAGCTTTTGGAGGAGTAGCAATCAAAGGCAGTAACAAGGGGGGCAGAGGAGGACCCATCTCTTGCCTAATTTTATTTATTGTCTCAGATGAGCATTTTGTTGGCATAGAAGTATCAGCATTTGCAAGAACTGTCTGAGTTAGTTTAACTTTGTGAGTCTTTGTTTTTCTTTTACCTTGAAACAGCCTCTTTGATAGCTTGTCAGGCATTACTTGGGCAGCTGTCTTGGTTGAAACAGTCAAGGTTTCAGGTGGTTCTTGCTCTTTGCATTTCAATTTATTGCTCTTTTTCACAGCAACATCCACATAGGGCTCTGACTCCAACATACATAGCTTCTCAAGTACTGGTTTTTGTGGCTCAGAAAGCTGCCTAACTGTCTGACAACTGCACTCTGCATCAGGCAGGGCGGGATTTGGAAGATGCGTGACAAAATTTTTTTTTCTACTACTACCATCTAGGACAGTATCAGTATTGTCTTCTCCTATGTTGCAAGAAGTGCAAGTTTGATCATGACTGTATTCTTCAGACACTGAGACCCCTGTATGAACACCGTGTGGTAGACTTTGCTCCACATTTGACTGAGGTTTGTCAGAATAATTTTCTTCTAAGAAATTGCCAAGTGCTAACATTCTTGTATCTAGTTTACTCTTTTTTGCAGCCAGTTTGCAAGTTTCTGAGAATCCGGTTAACATCTGGCGTAGTGGTAATCTATTTTTAGAAGCATTTTGCAACACAGTGGTATCTTTTGATGTCACAGTTTTTAACGGACTTTCCTCACTGTCATTGATGCATCCAGCTCTGTTAGAATCTACAGTGCATTCATTAGCACCCTCAGTATTTTCAGATGTTACTAGTATACATTCTCCTTTCCAAGAGGCTAAGTCTTTAGGATCACCCTCCCCAACCACAACTGACAACTCATTTGCAGTATCTGGAGAGCTGTCAGTTTCACAGTGTGTATCCACATCCACCATAGTGTCTGCTTTTAGATGACTGTCAGTCAAAGTATTTCCTGGGTGCGTTGTTGAATGAAGTTCACATACTTGGTAATTAGCATCAACAACTTCACCAGTTTCCAGAGTACCCATTGCAATTCCCCTGGAAGATTTCAGTTCCTTTCTGAACATGGGATCACCTTCAGAACATTTCACATACGTAACTTTTTGTATTGAACCGTCTTTCTCTTCAGATTCATTGCTCTGCTCTGGCATATCAAAATCATTTTTAGACATTTTTATGGCATTTTTCCCAGATGGCTCGAAACTATTCAATTCTTCGCTTTCTCCCCCAGCTGTTAGTGAACCAGTTCCAGAAGGATCTGTTCTAACCTCCCACAGAGAAGTCCTGCATTCTGATTCTTGACAATCAAACTTCTGGAGAATAAAAGTATTCTTATTATAAGAGCTTGCATCCAGGATCTGTGATTTAACAGATGTCTGAGGTTCTTTATATACTGGCTGCTCCTTCTCATCTGGAATTTTCACTTCATTTTTGTGTATACATTCCCCCTCAGGGCAGTCCAGTTCTTTGCACATGTTGTCTTTTTCAGCAGATAGGACCTCAGCACCCTCTTCCCAGCTTTCTGAAGAGGAGTTAAATGCACTATCCGTAACACAATTTTTATGTCCTTTGGTTTTGCATGTCTGGGAAAAAGCACCCTTTTCTGTGAAATTAGCGTCAACAAAACTGACGACATTCTGAAGACTGCAGTTTAGATCAGAAGGCACTGTGGATCCCGAGCCAGTTCTTATTTGCACAGGAGATTCTGTTTCTTCAGTATTTATACAGCCCAACTCCAAGTCCCCTTGAGTAGAACAAGCCAAGCCACTATTAAAATCCATTTCTGAACTAGGTGGGCAGATGATCTCTGAAATATTATTTTTCTTCACAACATTCTCTTCCCAGTTAAATGAACTGGAACAAGTCTCAGCCACCAGTTTCTTGCTTTGTTTATTTAATTCCTCTTTTATTTCATCACATTTAATATTCTGAGTGACCACGAACTGATTCAGAGGTTTTGCAAATTGTGCCTGAGAAGAAGGATTACTTTCTACTAAGACAGATTCAATACTATCCACTCTTTTTAACAGCTCACTGCTTTCCTCTCTGAAATCTTCTGGATTAACTTTGAATTCAGTCTCTCGAGATTCAAACACTCTTAAGTTTTGAGTTTTGGACAATCCATGATCTAATGAACTACACAGGTTTTCAGGTTGTTTTATTTCACCTTTTATTTCTGTAAAATCTAACACAGAAGTTTCACACTTAGCTACACTGCTTTCTGCATCAGTAACACATGCTGTCTTCGGTAGAGCAAGTGTACTTTCCAGGTCCGACTTCCCTTGTGATGAATTACTACCATTTTCTTCCTGGTGCGGTTTGCCTTTTAAATATCTCTCCTCTTTTATATCTACTAATTTTCCATTTTCTGCGCTATGGAGTACTTCTGATGATTCAGCTATTTCCAGAACGCTTTTCCTGTTCAATTTTATGGCTACTTCAATAGTCTGAGGTCTGGTTATATTCATGTCTTCAATTTTGAGCTGCTCATCATCTTTTGAAAAGGCTGACAAAGTAGTCCTCTCCGTACCTACATATTTGCCTATATCATCTGTAGACAATGAATATCTGATTCCTTCAATAGCAGATACAGTTAAGTAATGTCTACAGACTTCACCGGTCTCTGGTTCGCATTCTCTGTCCACTTCATCTTGTACTGTTTGCACACATGGTTTCTCCAGCATCTCTTCATTGTCGTGTTTTATTTCAGAGCACTGAGAGTGTGCAGAGATCTCAATAGCTCCAGCATCTCCCTCAGTCTCCATAATTACTCCTTCCCCATCATGCTCTACCATTAGGTCTTTAGGACACTCCACTTCACAGAAGGATTTTGAACTACTGAAATTGGACAATATGTTTTCAGAGAGGTCTCTCTCATTATTTGCCTCTGCACAGAGTCCTTTCATCTGTATTCTAGCTGTTATTTCCTCTCCAATTATCACTTGTTTTATGTTTTCCTCTACATCACTTGCCATATTAGTTACTTTGATCACATTTTTTGATTCATTTTCAATCACTTCATTCTGTATCAACATAGCAGATTTCTCCTCAGAGTCTTCACTTTGAAGCACAATGCATTGCTCAGGTGGCAAATGAGTAACATTTTGAAGAACAGACACTGCCCTGGGAGTTTCTCCCTCTCCTGATAATCCATCTCGTTCTGCTTTAATTAATTCACCATGCTTTTCATGTGTAACCTCATAATCAACAGCTCTGATTAAGATTACACTCTCCCTTGTTTGCTCTAACTCACTAGATTCTTCCATTTGATTCTGAGGCTTGAAACTGTGCAATGTAAAATCAGCTGCAGAACCTCCCTCTACACTGTGCATGTCCTCACTATTTGCGTTCTTTTCTTCAATGGCTACTAATTCATGTGCTCTTGCTTCAGTTAGTTCACTCTTCTCAGTTTCCATATTCTCAGAATTCTCCTCCAAACAATCTTTGTTAGTTTCCATGTTTGTAATTGAAGTAGCAGCTTCAGCTTGCTTTGTTTCAGCATCTCTCTCCTCCTTGCTTGGTATCTTTGGACCAATACGAACATTCTTTTCACTCCAACTCGGGTTATGTGAGATTTCTGCATCAAGACCATGCTCACATAATTTGCTCTCTGTGTTACACTCCTCATTGAATACATTACAACTCTGAGGCTGAACTTGATCTTCCTGTAAAACATCCTCCACTGCAGAAGCACTACAATCAACTTCTTCGTCGCTGGAACCTGTGACTTCTCCAAACAATACATCCTTTAATGAAAAACACAAAGTTAATATTCCAAAGCCTAGTATCAGTTTTAAGATGTTTCTCTAAACAAATACACTGATGGCCCTGACATGCAGTAGTTTTGAAAGATGATCAACAGAATTACATCCTTCTTAATTACTGTTCTTCATAGAAAACGGAAAGTACTTCTGTGAAAAGTCAGAGGCTCCCTTAGCTACCAACTTGCATTCTACAATTACTGGAAAACAGCATTTGAGTAGGTTGACCTTGACTTTCAAGCTGTGGAATTTTGCTATTAAAGCCACACTTATTAAAGGCACACCCAACAGGAGTTGGGACTGTAAGTCTGTAACAGTGGGAAAAGAAATTACAGCTGCAGTTGAGACATGGGTGACTTCGTTTTAAATATACCTCTGAAAATTACGTTCTGCCCCCTTTCACAGGCAGTATGCTAGCAGTCTCCATATGGATCTAAATGCTCACACAGAGATCCTTTCAGAGCACAAGTAAGTAATACAGATACTCAAAAAAAAAAAGAAAAAAGGGTCCAGGAATATCAGATTATTATTTTTGCAGTAATTATACAACCAAGTTAGTGCCAAATCAGAGACATCCTGAAACTCACCTGTGTATTTAGTGGTGAAAGCTGTACTGGAGAAAGTAGAGCAGGGAGAGGCCTGGCCCAATTCAATATATCCGTCACATTTCCACCTGGGCCCTTTTGCTCCTGATCGGAGAAGTCTGAACCACTGTGCGCCCCATCTGTCTGTATTATCGCATCTATGGTTTTATCCTCACCATCATGCAGATATTCTTCAGTAGTCCTGTTCTCAACACAGTCACCTCCAAAAGGCTCAGTACTTGCTTGAAGTTGCATGTCTGTCACAGCATTTTGCTTTCCAGCACTTTCTAGTGAAGAATACCAAGGCAGCATTTTGCCATCATGCTTCCTGATCTTTTGGTGGATTTGTACAGTTTCTAAGACACAAAAATATTGTTAAGAATTTTTTCCCCTCTCGTTTTTCTTTACAGAGATGATAACACAATAGTAATAAGAACGCATCACCATCTTTCCAAGCGATGCTCCCATAGATCAGTAATAAGAAGCACTTACTGTCACTTTCAGAAATATTTTCCTTACAGAGATCAGATGTTATTCAGAAACAATTCTTTTCTCATGAAAAAGGTATACATATGTGCAAAGAGCTCCCCCCCAAACCACTTTCTGACTTGGATCATTAAGACTACTCTTCCCAATTTTTCTTATCAGGAAGGACAATACAGGACAGTACTGAAGGTCCATTCAGCTCAATGATTTAATTCAGTTTTAGCCCAATAAATGATGTTCAGAAAAAGCAGGACAAGCATGCAGTGACCTCGCCCACTCATGCTGTAATTCTCAACTTAAAGCAACCTGCAACTTTGAACCAGCAGCTGCACTTGCAGGCCAGTTACAATTATATCCTGTCATAAACACAGTAAGGGAGTTCTTAGCTACATTCCTAGTCTTATGATTTAATATGCCTATGCTTTTAAAATGTTTGTTCTTTATATTTCACTACTGACTCAAATCATACAAGATTTTGTCTTTAATGATGTTACTTAGCTAAAGCTGAACCCTTAAAAAAAAAAACCCACAACTTTCTTGAAAGTGAGGTTCCCCCTGAAACATACCTATGCACAAAGGAGTTTGAAACGCTAAGACAACGAAAGATACTGAGCACTTGACAAACCTTTCAAGATAATGTCAACTATAGCACTTTTACAGCTATTCTAGCAGCAAGAAAGCATGTCCAAATGCTCTGTGTGATTCTTTGCACTGTACTTTTTGTTTCGTTCCTTTTTAAATCACGCTTTTTATTATTACACAGTATCCTATTTCTTAGGCATGCAGACAAAACACATTGCCCCTGGAAAGTCTAAACAGTAGAGATGAAGAATTTAAATATTGATTATAATTGTGCTAGGTACTTTTAACAGTAAAAATATGGCCCAGTTTTCTGAAATTTAAATTCTATGATTTTATAAATATAGAAGATTACCTCCAATAAAACAGTAAGAAATCAACAATCCCAAAACCCCAGTGTGCCACATGGAACTAGTGTAGTACTCTGTAGTACTTGCAATTCTTATACAACATTTGTATGTGTGATCTTGTTTACAGTGCTCACAAACACTGCTGGACATAGAATCACCAGTATTCAAGCAAGAGATCAAGCTTATTCTGTGTACATCCAAGTACCATCCCACAGTACAAAGAATTGCATGTGCACAAAATGGTTTTGAACAGAGGATATACTGATTTAATTGTCACAAGTTGCATTCTGTTGGAAAAATAGTGTGCTTCATTATTGCTGTCAGTGTTTATCCACTACTAGAACTTGCAAAGATACTTCTGAAGCAGCATGAACAGTATCAGATTCATAAACCACTAATTTAATAGGTGAAAGTGACCTCCCAGAGCCCTGTCTCCCAATAACCTTTAAGCACATTCTAATATATTGGGTCCACTAAGGAGTTAGTAGGAAAACTGATCAAACACCCTATTTCCAAGATCCATCTCAGTCACTTCATGTAGCAACTCCACATCAAAAATCTCAATTGCTGCAACAGAGAGTAGGAGGAAGGAGAAACTGTTCAGCCTAAAAGGGACTTACCACCTCATTTTCCCCAAAGATAAGTAAGCTCTGATATCTCCTTTGATCAAAGCAGCATCTTACAAGTTTTATGATCACGAGCTGTTTTAGAAAGCTATTTACAAGCTATCTTTACATAGAGCTTCCAGGATGTTCTGCATCTTGTCATGAAAAACCTAGATAGTCCTTTTACCATTCGAGTCCCATTAGACCATCCAAGGGAAAAGGAGATCCTTCGCAAGCAGGAACAAAGAAAAGGAGGAAAATTCAGAAGGTGGTTCTCTCCAAGATATAATGTAAGATTGTATCTTAGATTTCTTTCATGCTCCTTTGTGCCCATCAGTTCTAAACTCAGAACTTACTTCACACTGAAGCGGGCAGAAACACATAGTTTCCTATTTCGCCCCTAGAAGAACTTCACTTAGCTGGGAAGTTTACTTTGCACAGTGAACTACATAATAGTACTAAGTTATCAGGAGCTTCACATCCTATCTCTACTCTCAAGATTAGTCATCAGCCCAAGAATATTGATATATATATACCATCCCCTAAAAAGTTCCCTCTGAGAAATGGATCAAAGATATAATTTCTGAGTAACTAAGATTCTCCATTCTTTTCTCCTTATCCCTTGCCAACGCAGTCCCTGATAACTGTTTGAATTTCTTTAGGAATGAGATGCTTTTGTCACTGTTACTCCTTTATCTGTACAAAGAGCTGTCATAGCAAATTTCAAAGGTTCAGGCTAAAACTGAAAACTTCTCATTAGGAAACATCCAACCCTTTGGCACCATGGCCTGACCTTCAGGAAAAGCCCTACTAGTATCGAGCCCTTCTCATCAGAAGGATCCTCTCATAGACCGTATTTCACAGACAAATTTTACTTTATCCAGGGAATTGTGACCTTTTTCATTATGTCACTTAACAAATTGACCCTCAAATCTATAAACTGGAATCTAGTCCACATAGCTTCAAACCCTTATACCGCTGTCTTCTCCCACTTTTGAGATAAGCTTAAAATTACTCTGATCAGAAAACATCATCAAAATCTACCACACATTACTGTGAAATACTTCCTTCATGAAATATGAAGAAAGGAGAGCAGAGGTGAAATAAGCAATCTTTTGCTAACATTGGTTGCTTTGGTACTAAACAAATTGAGTTTTACAACTCAGATCTTTGCTCCTGATTGTACGCAATATAGGGCAATTCACTGCTGTGAAACAATGTCCTCTTCTCTCCCCACCCTAAACAACAAGTAACTTTCTGAAACAAGTCCTGTTTTCCTGGTTTTTTCCCCCCTCTCAAAAAGAAGGATCAGATTAAGATGCTGGGTATTTTATAAAAACAATTCATCTAGCCATAGAATCTCTTCTGGTTTACAGCAAAAACTCATCACAATCAGCACAATGCTGCAAATACCTGGCAGTACCAACTTCAGTGACAAACAGTAGTATTTCTCCGCCTCCACAGAAAATTTCTAATGCCCTGCTGATGACCCTTGATTTTTCAACCTGTTTCCAATTATGTGAATTTCAAGATGTTTTATACACTAGGTATTCTTTATAGCTACAGATAGTATTCTGTTTTTTGAGACAGCAAATCCACACATCCCATCATGTGAAACAAGTAATTACGGCGAACATTGCATACCTGAAACTAAATACACAATGCTACACTATCTAAAAGGATGCTACCTTGAGATGGTTTTAAAAGATAGAAAAAAGGTCTGCTTCTTAAATCACTCACATCCTACGGACTTTAATCTCAGGACCATAAAACATACACAGGTCGTTAGGGATTCGGTGTTATCTTTGTATTTTACATACAATGCCAGTGCCTTGTATCTCCTTTTATCTGGTATTGAAGCAGACACCAAGTTACCTCCAGCGTGCTCCTTTCCATCCCTGCTCTTAATATCTATATGCAGCTTCTCCCCTATCCTGGATCCCCAAATGAAAAGGAAGATCAGGTAAGATTGGTATAGCTCTGTCGTAGGCCAGATTTAGCTCAAACCCCATTATACATACTACTTGGAGAGGCTCAGCTCCTGCCAGACGTGGTCTTCCCATCTTTCCTCATCTCCTCTCACCATAAGCCTGAATACAAACAGTGCGTGTTGGAGAATCCAAATTACCAAAATCTTCAGCACTGGGCTGAAAGATTCTTCAAATGCTTCTTCACATGCCCATTCACAATGTAGGTGACTTTATGCCCAAATTATACGGAAAACAATTTTCTGAAGTCTGAAAAACCAGCAATGTCTTATTAACCTTAGATTACAATCTAAGGTTATTGGTTTGATGGTCAATTGTAGGTACAGTCAACTTTATTACTGGCAGATTTCTAACAATACTACCAAGATCAAGAAAAAATGCTTTTAAATTAAGTTTGGCAAAAGCCTCATGTTCTATGAGGTTTTCAAAATGGCATATGAATGGAAAGCCTGATGAGTCTTCCAGTTTTCATACCTGAACATATTCTTCAAGAAAGGCATTCAAAGTGTTATCAATCTTGGTGGAACAGAGAAGGCGCTGACTGGAATGCAAAGCTTTGGATATTTTACAGCACACTTGCGTGCACTAAGAAATCAGCCAAACAGGTATCTTTCTGAAATGCTAGATCCGGGCAGACAGATGAACTGACATTCTCTGGAAAAGATGCTTCAGCAATACTACCATCAAGCTGATTTGCTCTCTAAGATGAAACCATTATAATATGGGACAAGAAATTAGGGCAAACTCATTAAGATCCTTTTTTTTATTTCCCCTGCTAGAAGATCCATCTGTAAACATAAGCACTTTGCTATTACGAATACAAGGTAACGGCCACTTTCATGAGAGGCAGAACAACGTGATGGCTGCCCAACGCTTAAAGAGGAAAAAAACCCAAACCCAAAGAAACAGAAAAAAAGGCGTATTTCTGCAGTTATCTAGCCTCTCCAACAAAAGCAAAAGAGGGACTGACTAGAAGGGACTGTTATGGACAATTGCTTCCTTTTGTGAAAGTACTGTAGCTTCCTTGAGATGTGAATAGGAAAGATGGGACAAGACTGCTGGAATGTAGAGTTCCCCTTGTGGTAGATGGGAAGAGGATGACACCAGAACCCAATACCCCTGAAATCACCCACATTTCAAACTCTTCAGTTTCTCGTGTTTGTTCTTGTTCTTTGATCAACCCTTGATCAAGATAACAAATTTAGAATCTCAGGGGACAATGGTCTAGCTCAGTTTTGGAGCTGAAGCCACCAATGTGCGGCATTAAACTGGTGGGAATGAGGTTGATAAATTGGCTTAGGAACTGGTCCTTATATTTTAGCACCTCTTAAGTGTATTCCACTGGAACTCAGTCTGAAACTAGATTCATTTGGTTCTACACTGGTAGCAAATTTTCAGCCTGAACAGGGTAGGAGACAGGATAACAGTTGATCTTCAAAGCTCTAAATAAGGCAGGGTGTTTATCCCAGACAGTACCTCTACACACCAAGTTACAGAAAACTAAAGTAGTAAATAAAAGAAAAATGAAAGACTAATAAGCACATGCTGGAGAGAAAACTACAGAAGTACTAATGCAGTTTCAAGGCACCTATTACTCTTGAGGGCAGAAGGAAAATGACACCTGTTATGTGAAGTTAAAGCAGTTCAAGTTTGCTGTGAATGTACATGTGGATAACTATTCAGGTTATTTTTTATCATTATACCGAATATCACGTTACAATATTAAAATTATCACCAAATTATACATTTTGTTTCTCTGTACCATGAATATGAAAATTAATGCACCATTATCTATTATTATTCAGGCAGGTATGAATGAAGAAAATGGTGGTAACAGCTTCTTAAGTTTTACAATCCAACTGTGTTACCATGTGTTTGTTTCAGACCAAAAAGAGTGCTGTCATCCTATAATTCACATTATATACTGCAGAGTTTATAATGATATAATAATTAAGGTATAAACATGAGAGGTGAGTTTTGATTACTTAGAAACAGTCAAAGCAGCTGATAGTAAGAGAGTCTCATTTCTACACTGCAACAGCAGATTACAACAGCTTTTATTTAGAAGAGCGTTCCAGTTTATTCAGCTGTTCAAATTAGTATTTGCAATTATTTTTCAAATATTTTAATCACACATGTACTTGACCAGGCAATCACCAAAGGAAGTATTCAAGTCTGTCAAAAAAAAGTTACACAAACAGAACCCAACCTGGTTATATCCCAGTAACACTACATTAATGCACTTGCATATTAATAAATACACATTTACTGGAACCTACCTTCTGTAACAGTCAGCCTTCTTTTTTCAGGCCATGCCTTATCCTGAACAGAAGCTGAAAAAATTATACCAATATTTATTTTTGGTCAGAGAGACAGCTTCAAGAAAACTTCAAGACTTTGCATGCCATCTCACCCAAGACAGGATCATTTTCCTGATTCTCTCTTTTTCCTGTTGCACTGTCAATGCACATCCAGAGTTCTTCTAACAAGAGTTTTATTTTTTCTGTTGAAATAAATATTTTTTTAAAATTGAGGAAAACCTCGACTGTTCAGACAGCTAAGAATTTATGTTTGTGTTCTGAGTGAAAATAAACAAACATGTCTACAACAAAATAAAAACCACAACAAAAATCAAGACAAGGGACATAGGGGCATTTTAGCTTCAGAAAAAGAGAAATGCTAGATGCCATTTGGGAATGAGTCCTTTATTGGCCATAGCCAAGCAGCAGTCTCCAGGAACAGTTGCAGAATGCTTTAGATTTTCCTTTCCATAGTAAGGGTGGCAAAAAGTTGTAGCAGCCCCCAGACTAAACCATAAAAGCAGGTTTGGCAATTAGTGAAATTGAACAGCTTTCTAAAACAATGCAGGTGACATGAACATAAACAGGGAATGAAATCTTTTAGGAAGAAAGTATTTATATCATTTTGTTTACGCCCACTCAGTGGTAACTCATCTTAGTCTTACCATGGAGTAACAGCACATTAAACATGTCTGAATTAATTATCACAACATTAGTAGACATTGTCTGGAGTCCTAACAGCACCATTGCTAGGTGGTGTCAAACAACCTAGTTCCAGAACCAGAAGGGCAGGTGGAGAGGCAGAAACATACCAAAAATTCAACAAAATACACAAGCATCTCACCTACTTCTGCCAAAACTATCATCAGATCCAACAATCAGGAACTGAGACTATTAGTTTTTGTGACAATTCCAAAGTCAAAGACCACAGCAAACTGCTATGTTATGAAGATACATATTAAAAAAACCTCAGCACATACAACGAAAACCTGCCAAAGTTTGTATGACAGTTATTAACAGCACTAACAATTGCTCATTAGTAATAAAGCTTTGCTGCTATTTACGTTCAAATTAGAGCTCAGATCTTAATTCTTCCATTTTGCCATTAATTAAAAGATGAAATTGGGTACCAATTTAATATAATCCAAAAGGCAGTAAAAATATGCCAAAACACATAAGAACTGACAAGGTCTACCTTGTTCAGAAAATTTTCATTTTGGCAACAAACTTTATATACAAATATTGCAAAGCAAGAAATAGAACAGGGAAAATTTTTTTGCCTGAAAATTGCCTTCAGAATTTCTAAACAATTCAAAAGCGATACCAGTATTTTAAAAGACTGCAAAAATGCAAAAAATAAATTTGCTTAATGTTTCGTCTCAGTACTTTAGAGGAAGTTTAGGAGTTTGCTCCATTATATATTTAGACTCAGATAATTTGTAGATTTTAGATCATTAGGGGAAAAAAGTCCATAGGATATGAACCAACTATTCATCCTGGATTTCCATTTGATTTACAGAGCCTCACATAAAATTTGTAGCATATTACACTAGTATCTTGTGCCTTTTTCTTCAAAGACAATGGTATTGTTTGTATTTTTCTCATTCTGGTTTGTAACTGCACATTGATTGACCATACATGCATGGAGTACACTAGTCATTTTAACGAATCAAATATTTTCCTTACTGAAAAACTGAAAGTAGTCATCTATTACATGAGTCCTTCATCAGTGTAACATATTTGTATCAACCACATTTGCTCTTACAGTATTTCTGTCAGTATCCTCTGTTTCCAAAAATGCAGCTCTAGAAGAGTTGCAATAAATATATAATGGTTCTTTCTGCAGAGAAGAGTCCTGCAAAAAAATCTTACCTTTGTCTATATCTGCTGTAAGATCTTCACTTGAACTCTGAGTCTCCGCATGCTTAACTATTAAAAAAGGGAGAAGGGGGAAAAGGAAATGTTCAAATGGAACAATACCACACATAAATCTGAACACAATCAAAGGTGAAGACTTACCTTTTCTGCACTTCTCTTTACGTACACCATCAAGTTTTCCCTGTTAAAATTAAATAACATTAATTTTTCATGCCATGCATACTTTTTAGAGTATCTACTCAATTAGCGTGAAATCCAAATCAACATTTCAAAGGTCATGCTTCAGTTGGAAAATTTCTATCTGTTAAGATGAATTGCTATGCTTAGTTACTCAATACCCCCAATAAACGTAAATTTACTATTCCAGTATCTCTCTTACTAGTGGCTTCCTTTCGCCCCCCTCCCGCCCCTGAAATAATAAAAGAAGCTTCATCCAAAAGACTGGAGAAGTCTTACTTGTGCCTTCTTCAGCTCCTTCTCAAGCCTCCTCTTTTCAGTTTTCAGTTGTCTGAAGTCCTGTGTATGCCTTGTTGCAGCTTCTTCAAGAAAGAGAACCAAAATTCAAGTTAGAAACTATAATATAATGGACAACTAATTTAATTAGTATTGGTCACCAGTTCATACATCAAATTACCAGAAAATAAAAAAAAAAAGTAAATAGGGTGAAACACAAATCTACTGAAGTTATATTTTGGCTCATTAAGACAACAAGTTATGCACACAAAAATATGTCCTCTTCCACTGCGTAATCACTGTTCTGAACTACTGAAATACATTTATTACTTTTCTCATTTACATTTAAGAATGAACAGTGTCATATGTATTGTAATGTTGTAATTGTCATAATTGTAATGTTGTAATTGTCATATTGTAATGACACTACTGTAGAACAATACATTTAACAAGTAAAAAAGGGAATAAAATTCCGGTTCAAAGATGAAAGCAGCATAGCCAACTGCATTAGAAAGATGCAGATAGTGCTCAAGACTAATAAACAGAGAAGAGTACCTGAAGAACAGTGGGAATAAAGACCACATGGCAGGTGAGTGAGGATTGAGTGTGAGGTTCCTAGGGAAATTCTCAAGCAAAAGAGATACTTGAGAGAACTCCTGAGAGATCAGCTTGGTGACTTATACACAGACAGCACAGAAAAGACAGGTAGAACTTCCCTGCTGATCACATCAGGTCACAGAAGAGAACATATCAAAAGAGTGAGCAGTAAAAAGGCAGCTCAGCTGGTAGGTTAACAAAAGACAATCATTGGAAAATTTCAGATTGACAAAAGAAACCAGGCTAAAATTCAGGGTCTGGGATATTTAGTGAACACAGAAAAAACCAAAACGGATAAACTAGGAACACAAATTGGACCTAATACAAACTATCTCAGTTTTTTGTTCTACCTCTACCAGAATTAGATTTTTCAGGGACAAAAAGGCAGAAATGTTGGCATGAAATGGCAAAAAAACCCTGCTGCCACGTAATGGAATTCCAAAATGCTCATCAAAATAAACACCCTGTACCTGTATTTTACAGTAGGATTTATAGAATCATGAAATGGTTTAGGTTGGAAGGGAACCTGAAAGATCATCTAGTTCCAATCCTCCTGCCATGGGTAGGGACACCTCCCATTAGACTAGGTTGCTCAAAGCCCCATCCAACCTGGCCTTGAACACTTCCAGGGATGGGGCATCCACAGCTTCCCTGGGCAACCTGTGCCAGCGTCTCACCACCTTCAGAGTGAAAAATTTCTCCCTGAGATCTAATCTAAATCTACTGTCTTCCAGTTTGAAGCCACTACCCCTCATCCTATCACTATGTGTCCTTGTATAAAGTCCCTCTCCAGCTTTCTTGTGGGCCCCCTTCAGATACTGGAAGGCTGCTGTAAGATCTCCCCGGAGACTTCTCCTCGCCAGGCTAAACAACCTCAACTCTCTCAGCCTGTCCTCATAGGAGACGTGCTTCAGCCCTCTGATCATCTTCACGGCCCTCCTCTGGACCTGCTCCAACAGGTCCATGCCCTTCTTGTACTGAGGACTCCAAAGCTAGATGCAGTACTCCAGACAGGGTCTTACCAGAGTGGAGAGGGAGAATCACTTCCCTCAACCTGCTGGCCAGGCTTCTTTTGATGCGACCCAGGATACAGTTGGCCTTCTGGGCTGCTACTGTGCATTGCTGGCTCCTATTAAGCTTCTCATCAACACTCCCAAGTCCTTCTCCTCAGAGCTGCTCTCAATCCATTCTCTGCCTAGCCTGTATTTGTGTGTGGGATTGTCCTGACCCACACGCAGGACCTTGCTCTTGGCCTGGTTGAACTTCATGAGTTCAATGAGTTCATTTGGGGGGTTTCTAACACTAAGATACAAGTCACTCAGTTCCTTGTACTTTAAACTGTGGTAAGCCCAGCTGTTAAGTGTGCCATGAATGAAAATATTTGCGTTTCCAGCTAACAGTACAGAAAGTTAAGCATCAGAATGCTTCATGGATATCTACCTTCTGCTAGCAAAACAAGAAAAACACAGTGCCACGAGGGGAGTGCTTTATCTCTACTTCAAACCAAACCAAACCAAACAAAACCAAATTGCCAGAATATTTAAAAATCAGAAAACGTGTAGGATCACTACATACTTAAATATGATTCAAAACATGACTACAAGAATCCTGCCAAGATTATTAGAATGCTGGAGCACCTGCCCTATGAAAACAGGCTTGTTGAACTGGACTTTAATTAGCTTGAGGAGAAAAAACCCAACAAACAACACAAAACACCAACACAAAAATAAACCCTACAGCAGCCTTCCTGTACCCAAAAGGAGGTATCAAGATGATGGAACAAGACTGCTCAGTGGTGCATGGTGGGAGAAGGAGAGACATCAGGCATAAGTTGAAACAAGAGGGTTTCCAACTGGCTGTAAGGAAAAGCTTTTTCACCATGAACACAGTCCTGCAGTGAAGACAGTCCTGCAGTGAGCTGTCTGGACAGGCTGGGCAGACTCTGTCCTTCAATGTTTTCATGACCAGAAGTTCCCTTCCAACTTTATTTATGCAACATGCCTAAGATACTCAACCAAAAACATTTTGCAGGAGTACAGTGTAAGAACAGTGTAATTCAGAGACTAAGAACCACAGTGCTGCCCTGCTTTGATCCTTGGGGCCTCAGACTTAGAAAGCTGCAATTACTTCTTTGAATGAGAAGTATCCAAATTCAGTATTCAGTGGCGAGCGCAGCCCAAACCATGACAAAAAGGAATGAAGAGATGGAGTAGGACAACAGCACAGTAACACAGCGTAGAAAGTTACCTTCAAGTTTCTTCACTTTTGTTTCCAGTCTCTTCCTCCTGTTAAAAAGACAACATTAATAGATTTTTATATAGAATTATGTTGCATGAAAAGCCAGGAAGAAACCCCAAAACCTAGCCATTTCAGAGAAATCACACTTCCTAGACCCAGGACATGTGAGACTAATGTGCCCCTGAAGTTGAAAACTTAAATCAGTGGCTGACGTTCTCACACAAAGAGCTGTATCTGTTACAGAGGTAGAGACAGTCCACTAATCCAGGTACATAAATACACCTTCATCTACAACTCAGAGTTACAAACACAACCTGAGAAAACTGGCTTCTGTTTTTTGCATTTCTATGATCTAATGCAGACAGGTTAGTTTTACTCCTTAAAAACAATTAATCATAGAATCATATAATGGTTTAGGGCGGAAGGGACCTTGCAGATCATTGAGCTTCCACCCCCCTGCCATAGGCAGGGACACCTCCCACTAGACCAGGTTGCCCAAGGCCACATCCAGCCTGGCCTTAAACACCTCCAGGGATGGGGCCTCAACAACCTCTCTGGGCAACCTGTTCCAGTGCCTTACCACCCTCAAAGTAAAAAATTTCTTCCTAATGTTTAATCTAAACCTGCCCTCTTCCAGTTTAAAGCCATTCCCCCTTGTCCTATCACTACATGCCCTAGTGAAAAGTCCTTCCCCTGCTCTCCTGTAGGTCCCCTTTAGGTACTGGAAGGCCGCAATAAGATCTCCCCGGAGCCTTCTCTTCTCCAGGCTGAACAGCCCCAACTCTTTCAGCCTCTCCTCATAGGAGAGGTGCTCCAGCCCTCAGACCATCCTCATGGCTCTCCTCTGGACATGCTCCAGCAGATCCATGTCCTTCTTATGTTGGGGACTCCAGAGCTGGATGCAGTACTCCAGGTGGGGTCTCACAAGAGTGGAGTATAGGGGCAGAATCACCTCCCTTGACCTACTGGCCACACTTCTCTTGGTGCAGCCCAGGATGCGGTTGGCCTTCTGGGCTGTGATCACACATTGCTGGCTCATGTTGAGCTTCTCGTCGATCAGCACACCTATGTCCTTCTCCTCAGGGCTGCTCTCCAGCCATTCCTCGCCGAGCCTGTATTTGCACATAAGATTGCCCCAACCCTCATGCAGGACCTTGCCCTTGTTGAACCGCATAAGGTTGGCTTGGGCCCACCTCTCCAGCCTGTCCAGGTCCCTCTGGATGGCATCCCTCCCCTCCAGCGTGTCTACTTCACCAAACAACTTGGTATCATCGACAAACTTGCTGAGGGTGCACTCGACCCCACTGTCCATGTCACCGACAAAGATGTTGAATAGTACAGGTCCCAGCACCGACCCCTGAGGAACACCACTCATCACTGGTCTCCACTTGGACATCGAGCCGTTGACCGCAACTCTTTGAGTGCGACCGACCAGACAGTTCTTTATCCATGGAGTGGTGGTCCAATTAAGCCTTGCTTACAATAAGTAAGGCCTAAGCAATGAGATAATCAGGAACAGCTGTCAGAAAAACTTATATCCCACAGCTTTTTTTTTATTAATATCCAGGTGTTTACTAAAGCCAAACCAAAACCAAAAAAATTATATATCCTGAATGATTTTGTCTTCAGCATTCCCCCCCCTACCTTATATGTAAAACATACACAGAACTGGGGGAGGGGGCAGGGGGTGAGGAAGTTTTCTATTATTTCCTTCTGTTAAACCCCAATATCCCACAATTTTTAAACATTGTGATAAGTAGAGGACTCTGTCCTGACGAACACAAGCTACCAGTGCTCACTGATCACTTTAATGAAGAATAACACAGTTCATCCATTCCCCATATTAAAACTTGTATAATGCATTGAGATTTACAGCCTAAGCCTTACTGGATGTACAAGCTTTAATCATCATTTCAGACATTAACTGGAATACATTTCAAAATCCACTCAGAAACAGGATGATTGAGCACCTTTAATAATCAAAAGTTGAAAAACAAATACAAACAACAACTGTGTCTGCCTTAGAGAGAATGTATTTTACTTTAATTGAACAGAATGACTCCTGGAACAGCCTAACGTTTTGAATACTTCTTTCAAATCTTGTCTGTAGGAGTGATTTCATCCCTAAAACCTCCTTCACAGTGAACATGCGAATTTGTCTCAAGTTACCATGCTTGTTATAAGCTCAGAGTTGATGAACTGCCATCCTTGTAAATATTCAAAACTCAACTAGCCAAGGTCCTGAGCAACCTAACTTTGACGTTGGCTCTGAATGGCAGATTGGACCAAAGAATTTGAGATATAATTTTTGACTTAAATTATTTTACAGTAACTGTAAATTAACTTTCATTTTATGAACAATTCGCTAGAATTCTGCTTCTGAAGAAACTCAGTTCTCAAACTACTAAGCTCATGTGACCTACTGCTTAAAATGGCCTCAACATCAAAGGTATAAAAAAAAAAAAACAAACAGCTATAGCATCACAGAATGGCTGAGGTCGGCAGGGACCTTTGGAAGTCATCTTGCACAACCCATCCTGCTCAGGTACCATGTCCGGATGTCTTCTGAATATGTCCAAGGATGGAGAGACCACAACCTCCCTGGGCAACCTGTGCTGGTGCTCAGTCACCCTCACAGTAAAAAAAGTGTTTCCTGATGTTCAGAGGAAACCTCCTGTGTTTTGGTTTGTGCCCATTGCTTCTGGTCCTGTCGCTGGGCACCATGGAAAAGGGCCTGGCTCCATCTTCTTTACACCCTCCCTTCAGGTATTTATAGGCATTGGTAATATCACCCCTGAGCCTTCTCTTCTCTGGGCTGAACCGTCCCAGCTCCCTCAGCCTTTCCTTAATGGAGGGATGCTCCAGTCCCTTAACCATCTTTGTGGTCCTTCACTGGAGTCTCTCCAGTATGTCCATGGTCTCTTTTGTACTGGGGAACCCAGAACTGGACACAATACTCCAGGTGTGGTCTCACCAGTGCTGAGCAGAGGGGAAGGAGCACCTCCCTCCACGTGCTGGCAATACTTTGCCTGATGCAGACCAGGATACCATTAGGCTTCTTTGCCACAAAGGTACATCGCTGGCTCATGTTCAACTTGGTGTCCACCAGGCCCCCCAGGTCCTTTTCTGCCAAGCTGCTTTCCAGCTGGGGTGGCGCTCAGCATATACTGGTGTGCGAGGTTGTTCTTCACCAGGTGCAGGACTTTACACTTCTCCTTGCTGAATTTCATTTCTCCAGTCTGTCAAGGCTGTGCTGGTTGCCAGCATGCTCCTCTGGCCTATATCAGCCACTCCTCCCACTTCTGCATCATCGGCAAACTCACTGAGGGTACGCTCTGTCCCATCATCCAAGTTACTAATGAGGAACATGAAACATCATGAAGATGTTAAACACGACTGGACCGAGTATGCGGCCCTCCTCCTCTGCCCTCAGGGCACACAGTTACTGGCCTCCAACTAGACTTTGCACCGCTCGTCACCACCCTCAGGGTCTGGCCATTCAGCCAGTTTTCAACCCACCTCACAGTCTGCTCAGCCAGACCCTACAGCAACGGCTTGAGGGGCTATGGGGCTCTTATGGGAGAGTGTCAGAGACTTTAGTGAAGGCCCAGTAGTCACTAGCTACTGCTCTCCACACATCTATGAGGCATATCAGTCCACGGTAGAAGTTTTTCAAGTTGATCAAGCATGACTTCCCCTTGGTGAAGCCACGCTGACTACTCCTAAGCAGTTTCTTGTCCTTCATGTGTGTGGCAATGGATTCCAGGATGAGCTGCTCCATCACCCTCACAGGGATCAAGGCGAGGCTGACCAGCCTGTACTTCCTTGGCTCCTCCTTCTTGAAGATATGAGTGAAAGATAGGAGATAAGTGATATATCTATACTGACATAGTATATGGCCAGCACATTAGGGTGGTCAGTTCCCTCTTAAGATATGGTTAGCAATGGGGTAGCTGCTCTCAGATCAGAATTTGTTGAAGATTCCTTTAAGCTCACAGGACACAGAGTACCTATACGTGAAATAGGTGCAGTCTGGCAGAAGACATGACAACAGCAAGTGACAACAGTACAATCTTTTAGATGATAATGACTTGCTGCTGCACTTGTGAGTACCATACATTTCACAAGCCATGTAAAGATACTAGAATGTATCATCTGAGAGATGCTTCTGTCCCTTATCATCTCCATGGCCCTTCATTGGACTCTCTCCAGTATGCCCATATCTCTCTTGTACAGGAGAGCCCAGAACTGGACACAGTACTCCAGGCGTGGCCTCACCAGGGCAGAGTAGAGGGAAATGATCACCTCCCTTGACCTGCCAGTAACACCAAAATAGCTTAGGAACAACAAAGTTAAAAAATGACAGCCAGTTTACATGGATGAAAGGAAGGAAGGAGTCACCAGTGGGAGTCCCACTGGGATGTGTGCTGGAACACATGAGAAATAAAAGCTGACCACAAAAAACAGCAGAAGGTTCTTAGAATTCCAAGTGACTAGAGAACAGTCATTGGCATTGGTAAGTGCAAAGTGATGCACATGGAGAAAAATAATCACAACTACAAACTCACAACACCCCATTGTGCATTAGCTGGTTCTCTTTTGACAGTGTAAGTACCTTTCCATACAATACTGAGAAGCCACAGTTCCCGATAAAAGTGACTGTGAGGCTAGAAGTATAACAGCGTTAAAAAGCAATGAGACAAATTCATTAGACAGTCCATCAAGAGCTGTGAGACACAGCAACACACACATATGCTCCAGGCAAGGAAGCCTTTGAGTGACTGGTTACTGGAAGAACAAACTTTGGCAATTATTCAGGTACAGCTTCACAATATTCTGTACTACGACACAAAATTGGCTGCTGCATTTTTGGTGCCAAATCCCTCACGCTCATTTCCAAACATAGTGGAGAGTTAGGGCCTGCTGAGCTGCTTCTTTAAAATCATTATTTTAAGGACTGATTTTAAGTGCAGATCACTTTGGCAACATCATTTATATATTGGCCGCAGAGATTTACCAGCACAATGGAAACAGACAGCAGTAACAAAAAGCCAAGACTAAGAACTACTTAAAACTGAAGAAACTATAGCTTCTTCTACAATCTTCTCCTGTTCTTAAAAACCTTCGCTAAACAACCACCAAAAGCCACTTCAAGACAGGGTAATAAATAAACTCATACTACCTTTCAGAGTGTTTGCTACAAAATTTAAAACTATTCTTCCATTAACTTCCTGTTGAACCCATAAGCATAAAAATTTTAGCAAAATGCAAAGCATAACTAGGTAAGGTACAAGACCAAATTCTGGAAGAGGTAAGGGAGAGGAATAAAGGTTGTGAAAAAAAAAAAGAAGCATCACTCACACAGCATCACTGTTCACTATTTCTTCTTTAATTTTAACATATTCCAGTTGACTCTCCCGATAAATCTTGAGAGAACTCTGTGGAGAAGTAAAGCACAGTTAAAATATGCCCTTACTGAGGTAAAAAAAAAAAAAAAAGATGGCAGACACTTTACCTATTCTAATGAAAACAGTGCGGAGCCAAAAAAGTATATTCAACGAGAAAACAAGCAAGTTGAAAAGTCAGGTTATTCTTCTTCTTTAAGGGCAAAAGATACATCAAACAAATAAACCTACCAATCTATAGCCATCAACCTTTTGAGTATGTGCCTCCAACACTTACCCAGAAAGGAACTCAAAGTTGAAGTCAACGGCACAACTATTATACATCATACACATAATCCTGCTTTTTTCTGAACAAGTGTCATCAGGACATCAGCTACTAATGCTTGCTGATGGAAGAGGATTTAAAAAAACAGTTCTAACATAGAAGAAAAAGTAGGTACAGTGACAAGACAAATGTTAATATCCCACCTTGTACCATTATGAAAAAAACTACAAGAAAAAGGGTGGGGTATTTTTTGCAGAAATAATAATTAATGTCAAAAAAATACATATATTAAGGTGATTTGAACAGTCAAAAGCTTTTCCTCTGTAGATTAAATCTCAGCTAAGGGGAGAAATCAGGAATAAACTCAGGTAGCTAATAATGTAAAAACTGATGTTCAAAATGGTAACAGAAGCAAAATCCTATTCTGCACAGACCCTCTTTGCACCTTTTTAGTACAAGTTATAGAGAGTTTAGTAATCTAATAAGATCTGAGCAGAAAACCAAAGGAATTTGAATGTATCTCCTTCCTTTCTAAATAAGGAAAGAAAACCCGAAGAATGTGTTCAAAAATCATAGGAACTACAAAAGTTTGAACTTTTTGCCTATCTGAAACCTGCTGCCATTTAATTAATTTCACCTAAAACCAGAGCTGCCTGTCCCAATGAGCTGGAAATAACACCTGAGCTCATTAAAGCCTGCTTCATTAAGATGAGCATTAAAAATATATATATATATTTCCTTCAACAGAAGAAGTGCAAGTTATTTAAGCCTTACAAGCACACCTTTTTCTCTTCCAACTCTGCTTTCAAGGAGCCCAACTCTTCCTGGCATTTTTCCAGAGGCAAGATTTTCTGTAGCATCTGTTCCACTTGGCAACGAAGAGCAGAGATCTCTCTGAAATGGGAAATGTAATTAAAAAAAAGTTGCCAAAAAACACCAGTGCTTTCAAAGTGAATTTTCTGATTCTTCAGGCAAGTGTCTGAGTACTTTGCTTTCCCCTACAGAAAAACGCTCCGAGATACCCAAAGCCTTTTAAGAGCCTACATGTCCTTATTTTTCCAATCCAACATTTTACATTCAAAGAAAATTCAAGATCTTACTTAGAAACATTAAACTGAACCTAAAGCTAGATGCAAGCAGATGGCATGTGCCACACAGGAGTACTGTCCAGCTGCCTACACTGAAGTGCCAGGAATAAGGGTCTCTACATAGCAGCACTGTGAAATAAGAGCAGAGTCCACCTACAGGATTTTTTGAGCAGGCAGGATGGAGTCCATAAAGATTATATGCTGCCTCTTCCTCTACAATCAAGTAGAGTGAGCAAGAGCCCACAGCCACAACTCTATGACAAAATGCTTCATACAAATAGGGCCACCCTAAATATGCTTATGTTTAACCACCACCAAAAGATAAGCTCTGCACCTCCACTTGGTCACTTTAAACTCTTAAGTAACACAGGGCCAGGAAAGAATTTCACACAGGTACGGTAGAAAGAGGACAGATTTTTCTCTTCATCAAGTGTATCTTTGCTAATTATAGCCTAGGAAGCATGGTAAAAGAAAGGACCATATTAAAAGCTCAGCCTAAACCTAGCGCTGTTGCTGTTACTCCTAAAACTGTCCAAGACACAGAGAACGTAGCATCTTTAGTAAACAGTTAAATAAAACTTACCGCTCAGCAAACTGAAGCTGTAATCTCTTGTTAAGGTAAAAATTAAAAAGTTTATCGAACATCTTTAAGTATATTTCAATCCAATCATCACTTGCAGAGAAATATCCAATAAAGACTTCCACCCAAAAACCACTTGCAGAACCGTTTAATTGAAGTATTTCAATACCTTTGAAGTGAATAAGCGAAGCTTCTGTTACATGAAAAAACTTGAGTCATTCTCAGTAACACAGATTTCAAATGGTCTATATTAAGCCATATATTAGACACGGCTGCATCTTAAATGGACAGTTTTAATTCCAAAGCCCTATTTTCTTTACAAAGCCCACCCAGTCTGTCCTTCACTAGAAGCATCATCTCTTAACTTAAACCTTAAATAAAAAGCCTCAAGCCCTGTTATAAGAAATGTTTATATACTAATTCTACAACAACATTAACAGATAAGTAAAGGATATCAGTGCATTTCTGTTGATATTCTGTCAACAAACGACTGCAAGAAAAAAGAAGACATTACTCATTTTCTCACCGTGTCTCAGGATACCTTTCTTTTTGCTTTACAGATAAATACAAAAAGCGTAAGATTGGTTTGTATTTTCTGATACTAGTCAATATAACAATTTTTTTTCATTAGGCCATTCAAACCTCAAATCAGTCTGCTTTATAATAGAAAAAAACCCCAACCAACTGGCAATTACATGGATTTGTAACAATTAACTTAAAAGAACCCAAACTAAAAAACATCTTTTAGGTAAAGAACGCAATATACATATAATCACAGTCATATCCCAGTTTCCAAACTTAAAAGGATGTTTTCCAAGGAAAGAACACATAAGAAAATGTAAGAAAAATAGTTCAAAAGACCCTAAAAGGCTTTAATCTTTACACTATTCTCTTAGCAGCCATAAAGGTAACAGTCTGATCCAAGGTGTACAGTGGGCCACAGGACGGCACCAAGGAAAGTTATTCTCTCATATGTTATGGTTTTTAAGAATGGAAAGAAGAAAGGACAAGAAAGAGAAATATCGTAGCAGTTAACTCTCATACAGAGAAGGCTGCACTACTTTTTCTTGCAACAGTTAAGAGCAATAAAGTAAGGCAAAAAAGAAAGGTGCTAAGGTGCTGAGTTGCAAGTAGTTAAAGGAGAGGTAATTCCCACAAGAAATAAATGCGCTGGCAGAGAGGAGGGACAGAAAGTTTGGAGGTAGGAGAAGGAATCTATGGACACAGAGTAAAGGAGCTTTGAAGAAAAGGATCCCAGTTAAGA
The DNA here is from genome assembly GCA_013398295.1 of Chionis minor. NCBI lineage: Eukaryota > Metazoa > Chordata > Aves > Charadriiformes > Chionidae > Chionis > Chionis minor. The sequence goes on along the minus strand of VZSF01000014.1, from coordinate 209,180 downwards.
CAGTGAGGGCGCTCTTAAATACTTTCTGGAAACCAGAACGCAGGACTGAAATTCATATTCACTAAAGACAGATTGACACGTATCTGGGAAAGAGTACATTAGAAATAAACCATTACAATTAGGAAATGTAGCAAGAACATGAGGCGATAGTATGGAGGTATACTTAACATATCTCAACACATTATTCCATACAATCATATGTTGATGGTTATTGAGAAGAAGTGGAAGCAATCACAGAAGAGAAAGCAAGCTATGAGAATCATTTTAGAACTTCACCATTCTGTCCAACGTTTGGCCTCGCTTTTCATATTCTGATATTTAATCCCAACAGCATTTCACACCTTAATGTTAGGACTAAATTCTGTTGAAAAGGTTCGTATACACCTGTGTTTCACTTTTAGTTCTCATACCATACTCTTCACAACAGACAAAGTGAAATAACTCTCTACAAAGAGCTGCTTCTGCTAGTATTCGTAATAATATATAAGCTATTATAGCTACACAAAATAGCCCTGTTCTGCTACCATTACACATACATGTTTTAGAGCATAAATTAAAGTCTTACAGTCTAGATTTAGGATCTGTTAGTGAAAAAGTTACTTTCATTTTGAAGAGGATTTAGTTTTGTGCATTAACAAATACCTAAATTCCATAAAACATATTTGCTGCATTGCTTTAAGAACTTAAGAGCAATAAAAAACAAACCAAAGCAAGAAAAAACCCCAAACAAAACAAACACACAAGAAACACACTTGTGCAATTGTACTTACTCTCCATCAATCATTTTTTGCTTCAGTGCAATTAATGCGGCTACATATTCATTTATATTCTGTAAGGAAGAATCTCAAGTTGGTAAAGAAGTTTCACCCCAAAAACCAGTACTATACACCATAAACAACCCCTAAACTGACAGTTAATGTTCTACACAATGCAATAATCTGCCTTCTTTCTTTCAGTTCTCCTAGCGAATGAGTTACTAGTTCACCAAAAATATATTCATACAAATACACATAGAGAATGCAGGCTCCATAAGCATGCGTACTTAGGTATAGCTTTAGTATAAAAGCTCTTCAAACTTTACCTTTGCAGTAGATTATACACTAAAAAGCCTCACAATTTTCTCCTCTCGAAATCAAATTAGGCTTTAGCACAAGATCACCAATGAACGGCATCAGGCTCATTGGAGCCCAGGTTTCCCAGATTCTCAATCCATCCTCATTCTAAGCGCGTCCGAAGACCTTCTCCGCCCGCTGAACTCTCGGCAGAGCGTTTCCCTCATTTAAAGGGGAAACAAACACTACTCAAAGCGCTACACTATAAAACTACACGCTCGCATGGGGGAGAAAAAAAAAAAAAAAATTAAAAAAGGGAGACGAATGATGACACTCCCTCCGTCGCACCGAACCAAACTCAAAAGGATACGCCCAGCAATTCACTAGCGGATCCCGCCGGGCCCGCCGCAGAGACACGAACTACTTTTCCGCGCTTCGCCCGGCTAGCGCTCGCCACCGCAGCTCCTTTTACATGCGCCCGTCCGCCACACCGGCTCTCCCAGCTCCCGCCGCACCGGGAGCGGCGACTGCGGGCACCCGGTCACTTCCCACCCGCCAGCGGCCCGGCGCAGCCCCGCGGTCGCGTCCTTAAGGAAAAACCCCGCCCGAGGCGCTCCAGCGCCACAGGGGCGGCGGCCCGTTGCTACCTGCTGGAGAACACCGCAGTTGGCGCAGGCCGCGGCGGCTGCAGTCCCGGCCGGCGGCGGCGGTGTCTCTCCGGGCATCATAGTGACCGCCGCGCCCCAGCTGGGCCCCGGTGCCCGGCACAGCCACACGCCTCCCACCGCTCAGCCCCGGCAGCGGCGCGGGGATCACGGCCCAGGCTGCGTCACACGCCCCGCGCCGCCACCTCAAGAAAGGACCCCGCTCGCCCTCTCCTCCTCCAGGGTGCCGGCGCTGCTGCCTGACGGCAGAAAAGGCGGCGGCCTCCGCAGGGACCAAACGTTGAAAGCGCCCGGTGAACACCGCCTTGGCCCGCAGAAAGGAACGGCTGCTCTTGCATGTACCACGCCCTTCTACGAGTACTAATAAAAAAAAAAAAAAGAAATGCACAGGCACGTCTGAGGGGGGCCCTGCTGTCCTCCCGGCGCATGCGCGGGCCGGGCGGGCCGCCCTCCTGCGTCGCTGCCTGATGGGGCCGCGGTCCACTGTTGGTATTCCCTGGCGTACGCAGAACCCGTAATTAAAATGAGGGTATGCCAGTTCAGCTCACCCCCCTCCCATCCCAAAACGGTATCTTGTGCGAGCGTACCACTCACGGCGAGAGATCCCGCTTCCCGTTTCATCCAGGCGCTCGTAAAGAGATCTTTAAGGACAGTATGTAGCATCGCTTGTCATCATCATGGCTGCCTGCATCTGGCCCTTGCACAACGTCCTTGTAACAGAGTGAGCTGAGAGAAGACCTCACATGTTGCGGGCCGTGCATTCGGTCCCTTAGAGAAACACAAGTTATAGATAATAACTGCTGACTGTGTTGTGCCACGCTGTGTTAACTGTTGAGGTAATGGTCCCATTGATAACAAGGCACACTTTTCAAATAGTCAACAGTTACTGGTGGTGAGGAACAATGGGTATATTCTCACGGATGAGGAGAATTCTATCCTTTGAGTCCATCAAGGATGAATGTGAGAAAGCAGTCTCAATGTAATAAAGTAAGCAATGTTACTATCCTTAGAAACATTCTAGACCAAGGTGGGCATAAGGATTTTGAAAATGCTACTAGGCTACACGCTTAGCCAACTTGGCAAAAAAGTGAAAATTCTAAGCGTCTTAAGCTGAACTATCTTCATTATAATAGTAAAAATCACACCCATGGGTCAGAAAGACCCGGGCCCAGGTGAAGACCCTTCCCATGAGCATGCGTAGTGGCTATAACTCAATTGTGTAACCATATGTAAATTACTAATCAGTCAAATATTATTAGGAGGTATTAATATTATAATGTTGTAGCAAAATGTGCATATAAACTGTACTGAGTCCTGCATGGTGTGCTTGATTTGTGTCACCCAAGCACCCAGCCTTGCGCAACTCAAATAATCAATGTCTCGTCCTGGCGTATGGAATTGGCTATTGCACACCGGGTAACGTATCTGATATTTTGAACAATACCATCACATTATTTCCATGGCAATCATTCAGTATCTAGTACAGAGGATAAATGGTTGAACACAGCGTGGAGTAGTTTGTGGGGTTTTTTCTATTCAGCTCATGCTGTTGGACTTTATTTACTCTTTGCAACATCGCTGCTGCTTACACAAGTTTTGGTCTATCTGAAATTCTCTCTGGCTCACAGTTTATCCAGGTACTTCAAATTGCTTTTTCTCTCTTGTCTTCCTAGTAGTTTGTACGTATTCCTCAGTGGAGTAGCTATTCATCTCTAGATCTCCAGAGCCACATTAAATCTTCCTTCTCACTAACAATAGTGCATATGCCAGCATGGTTAACTGGACCTTGATTAAGATGTTGAAACTTGCAACTCCTGTATAAGTGCACTGATCAAACAGTATTTCAGGCTTTCTCAATTTTTTTACTTCGAGAGCTTTAAAACAATATAATAAAATACTCATTAGAGCAGGAGTAGAGTTTAAGGGACAGTGTCACTGGAATGAATCAATCCCTTTGGGGTAAATTTCCCATGTGAAGTGCCCTTCCTAGAGAATGAAGCTGAGTGCTACTTGTTTTAGATTCGAGAGCCTGGGGCTGTGATTAGGTTAGGTAGCAAGGCACTTTATTAGGTGAGATAGTTAACGCCAGGGTTCTGCAGAAAGAAACAGCGCTCTATCAGAAAGAAGTGAATAGACAAGATGTTTTCTGAAGTGTTTCTTGCAACTATTCGTGCTTAAGTGAAAAACTTATCCTCAAAATTCTGTTTTACCATTGAAGATGCCCAAATTTGCTAGTTGTTTATACTTCTATGAAAGCTCATCAGTTTCAATGCTTCAGACTCTGAATACATGCAGAACTAGGCAAGTAAATGTAGGAAAATTCAGTATTGCCATTTTATTTTTTATGTTCCTTTCCATTCCTTGACAAGAAGAAAATATTTTAAAACTCTCTTTTAACAAACCCTCCAAGAACTAGTTATTAAAAGCATTTTCTTCAAAATATTAAGAAATTTAAAATAAAGAGTATGAAATAATAATGTAAATTAGATGCTTTTTTCTTTTAATTGCACTTAACTTGGTTAGACCAAGAAGAAGAGAGATAGTAGGGCTTGGAGTTCCAAAGTTCTGCTTCATTATATCATGAGTGATGAGCACATCAGAATTCAGAGGTGGGAGGGCACTCGGAAGGGCAGACAGGATCTAAAAGAGGCAGGTTATAAATCTGGAATTTAAAAAGCCCGTTGAGTTCAACAGTAGACTTATACAGGTCTATATACCATGGGTGTATACCATGAGGTCTGAGTCACAGAGACTTTGGTCTCTTTTGTTGATGATAAACAGAAAATTGGCCACTGTTGATAGCTGTGAAGCTCCTCATTGCTGAATGGGCCCATTTAAAAAGAACGAAGTGATGCCTGCAGGGGTATTGTGTTTATTTAGCAGAACTGAAATAGCCAGCAGCACATAAACATGATTTTACTGTTGCTCATAGAGACAACATAAATTGTCCTTCCTGTTTCTCATGAACGAAGAACAGAAAGAGTCAGATGCTAATGTTCCCAAAAAACTGTGCAAAAAACACTCAAGTGGTCACTCATAGCACAAAAGTGTTTTTCTCTTACCACCAGTAATTGAAGGCAATGTTGATGATAGATGCAATCAGAGAGGGTCTGCAGAGGAAATGAAGATGTGTAACCACCTTCACAGTCTGTCAACGTGACAGCACCATGGTCTCAGGTTGTCTCAGCTTTATATCAGAAAAGTTTATTAACTATAGTTAACTGTGAAAGAAACTCATATTAGTCCAGCACCATAGTTTTACTTCCACATACTCCCCAGAGAGCTCTTGCATAAACAAAGACTTAAAGTACTAGATGATGTTTGAGATGTCATTTGATTTAGCGTTTGAAGCATCCTAACACTTTGTTCCAGCTGATTTTCATCATTAGTTTATTAATTGGAGAAATTATTAGTGACTGTCATTACTCATGAATACCACTTTATTTCTTCTTTTACACTGAAAAACTTTGAGTATGACAGTCTATTTCATTTAAAAAATGCGTAGGTGCTGAAAGAAAGCAGTACAGAAGTACCATTTATGTAAAATCAAGGTGTGAACTAGCATAATGAAGCAGCCAGAAATACCTGCTACTAGCCAGAAATAGCAGTCAGAGGTTAGAACATCAAATCATGAGCAAATCAAAACCAAAAATGTATATGTTAGACTTTGATCTATTCAGGAACCTGGTTGACAGAGTCCCTTGGGAGGCAGTCTGGAAGGGCAAAGGAGTCCAGGAAGGCTTGATGTTTTTCAAGAATAAGGTCTTAAAGGTTCAAGAGTAGGCTGTCCCCATATGCCAAAGAATGAGCCATTGGGGGAAAGACCAGCTTGACTGATCAGAGAGCTATAGCTGCAACTCAAGGAAAAAAGGGAAGAGTTTATGGCCTTTGGAAGAAAGGGCAGGCCACTCATAAGGACTACAAAGATGTGAGGTTATGTAGGGAGAAAATTAGAAGGACCAAAGCCCAACTAGAACTTAACCTGGATTCTGCTGTTAAGGGCAATAAAAAAAGTTTCTATAAATACATTCGCAATAAAAGGAGGACTAAGGAGAATCTTCATCCTTTAGTAGATGGGGGGAGGGTGGGAACAAGGATGAGGAAAAGGCTGAGGTACTTAAGGCCTTCTTTGCCTCAGTCTTTAACAGTAAGCCCAGTTGTTCCCTGAGTACCCATCCCCCTGCATGAGAAGACAGGAATGGGGAGCACAACGAAGCCCCCTTAATCCAAAGGCGAAATGGTGAGTGACCTGCTACACCACTTAGACACACACAGATCTATGGGGCTGGATGGGATCCACCCAAGGGTACTGAGGGAGCTGGTGGAAGTGCTCGCCAAGCCACTTTGCATCATTTATCAGCAGTCCTGGCTAACCGGGGAGGTCCCAGTTGACTGGAGGTTAGCAAATGTGATGTTCATCCACAAGAATGGATGGAAGGAGGATCCGGGAAACTACAGGGTGGTCAGTCTGACCTTGGTGCTGAGGAAGGATATGGAGCAGATCATCCTGAGTGCCATTGCATGGCACATGCAGGACAACCAGTTGATCAGGCCCAGTAAGGACGGATTCATGAAAGGCAGGCTGTGCTTAACAAACCTGATCTCTTTCTGTGACCAGGTAACCCACTTAGTGGATGAGGGAAAGGCTGTGGATGATGTTTTCCTGGACTTTAGTAAAGCCTTTGACACGGTTCCCCACAGCATTCTCCTGGAGAAAACTGGCTGCTCATGGCTTGGATGGGTGTACTCTTTGCTGAGTAAAAAACTGTCTGGAAGGCTGGGCCCAAAGAGTTGTGGTGAATGGAGTTAAATTCCGTTGGTGGCCAGTCACAAGTGGTGTTCCTCGGGGCTCAGTATTGGGGCCAGGTTCGTTTAATGTCTTTATCAACAATCTGGACGAGGGGATCAAGTCCACCCTCAGTAAGTTTTCAGATGACACCAAGTTGGGTGGGAGTGTTCATCTGCTTGAGGGCAGGAGAGAGATCTCGACAGGCTGGATTGATGAGACGAGGTCAATGATATGAGATACAACAAGGCCAAGTGCAGGACCCAGCACTTGGGTCACAACAACCCCAGGCAGCGCTGCAGGCTTGGGGAAGAGTGGCTGGAAAGCTGCCTGGCAGAAAAGGACCTGGGGGCATTGGTTGAAAGCTGCCTGAATATAAGCTGGTTGTGTTGCCCAGGTGGCCAAGGCGGCCAACAGCATCCTGACTTGTATGAGAAATAGCATGTCCAGCACTATCTAATCTAGAACTGCTCCTGTCTTGGATTCCATGCAGGGTAGTAGAAATGATTTTAATATACTCTGGCCCCTGTACCTTCTTCCTAGATAGTTTTAGGGTTTCATCAAAGTGAAGTTAATCAAAGGCTCCTGCTTATTTCAGTGGATATTGGTCCTTGCATGTTACACTTCTGCTTTGTATTTTTCTGGAGGAATAGCTCAAAAAGTGGAACATTGAATCTATTCATTATTTGAAATTATATTTGATGGTAGTAAGCACAGAAAAGAAATTATCACTAAGTCACTGTGTAAACCCACCACATGCCTGCATCTTGTATGTTGTAAATTGTCTAGACTTCAGCGGTCTAAAAAAAATGGATATAGCACAATCAGAAAGATTTGGAGAAGGCTATGAAGGAGAAACAAAGGTAGGTAATACATGCAAGAACATGCAGGAACTCTGACAGAAGAGAGGTGACCAATATATTTTTATAAAAGCCTACCAGAACTTGAGTTGCACAAAGAACCGTTTACTTTACCTTGTGATACACGAACTGAGGACATCAAATAAAGTTGCTGAGTAACTATTTCAAAACAAGCAAACAAACAAACAAAAGTTCTTCACATAGAAACTATAGAAATCCTTGACAAAGGATGCTAAAAGTTTACTCTTCCGAAGATGCATAACAGGTTGCTCTCTGAATTGATTTTACAGCTGTCTCTATTATGAATGACAATTTCATACTGCAAAAAATATGTCCAATGGGAGGAAATTTTATATTAGATCCCATCTTCGCAGGTGAAGACAAATGAATCACAAACTTGGAAATTAATGCCTGTTCAGAGGATCATACTTTGACTCTATTTGTCAGGAAAAAAAGTAAAAATTGTATGTATGGTTCTGTTTAAAAAGTTTCACAAAACTAAAAAAAAATTGACGTAAACAAGACAAGAGGAAGGCTTTAAACAGAAAATCAGAAAGGATTGCCACAATGATTTCATCATTAAATTTAAGTGCAGGAATCTATCAGAAAAGTCAATTCCCGTGAAATTACAGGTTTGTTAGTTCAATTCACTGACAGAAAACAAAACAATATTTCACTGCTCATGTTAAAGGCGTTGGTCCTGAATCTGGTTTTACTCCTGCAAATTTCCGAATCTACAAAAGTAAAAAAGCCCTCATTTTGAATGCAGTGCTAGAAATATAACATTAGTTTTGATGAGGTTAGTAGGGAAAAACTGAAGACTGAAACACTTTCTTCTGAAGCTGCTGTCTAATCCACAACTTTATATTGCCCAGCAATTGTAAATTAAACTTAGTATGATCTGAATGAAATATCTCAGTCCTGAGCTTTATGTAAGAGGGCTACCAGTTAGACTTGACCACTGAAAAGAGAAGAGTAAATTTTTATTGTGGATACCAATTCCTATGGAGCTCAAAAGACAGCATCCAACTTAGCAATTTCTTCTTCTGCGGCAATAAGAAAAGAAAGCTAAGTTTTAATTGGATGAAAAACTGATACGTGAATAACCAATGTTCTTCAGGAGTTACTTCTGCGCAATTTTAGAACAAAATGTTCAGACTTGCATGTGAGAATGTTCTTAAATCTATTTTAGAATAAGCTCAAGGTTCATACTATCATTAGAAATGCATCCTTATTAAGAGGAGGCTAGGATTTCTGTAAATTTCTTCTATGGTCTTCCAGTCACAAGCTGCTAACACTTGTGAGATTTTCAGTGTAATTGAGATTGTCTTTAGGGAAAAGTAGTTACTTAAAGCTCTGCTGCTTGCAGGCAATACAAGGAAACAAATATTTTTGTAGGATGAGAGGGTGTAACATCTCAACCGTAAAGATGAAAACTTTTTCTCAGCTAAAATTAGTGTCATTAGTTTAAAAAAAAAATTACATTCTTACTGTATTTTTAATGCTAAGATAATGTATTCCAAGCCCTAAGGAAAAAATATCAGCACACCCAAAATGTTGTGTAGGTTCACAGCATTTGGTTTGTGCACCCAGTTTTTGTCTCTGTTCACATGGCATGTAGAGAGCCAGTATTGTTATCTGCCTCCTTCGGAAGAAGGGAAGTCTTTCAGAAGTCAAGGAGTGAATGGGTTTGGGAACAATGTCAGGGAGCAGCAAGGGCTGGTTTCCCCCCAGGGGATGGGAGCCAGGGGCTGGGCACGATAACAAGAGTGGCAGGGCAGGGTCCTTACGAGCCAAGCAAGCAGAGCAGACCCAGGGTTGGCAGCCAGGTTCAGACAAGAGTCCCAAGATCATGGTGATGAGTCAGGTCTGAGGTCAAGCTGTGAAAACAAGTCTACAGGCCAGGGTCCAGATCAATGAACTCCATGGCCAGGCACAGGCATGGCTGTGACACACCTGGATACTGGTACTCCTGTGACATGGTTTGGGCAGGGAACGAAAGCCCAGGCCTGAGATTAAAAGTGTATCCTGGCATCCAGCTCATTCAGTCCCATCAAATGATTCCAGAGTGGAGAGAATGTGGGAGTGATTGACAATGATAGATTCATCTGTCTTAAGGAGATTTCATCTGTTTTGGTACCAATTCAAGTCTGGGGTATCAAATGGTGACTATATGGGTTTATTCCTTTTCCAGAATGGGCAGAATGGGGAACGTTTTATATTGTGTCATCTACATGGGTCATTTGTTCCATATTCCAGAGAAAGAAGGCAATGTGGCTCTAAACACACAAGTAAAATAACACAAAGTTGTAACTGTTGAATCAGAACTTTTATCTGGACAGTGTAGACCTACATTTGGTATTTTCACCTTTAGGTAATTGATTGATAATCCTATAATTCTGTTGTTTATTGTTCATCTCCAGGTAACTTTACCTTCAGAGAGGCCATGCAGCTATAGTTTTTTTGCCAGGCAGCTTCTCTTTAAAAGTCTTGTCTGATTTAGGTGTCTCAGCTGACTTTGAAAACATATTAATGTAATTATGCACACATTTATCATCCAGTAAATCCCAGTGAAGTCCATGAAAGTAACATTCATATAACAGTACAACTTGTCTATTTTAACCAAGTATACATACAACTGTCAATTATTTAAAAAATCATTTTATAAAATATATATGCATAGGAAATTTTAGTCACAAATAAAAAACAAATACTACTTGATTGATGTTGAGCAAGGTCATCTATTCAAAATGTGAATAGTTTTCCCTTCTTGCAGATACCTTGGTTTGACATTCGAGGACTTCAACCAGGATAACTGTGTTGCAGTCGGCAATGCAGTATTCTTGTCAGCTTTGACGCTTTTGGCATATGGCATTTGAAAGCTTATACTTTCCCACTCTACTAGCTTGCATGTAATCTTTTCCAAATTGTTATCATGGAGGAGTAAAAACTGTATTGTCTTTCTGCCTCCAAATTATCAGCAGCATGAAATGCTTATGTAAATTTTATCACTCACCCAACATAAGGATCATCAATACAGTTACTAGACACATATTTTTTTTCATATTCCCACGACTAGATCAGAATAGCCATGCCAGTTGCAATCTGGCAACAAGCAGGGGAAAGTTACAGATTAGCACAGTGATCAGACCTGATCAATGAGGTGATCTGGGAATATTTTCTTGAGTAGCATTAAGTGATAAAATTTATTTTGGGCAGTGGCTAATGACATCCCTGCTCATGCCTCATGCTTCAGTGACATACTACTGCTGCCAGGTCATCATAATACAGTACTGAATTTTATTACTAAACTCTTGATAAGGTGACGAAGACAATGTAATTACAAGATATATTGGTGGTAGGTAGTTTATGATGTCACCACGTATTCATAATTTATATAGAAATTAGGAACGTGGGAGCTGGAAGAAATCTGTTGAATCATTGAATCAAGCATCTTGCAGTCACATGTAATCCTTTGCAGCAATTATCAGCTATTTAGATTTCTTATTCTGTCTACATTTATTGGGAGCTGGTCCAGAATGTTATCACTGATTGTTAGAAGCCCATTTTTAACTTCCAGTTTAAATTTAGTCATAGCAAATTTATATCTTTTTGTTCTTTTGCTAATAGATCTGTTACCTTAAATAGTTCTCCTTGCTTGCAGCTGTGTACCCCTGTGCTGTATTTACAAAGAACAAACCCAAACTCTATCTTGGCTTCTCTTGACCCTGTCCTGTTTCGGTTTTTGCCTCTGATTGGCTAAGCAATCTGAGCTGGTTTTGCTTTATCTCTTAGGAGAAATCTTTTATTCCCTGAATTGAGGATCACATTTTCTTAAACACACATGACTGGGGATGTACGTGAATTAAATTCCAGATGAGGAAATTCCAAATGAGTTTTGGTTGTGCTTTGGATAATGGTAACTCAGTTTCTTTCACTTTGCAGACAGCTCATCTCCTCTTGCAGCTGAAGATCCTACTTGCTGCCTTCTTCTTGAGTTTCAAGCATTGTGACAGGTTTGTTACTATTTGCATGTTTTGAATATCGAGCCATTGCCTTTCACTGAGATGCTATCACTTCATTCTCTGTATTATCCAAGTAGTTCTGTATGTCGATGCAGTTCCCCATGGACAATGCTTAGCATTCTCAGAAAAGTCTCTTATCATGGACTTAATCTGATATGAAATTAATTAATAAAAAAAAATATTTTGGACTGATATATATTGGTCCAATTTTTAAGGACTTATATAAATTAAGTTCCTTGGCCTGATATCCCTCTCACTTAGTTTTGGGGTTTTTTTTCCCTTCTACCTTACACACCTACAGTTCTTGTAACAACATAAATTTTCACCAGTATAACTAATACTTGGGAAATCCTAAAATCTTTCCAAGGTTTTACTGGCATCCAAATGTCTTACTTAATGTTGAACAAAAATACCACATGAGTAATATTACTCCTTAGAGATGTGCCACTTCCACCTATCTCAGCTGTGGTGATACGAAGAGGTACTTCCTATGCAGAATTTCTATGCAGTCTTTCACTGGAATCTCTTATTTCATCTGCTTTTGCTGATTTCAGATTATTATGGTATTCCCCTGTTGACAGTCTAAAGTACAAGGTCTCTGAAGTACTTCATATCTCCAGAATGGAAACTCAGACAAATAGGATCCCGGTATTCTCACTAAAGAGCCAACACTTTGGGATGGAAGTACAATCTTCATGTTTTCTTGCTTCCTATCCCCAGTACCCTCACATGCAATAATGCTAAGGAAACAAGTCATTTAAGACAGACTTGAATCAGCTATTTTATTTAGACATTAGCAGGCAAGGATATAATAATTTTATTATTATAAATAATATTATAGCACCATAGAAAAAATACAGCTTGCAAGGGACCTCTGAAGGTCTGTAGTCCAACCTGCTCAAAGTGGATTTAACTGTAGGTTACTCAAGGCCCTGTCCAGGTGATTTTTTAAAATCACCAAGGATGTAGATCCTACCATCTCTCTGGCCAACCTGCCTAACTGTTCTAGGAGTGAAGAATCATCTTCTTCCTCTCCAGACAGAATTTCTGTTGTTTCAGTTTGGACCTGTTGCTTCTTGTTTAGCTGTGCATCTCACAGACGAGCTTGGCTCAATTTTCTCTACCCCTTAGGCAGCTGAAGATAGCAATCAGATCTGTCATTTTGTCTTGTCTTCTCTTGGCTGGACAAACCCAGTTACCTCAGCCTCTCTCTGTATATACTATGAGGCCCCTGGTGGCCCGTTCCTCCAACTTGTCAAGGTCAATCTGAATGACGGGTCTGCCTTGGAGCATGTCATGTGCTCCCTGTAATGTTGTGTTATATGCAAATTGCTCAGGGTCCGTCCATCCGCTTTTCCAGGTCATTGGTGAAGATGTTAAACAGTGTCAGTCTCAGTGTTGACCCTTAAGAAATGCTATTTAATTAGCCTGCAGCTAGGTGATCACTGGCAGATACTCATAGTGGAGTCCTTTACCTTTTGTCAATCGAGTATATCCAAACTTCTCTTCCTCCTATTTTTCATCTCTTTCTTTCTCTCCCTCGCTCTCTATACAGATATGTACACGCACATACATATTCTCCAGAATTATAAGTTTCTGTTACATAAATTGACAGTAAAGGAATTTGAGACAGAATACGCTATTTTCTGCTCTTCTGGATGGCTCTATTTTCACCTGCTTTTTCAGGTTTTTCCTCTAGTGTAAGAGAAATCCAGACACACCAGTTGAACAGTATGCTCAGCATTGCAGACTTGTCTGCTGGGTTTTCACTGCATAGTATTCAGAGTCTTGAGAATAAATATATAGGAATTTTTTTTTCAGGACAGGACATAAAAAGCTTCTGTTTCCTATAGTCTCATGGACATTGCGTAGGAATCCGGGTGAGTCAACTCCTAGTTCAGGGTGAAAATGATGTGTCATATTCTTATCTCTCTTTTCAGGCTTTCTCCTTCCTTACCCTATCTTCTGAGTGCCCTGTGCGTATTTCTTCAGTACTGCAATACCTCTTTTTTAGGCCTTTTTTTTTTTCTTTTCCTGTCTGATTTTTCAGATGTTGGAAAGCAGCTCTGTTGCCATAGGCTGCTCATCAGTGCAGAGGTACAGTTTCTTCTGATTATGAAAATAACTCTGAGAGGAGCTCTGGTTCTTTGTTATGTTACCATGACATCAAAGATTTTTTTTCTGTATTATTCTTAGTGCCTCTTCGCAGTACTGGGAGAACATTCAGGTGGGAAATTATCTGGCATGGTCCTCCTGTATACTTCTGCTGCATGCACTGAATTCTTTTACTTGTTTGCCTCTGATATTTAAATGATAAGTGGCAGAGGAAGGAGAGTGTACTGGTTACCAGGATCTATTTGAAATCCACCTTGTTTAAATTTTAAGATCTTTCTGAAAAAAAAAAGCTTAAACTTATTGTAGTAAATTGGGTGGTACAACATTGATAGAATCCTCTTGTACTCTTTTCCTTGAAATTACATCAAGTAGGAAAGGTTGACTAGAAATCACAGGGATGTGACTACTCAGTGCTTAGAGATCCACTGCATGTCAGCTGTACGCATGACATACACATGGAGCAAGTGCCCTGTGATCTGGTTAGAAGTGTAGTTAACAAATACATGCATGGTAAGCCCAATGTGTTGGGCATGGGCACTGGAGATGCTTTGTGTTCATACTGGGCATCTCAGCAACACATAATAGTACTCATGGAGATTTTCCAGACAGAACTATGGATGCTCAGAAGCTTTATAACAAGGTATAGTTTATGTTTATACAGCTAAATGCTTCTTCTCCCACAACAGGGTGTCTGTGGATGCCATTCTAAAATGATACTTACTCTGTACCTGCAGACTGGTGATCTCTGTTCCCAGTAACACAGCGTGCTGTCTATAGGTGATGCATGTTTGGTACCTCATTTGCTGTTTTTGTTCATGCTAGGCAGATTTCACAACCTGCTTAGGCCTGGTGGGGGACCTGCCTCTTTCTTCCACCTAGGACAGCAGAGGCTCTAAACCAAGATGCAAGCTTTATGGGGCCCTGTGGGGCTGGTCCAGTGTCTCGGCAATGTGTAAAAGGGAACAGTGGCTGTAGGCTACCTCTTTTTTTCTGGGAAAGAGAGCTGTGTGTGGACTTCATAACTTGTCCTCCATAAGTTGTTTGGCAGGGAAGGCAGTGTTGGGACCTGGGACACCAGGATCAAGGGTAGGATCAGCTTGTGCTATGCACCTCAGGAATCAGAAGTGGGTACAGAATTTCAACATGTGAAGAGTAATCTCTGAAACTCCCTGCTGGGCCACTGTCTTTTGTGATCACATCACTGGAAAGAAAAGTAGTCACTGTGGCTTTCTTATGTCTGACTCTTACCAGTCTGTGGGAAGGTGTTGGCCAGCTCATGATAGACATGAACAGGTCTGTGGTGGCCCTGTTGATAAGGCTGCACAGGCCTTTTGGCCTACCTAGATGGTAGCCAAAAATTAAATAAATAAAATGCTCTGATTTCTCTCTCTTCACCTGCATCCATATGCTGACAAGTTCTGCAAGTTTCCCACAGGTCCCTTCCCTAGCTGCATTCTCCAGACGCATTCAGTCTCTTCTCTCCATTTGTTCCTCTCCAATGCATGTGCAGGCAACCACAATTTATATCCACAGTAACAATCCCACAGGATGTGTCCACTTCCACTTCCTGCTGAGACTGCTGATGTCTTTCTTCTGCCAAGTCATACAGAGCACAGCTGGCTTTGGTGCTGAGTGGCTTACTGCTTCCAAGAGTTGGGCCTTCCTGAACTGAGGCTGCAGGAGGTGGTGCTGCCCTGCAGCATTTTAACAAAAAAGGGACATAGAGATCTTTCAAAAGAACTGCTTGTCTATCTGTGGCTTGACCTGTTCCATCTGCTAGAAGAGCTGGCTGTTGAGAATTGAGAAATTGTGCTAGTGTAGAGCTGAGAGTACACAATGCCACAGCACGTCTGCATTGTACCCCAGCTGTTCCTGAGGTAATGCCTGCTCTTGCCTCTTCCTTTGTAAGAGCCTTTCCGGGAAATGGGTGAAGAGCCATCACCTTCACTCCTACCACTTTGATCAGGGCAACCTCTAGCCTTAGCCTGTGGTTTCCAATCTCAAATGACCCTGTGGAGAAAGACCACTGGGAGACACGTTTCTTGGTGGTGTCTGGAGCTACATGCTACAGCAGAGCATTGCCCATATTCTTCCTCCTTGTAGACACCAGTGTTCCAAGCCTTCAGCTTGCAGCAGAGCTGGAGGAGGCCTCAGCTAGACTTGTTCCTCTGCAGACTCCCCGGAGAACTGCCAAGAATCAGTCAAAACTCATCTTTTGTAGGCCCTTTTGGCCTTGTCCATCTAAGTTATAAGGGGGCTAAGAACCCTGTTGGAGTTGTGTGAGCAAATCTCCAACTAGCAAGTAAGCGTGAAGCAGCTGGTGTAGCTGGATGACTTCACAGGAAGAAACCAAAGTAGAGCAAAGAATGGGGTCTGTAAATATATGGATATTGTTATCATGGGCAAATGCTACCAATAGAAGATAGTGACTCTCTCATCTTTGGAGAAAGTTACTGTAACAATACTGTAGGTATTGGTCCAGGATTTGATTGATGTTCAGTCTGATGACTTGTCTGGGAGACGGTACACAAAGCAGAGGCAGGTTTCCACTTGGAGCAGGCCCATAAGCTCCTTTAAAAATCTGGCTGTTACATGGGCCCCTTGGTCACTAATTATGCTGTCTGGGAGGCCATGGCATCATAACACATGCTATAGGAAGGGTGAGGCAGTCTTTGGGGCTATGGGCAACTTTCTGAGGGGGATGAAATAAACTACGTCAAATGATAGTGAACAGGTCCACAATCACTATGACTATGGTATTCCACTCCAAGAGGGGCAGGTCTGCTATTAAAACCATATGTACTAATAGCCAAGGCTATTCGGCTGCAGAGAGAAGCTGTTAGAGACACTGCAGTCTTTTGGTGCAAGTATAGCTGTTGTGGGCCTGGACATAGTCAGCCACATCTCCCTGTCTTGTGGGCCACCAGGTAATCAGGTACTGCATCATCTAGCAGTTCCTGTGTCTGTATGCAGGAACATGATGTCGTCAGCAGAAAACTTGTGTCTGCAGTGGTCCCTGTAGGATGTACAGCTGCCTGCCATAGTACAAGCAACCATCCTGTTCCTGTAGGGTGACAGCTGTGCCAATGGGATAGTGTGTTAGGTTCAGGTTACCTACAGTGGCCTGGAAAAATTCTGCAGTGTATTCACCCTCTGCCATGGCTGTAAAGAAATACCTTGGAGAAAACAGGGTTGGGGCGTATGCAGAAGGTGTGCATCGAAATATGAATCTTCCTTCCACAACAATCCGTCCTGCTGTTCTGCTTGTCTGGAAGGGGAGTAGAATGTGAAAGCGAAGGGAAAGCATGTAAAGGAGGCAAGATGGAGAGAGAAACGCTTCACCTGTTGGTACTATTCCATATTCTGATGGTTGGTCACCAGCACTGTTGTGTTTTTTGAACTCTCGAGGAATTGCTGCCATTCCTCAAAGGCAGCTTTGATTGACAAGACACTCCTTATCCTAGATTAGCTGCTAATTCCTCCCAGCGGGGAGGAGCTGCTAAGAGAAAAAAGAGTGGTGCTCCTGTGTAAGGCTGACCTTCTAGGGGAGGATGGTCACTGTGGCTTGGTTTGAGGCATCTGCTTCCACAACTTAAGGCCAACTGGGGTCTGGGTAGAGTAGGTTAGTACTTGTGGTGAATGCCCCTCTAATTTTCTCAAAAGCCACTTGTGCTACAGGCATCCACGAAAAGCAAGCCGTTCAGGTGAATGCTCCTGTAGGAACCACAATACCAGAAAAAAAACCCCTTCATGAATTGTTAACAGATAGTGGCAAATCCTAAGATCTTTTGCACTGCCTGCGTGCCAGAAAGTGACGGCTTCAATAAGATGTGGGGTCTCAGGAACTCCACTCTCTGCTGGTCAAAGGACTGTTTCTCGAGTTTGGCATAGAATTCTGTGCTGCCACAGGAAGCTCAAGACCTTGCAGACATCGTCTACCTATGCCTCTTAAGTGGTCTAGAATATCAAAGATATCATCTGGACATGCTGTTATGTTGTAATGAAGCAGGTCCTTCACAACATCATTTACAACATGCTGGAAGTTGGCTGGAGCATTGTAGAGAGCAGATGGCATCACAATAGACTCTTTGTGGCTGTCAGTGGTGTGAAAAGCAGTTTTCCATTCATCCTCCTGCCAGGCCTCTCACAGGTCTAGCTTTGGGAAGCAGCAAGTTCCCTGCAGTTGTTCATAGAGCTCCAAAGCAAGAAGCAGAGCATGCCAGTTCTTTACCATGACCAAAAGTCTCTCTACACAGAGACTTTTTTTTTTTAGAAGGGGTGGATAAACCTACGTGCCAGACAGTCCTTGAGGTCCTCCTTACAGGCTGCTAGTTCAGGGTGCTATAAGGAAAAGATCATCAGAGCGCCCATACTTGTTAGGTCATATGCAGCTTAATCTTGATATTTTACCTTCTTTCAATGCTGCTTGGCCAGGACTGCAAATGATCTTTGCTTTGCAATCACCTGTCAAAGGTTAGTGCTCAGACTGTTTCCTCCTTCTGTGCGGCCTGAGATTTTGCAGACCTCTATCATATCATCACACACACACACACTCTTTTCCAGAAGGTTTATCTAAGCTAGTCTTTGTACACAAGCCATTGCTCTCTTACGATCCCTTTTTTGTTGCCCTTTTCTGAACCTTTCTCCATTCCTTTGTACTCTTTTTGAGGTGGAAGACCCAGATTTGTGTATAATATTTATCAATTTATACACTGTCTTGCTGTTTTCTCTGTTTTATCCTTTGCTCCTTTCTTAGCAATGTTTAATAATTTATTCTTTATTGCTTTCTTTTACACTACTGGGCACTGTTATAACTGTTGCAACAGCTCGGGGCTCTTAATTTCAAATGTGAAGATAGGATCGTTTCTTTCCATATGCAGTAGTTTACACTGAGCTTCCCTAAATTCCACATGCCATTTTTTGCCCATACACGCAGTATCCTAAGACTCTTCTGCTGCGGTTCTTCTCAGCCTGCCATTGCGTATATTTCCCTAAATAACATTGTACCATCATCAGACTCTCACACTGCCATTTCCAGATCCTTGAGAAAGATGTTGCGCAGATCAGGTACCAGAGCATATCCTTGTGGGACTCTACTGGTGACCTCCTTTTACCGTGAAAAAAGTCTGTTGACTCGTACTGTCTTTCAACCACTTATTTACCCCTGCAATTATTTATTTCTTGGCAGGGTAACTTTTAAGAGCTTTTGATGAGTGACCTCTCCAAATATCTTCTAGAAATCCATGGTCAGGATTCCAGGATCTATCTCCCTTAGCCACAAGTTTGTTGAGTCATAAATGTTTCAGTAGGATTGTGAGGCAGTTCTTTCCTTTACAAAAGCTATTTTGACTCATCCTTATTACAGCATCTTTATGCATACACTAATTCTAATCTATCTTACAGTTTCTATTAATTTGTCTGCTACAGACAGCAGGCCTGTACTTTTATAGATTCCTTACGGCTTCCTTTTAAAAAGTTGGTGTTACAGCTGACACATACCTGTCTCCTGCTAACCAAAGCAGTTTTATACTAGAGGTTGTACAGGACAGTTTGTATTTCACCCTTGAATTCGTTTAGAATTGCTGGTTATATACCATCTGGTTCTTGTGATTTGTTACTATTAATTTTGCCTATAGGTTCCATAACCTGTATGTTCCATACTGATTCTTTCAAGACACATACCCTGGAGAGTTCCCTCATAAAGAAGAAGAAGAGCTGGGTTGGGAGTCTCATCCAACTCTGCTGTAGTGAACACAGATGTAAAGAATTAATTTAGATTTTCTATTATTTTCTCTGTATGCTCCTTTAAATTTCTTTTCAGTTTCCTGGTGTTGCAGACTGTTTGGCAAGCTTCCAGAGCCTGAAGTGTTTGAAAAGGGATTTATTATTAGATTTTATGCCTTATGCAAGTTGTTCCTTAAACCCTTTTGGCCTGTTTCATGGTGTGGTTTACTTTTCATCTGTCACAAGTCTGGATTCTATTTTCAATTTTAGGCCCAAATTTAGCTTTTAGAAGGATGCTTCTGAAAAGCTGTCCTCAGCAACAGGCTCCCTTGTCCCTGCTGCTTAACAATGGCAGGTTCCTTTTTCCCCTTAGTGGCCTTTTTCCCCTTAGCCTCCCCTGAGTGGAGGCTCATTTGCCCTGAGCCTCCACTATGGTATCCTTAAAGTATCCGTGTAACCCTCAAAGACATAATTATTTTAGCTGCCCCTCCATTTTTAACAGGCTTCTTCATTTTTAGGTAGCTTCCTTTTTTCTTTTTTTTCTTAAGGAAAGCACATATTGGTGGACTTTTTTTGCTTGTCTGTAAGAGCCTTGTGTAAGGATGGAAAGGACAAAAGAGACAGAACATCACTGTGTGCTACAATGAACTGCACCCAGGCCCACAGCACCTTATAACTTTTCCCTTGTCTTCTGGAGGGGTACACAGTACTGCTTCTGGCTTCAGGGATTGTAACCCCAATGGCATTTGGAAACACCTAGAAACAGCTTCTTTAGAAGTCAGGAACTCCAGGAAATTGTTAGCAAACAAAAGGTGGTTGTGTATATGCAGGAGATTCATGCTGAATGTCTAGACTTGCAGTTGATTTGCTATAGCCCATTTTGTCTTCCTCACCAGAATCTCAGCAGCATGGCAACCTTGCTGTATTCATGTCAAGGCGTCTCCCCAGCAGTCACTGACCCCACCATGGGCTGGTCCTTAAAAACAACTATACCATGATGCCAGTTCAGGAGTGGATATATTTCTGTTAGCAGATCTATCCTCCTTGGCATGCTGGCACTGACAATTACAGTTAGGGATTCCCTTCCTTCCGCTTCTACCTCATCTCCGCTCTCCCTTTGAAGGCAAGGCTGTTTACCATCATCCCTGCTGCATATAGGAGTGATCTCTGACTGTAAGGGCCCTGAGTGCATCTCCCCCATGTTCCAAACCACCATCCTGGGGGTTTGCCTGGATGGGCTCAGCGCCAACTTTTATAAGTAGCTGTCAGGCCTTGAGAAGCCTCAGTGGGTGCCTGCCCCTCATTCTTTCCCACACTGCTTTAAAATTCATGCTCTCGTTCTCGGGGTCTGCCTGAGCTACGTTGCAGGTATGCTTGTGCCTACCCTCTCTGATCCTTACCCACTGGCTAAACTTCTGGCTTGAGCTGCCCTGTCACTACAGGCCTGCCTGGCAAGGTGGCACGTTGCCTGAGGTGTTGGTGAACCTGCTCTGCTCTTCTGCTCAGGTCTTGTGGAATTTGCTGACTCTCAGCTCCCAGATCTACTTTCTATACGGAGCTGTATGTCCCTGCTGCTTCCTGACAGTCATACTGGTCAGATGGAAAAGAAAGCAGCCACTGAGAAAAGAAATGAGTGATAAATGGCAAGAAGGATGGGGAGGTAAATATCCAAGCCTGACAAAGTAGAAACAAAAAATATCTTTTGAGGGAGGGAGTATGATATAGTGGGGATCCTTGCTGCTATCCCTGCACTGAAAAGGAGAAATCATGAGGAAAAGATAAAAAGACTGTTTTGGCCAAACTATAGAGGATAATAAAATTGCATGTCTGTACAGAAATGCTTGGCAATTAAGTTAGGCTACCAGGAGTGGATGAGATTGACCCAATGCAAATTTAAGACACGAAAAGAAAAAAAAAAAGCAGAACTGTTTAGGTAAACAGCGAAAAGGGGGAACAAAGGAAAAGCTGCCTAGACCTAATCATTGTAATTTGTGCAGCAGCAAATATAGGTGCAAATCCTTACAGTGCTTTCCATACCACAACTGTTTTCTTGGTGGTAGCAAAAAAGGGTGTGGATACTGAAATGGTAGTGCTGTGGTGTTCATGTAAAGCAGTGTTAGAATTTGTAATAGTTCTACGTGAATGTTATGGTCACATCTGTACAGTAGAGACAGAGAAGTCTACGGGAACCAGAAGACTATTGTAAGTTTCTTGACAGCAGCAGGTAAACCAGGCATTATCTCTGAAAGGATGCCACTGCCACATACCTTTCCTTGCAACCTCTAATGGTCACTACGTTTACATATGGCAAAGCGCTTCAAACACACTCAAAATCCATGACAAAACAGGTAGCATCTTCATACGGCTGTTGCCATACCTGTTTGCAAGCTTCCTTTGCAGCAGTGGCAGGAGTCTGGGGTGCATTTCAACAGCTAGCATTTCTGCAGTAAGTCCACTTGCTCTTTAAGGGCTTTGGAGCCATGAACTTTGCCCACTAGGAGGGGAAAAACTATGCAGCAAATTGAACTTTGATCCGAGAATTTCACCAGGAAGGCGTGGAGGACAGCAGGCAGAGACTGTGTGCAGCAGTGCTCCTGAGGTGCCGTTCTTCAGAGCTGCAGTTGCTATGGAACTGTGAACTTGCTCTGCAGTGTCTAAAAAGACCAGCAGCTCTGTAAGGACTGTGGAGCCACGCTGCAGCAGTAAGAGCACAGAACTGTTCCATGGATGTTCTGTAACCATGGCACTCTGCGGGGAGGTGTGAATCATACGATGGTTAAACACCGCTGCCGAAACTGCAGTATGACAAAGCGTGCAGTTCCACAGAGTGTTTGTAGCTGGAGCATGGTGAGATTTGCCTGCAGTGCCAGGTGCAGTGTGTAAATCCTTGTGTGGGCTTTCCAACAGAAGCTTAAGTTGCAGCGCTCATTTGGGATGACAAGCGGGTGGCTCTGCTGCCTCCCCAGTGCAGGGCACGCTGGATGCAATAGACAGCCTGACGGCACATCCCTACTTTCTACCCTGAGCCCAGAGAAAGCGCCTCTTCCACGCACTGAAGCAGAGGGACAAGATGTCCTGCACCCACCCTCCTGCTCCAGGCCTCTGAGCCGGGCTCTGGAATGCAGCCAGCACAGTTAAGCCCATTTTGGGGAAAGGCTGCTGCAGGCAAGCTGATTGCCAAGCGGATGGCCAATTTATTTTTTTTCCTGTCTTCCTTCTTTGCAGTATGTTATGATTTGAGAAACCCAGAACAATTTATTGTCATTTAGACAATTATTCTCTCACACGATGAGCCCTCCCCACCCAGTAAGGGGGAATCGGGAAGAAAACAAGGAAGCCTGGGTGTTGAAAGATAAATGGATTTAGTAGGACAGAACTAGGTAATTAACAGTGCTAACACTAAAGAACCCATACTGATCCCAATACCCATATACACTACACAAGGACTATACTCAGCCCATTCTATCAGCAGGAAGCTGTGCGCTCCCAGCAGTGGGCAGCAAACACTGGACACTGCGAGCGCTACGGCTTCGGGAGGAAGGGAAGGCCTCAGAGGTCTGACACCAGGGCAAGAAGTCCTGTGGATGGCCGCCATCAAGGGAGAGTGAACTTCACAGCAAAATTTCTAATTTATATTGAATGTGACGTTCATGGTATGAAATAATCCTGTTGGCCAGCTTGGGTTGAGTGCTGGGGTCTCGCTCCGCCTCATCCCTGCACCCGGCGAGCTTGAATAACACTGAGACCTTGAGACCCGCCCACCATAGCTGGCTATGAAGTAAATATTTTCACAAATTCCAACACCAGAGTGTTCCAAAAATGCAGCTTTCCCAAGCGTTAGGAAAGAAATTAGTCCCGCGTCGCCCAAACCGGGACGCGGTATCAGCCGAGGCTACCGGTTTCCCGCCTATTCCGGCGCCGGGAGGTGCGGCCCCGCTCCCGCTCCTCCCACCGCCCAGCGCGCGCTCGGCCCTCCAATGCGGCTGCGCGTGCCCAGCGGCGGGCCGCCGGGGCGGTGGGCGTCAGATGTGCGCGTGCGCGGCGGGCAGGAAGCCGGAGCTCGGCGTCGTGGGGGCGGCGGTGGGTTGGCCGCAGGCTCGTGTTGGCATGGCGGAGGCGCGGCCCGGCGCAGGTGAGTGCGGCCGCTGTGNCCTCCCCGCAAGTCGGCGGCACCGGCGGCGCTCGATGTGGCTGAGCCGGGCTGGGCTCCCTTCGCCGCGGCCGCAGGGCGCGCTGGGGAGGCTTTGCCTGAGGAGGGACGGGCGAGCTCCTGGTACGTGACAAACGAACCGAGAGCGCTGGGACAATAAATTAATAATAATAATAAAAAAAATAAATTGCAAAGAGCCGGTTGGTTTCTGGAAAACTTGCTGCTCTCTGCCCACCCGCGCCCGTGAAACCCGGCAGAGGGCGGTGCTGCCTGCGCGGGGCCTGTCCCAGCCCCGCGGGCCGCCCTGAAATTGCGGCGCTTGGCGGGGTCTGGGTGGGAGAAGGCTGGGGCGTGCGGGAGGTGCCTGCCTACAGCAGGTGCCTCCTGCCCGGAGCGATCTCGGCAAGGGCTCACGGGTGGAGAGCAGCTTAGGGACCCCACCTGGGGTGGGACTGAACACACACGAGCAAGAAAAGATTTTTGTTTGTTTGTTTGTTCTTCCCTGCTGGCTTTTATGATGCAGGTTCAGATTAACTTTCGCTAACCCACAGTCTTTGGTGGGTGTGGCTGCTGAGGAAGAGGCAGAATAGCCTTTCGAGATCCAGATTCCATCCTCGCTTATGTCTTGAGCGTGTAACTAAAAATGTCACTGTTGCCCAGAGTCATTCATCATATTTAGTGTTTTCACCATGTCTTTTGGTTTTCTTGCAGTCTGGGTGGACTTCTCAGGTCATTGGTGTCGCTTTGGGGTCAATTGATGAAGCAACTCATTGGGCATAGAGCTGTTAGATTTCTGCCAGGAAGAGTCATGGACTTTTATGGTTGGGGTGAAGAAGAAAATATGAATCTCTACTTTTGTAGCACCCTGATGTTACTTCAGACTAAGATTAATTGTTAGCCCATACCCTAAATAGCATCCTCTGTCTCTTCTCCTCTGTTCTTGGCAGTCTCGCTATCATGATGGAAAAGTTACTCCAGTTCACTTTTTGATGGGATGCAAATGGATCCCCAGCTGCCTTGTGAGAAGTGGAATAGCCTGGGACATGGTTCAGAAAGCAGAGACTAATAGTTTCACCAAAGAGAAGCTAGTGCAGGCAAACGTCTGCTTGTCTGTTTATCTTCCATGCTGTCAGGCTGCGAATTGGTTCTGGTCCTGAAACCTTTTGTACGGTGTATATGTATTAGAATAAAGGGTCTTAAATAGGTATACTGAGCTAAAAATAGCTTTACTGAAAAGCAATAGATTAGTCTGCATGGTACACCATTTCTACATTTGCATTATAATACTTAAGCTAACACATGTATTGTCACATGGCATTAACTTCTAGAGTTCATTCCTTGCTATACATACTATGTTACCAAGAGCCATCTCATAGTTAAGTTTCAAATCGTACTTCTGCAATATTGGGATAGGAACTGGCTTTTGCCCTGCAACTTGATGGACACAGCGAGTGTATGATTTTGAAAGCCTAAATATGAAAGATACTTCTGCTGTTAGGGTAGATCAGGGGAAGCAGTTGACGTCAAAAAATGGCAGGTTTGGGTCATGGCAAATGCGCAGCCCATCCGGGATATTTTGCTAATAGTGAATGATTGGCAAATGAATGATCTTTCAAAAGAATGATCTTACACCCACGGAGTGAGTGTAAGAGACAAAGGGGAAGCATATAAGCAGCAAGGCAGTTGTGGAATGATTATTCACATTGATATACCTTTCTAGTTTCCAGCCCTGTGCACCTAGAAGGGACAGATGGTATTTGTATTTAATAGCCATTAATGTATTTTTTTTCCCCCATCAGTTGCCATAGCTGCTTCTGGAGGTAGTTTTGGTTTTTTTGCCTTTGCAATGACATCTGGGTCATTATACATGGTACAATGAATCATTAAACTGAAGATATCAGGCAGTTGCTGTAAAGCATTGTGTAGTGCACTGTAAGGGTGAACAGGAAAGTGAAAACTTACAATAGATTTATTATCCTTATGCAAAATCCACTCTGTAGCAGATACCTCTCTTAGGATGGTGAAGCTACTTATGGCAAAGCTGTAATGGGCTAGCTAAAACTTCATGTTCTGTTCAGAATGTGGATGCACTGAATTTGGACAGTAGCATAAAACCACAAAAAAGCCCCTAGCACCATGCACCAATATACACAGGGGGCCTAACTAGCTAGAAAGCAGCACTGCAGGCAGGGTCCTCCGTGGACTATAAGCAGACCATGAGTCAGCAATGCACCCTCTTTGCAAGAAAGGCCAAAAGTATCCTAGACTACATTAGGAAGAGCGTTGCCAGCTTGTCAAGGGAGGGGCACCTTTCCCTCTGCTCAGTATTGATGAAGCCACCTCTGGAGCACTGTGTCCAGTTCTAGGCTCCCCTGTACAAGGTAGACATGGACATGCTGAAGTGAGTCCAGCAAAGGGCTATGAAGATGATTAAGAGATTGGAGCGTCACTCACCTGAGGAGAAACTGAGAGCTGGAACTGTTCAGTCTGGAGAAGGGAAGTCTCAGAGTGATCTTAGTGCTGTGTGCAAATACCTAATGGAAGGGAGTAAAGAATATGGAGCCAGATTTTTCTCAGTGGTATTAAGTAAAAGGACAAGAGGCAGCAGGTGCAAATTAAAATATGTGAAATCCCATCTGAACACAAGAGAAAGCCTTTTTACTGTGAGGATGGTTGTACACTGGAAGAGACCGTTCAGAGAGGTCATGGCCTCTCTATCCTTAGAGGTGCTCAAAACCCAGCTGGACACAGTCATGGGTAACTTGTTCTAGCTTGAGCTAGAACCCTGTTTGAGCAGGGTATTTGGACTAGCTGATCTCAAGAGGGCCATTCTAACCTCAGCCATTCTGTGATTCTATGGTAATGGTGGTTTTGCATGTTAATCTTTCTCTAATAATTTCTGGCAAGAGTTGTGGGAAGGGAGCGTATCTTTTATTTAGATGTTTTCTGATAGTTCCAACTATTACAGTTGGAATAAACAATCATTTCTGAGCAGCCAGATTTTTTTGGTATGAAAATGGGTTGCACTGCTTCAGTCTTCAAGCCTGAAACAGCGTAATTCCTGTTTAGGAAGAATTCCAACCTTTTGTAAATCAGTGTCATTTCTGGAAATTATAGGATGCTGTAGGTGAATATATAAAATGATCAGAGAAGACAGAAAAGATCAAGCTTGGTGTTCTCTGAGGAAGAGGTTTAAAGCTTCCAATGATAATGGGGAAAGTCTCAGATTTCCATAATTTCCATAGTTCCTGTTTTGTTTTTTTTTTTGAGGTACAGTGTAATATAGGTACCGTAAGAGCTGTAGGGAATGTCTTCCCTGTAACTTGTGCTTTGTGTTAAACTCACTGGACCATTTCTTGTCTGGATATATGCACTGCTGACACAAATAGATTGTTGTGTGTGTGCTCTGTTCTGTAATCTGTCTTCAGGTGAAAGAATAGGTTATTTGCATTTCTTTAAAACTGAAGACATCTCTTTGTCTTCTACTGGGAGCCAGTATATAAATAGAATATATAATCATAGAACATCCTGAGTTGGAAGGGACTCAGAAGGGTCATTGAGTCCAACTCCTGACTCTACACAGGGCAACCTAAAAGTTAAACCAGATACCTAAGAGCATTATCTAAACACTTCTTGAACGCTGAAAGGCTTTGGGCCATGACCCTGAGAAGCTTTTTCTAGTGCTAGCTTCTTTTCATTGAAGATCTTTTACCCAATCTGCCTAACACTTGCCTTGATGAAGCTTTAAGCCATTCTCTCATGTCCTAACAATGGATCTCGGGGAGAAGAGATCAGCACCTCCTTCTCCACTCCCCATCATGAGGAAGCTGTAGACAGCAATGAGGTCGCCCCTCAGTCTCCTCTTTTCCAAGCTGAACAAAACTAGTATCCTCAGCTGCTCCTCATAAATCATGTCCTCTAGTCACCATCTTTGTTACTCTCCTTTGGACATGTTCTAATATTTTTATATCCCTCTGGTATTGTGGAGCCCACAACTGCACACAGTACTCAAGGTGACACTATTTTTGGTTGAATTTACAGGTTTGTTGAGAAGTGGTCAATTAAAAAATAAGTGCTTGTCCAGTCAGAAAAACTGGTGCTAATCATTGTTGTTTATTTAGTTCCAGTTTTGTATCGATCTGAAGCTTCAGAAGGAAACTCAGAATTCTTCCTATCTAGGAGATAGAGCTGATTTCTTTTAAGAATAAAGAAGTACTACCTCTGACACCTAAGGGGCTACCCTGTGGACTCTTTTACCCATTATATTTTTTTTGGATGGACTTCTTCAATATATATATGGTTTTTTTCCCGTATATTTATTCTTAATTATCAACTTCATGCAGTCTCTGCCTAATTAAAATACATATTTAATGGCTCTTGAAAATCTAATTGAATTTAGCTTGCTGAAACTCTCCTAAGAAATGTCACTTAGGCATGATGTCTTGCACCTTCAAATGTCATTATTGATGTCTTCATAAAAAAAGTACCAAAGTTATTAAGTTTGACCGTACTGGTCCCCATGATGAGCTCTGTTTTTGAAGCAGAGCTAGTACTTATTAAAATGAGAAGTGTACTTACTAATTTGCTTCATATTTTTAGAAGTGTCCTTATCAAATTATTTTTCTGAAGGCTAGGTCGCACAGTCTACCTAACTTTGCCAGAGTATTCTGGCTCTGTTGACAGTTAATGCTGAAGCGTTGTAATGTGTAATGTTATGGCAGAACAGGCATGAAACCAAATGACTTTCACATATGTGGTTTTAATTCACATTTAAACTTTTAGGGATGTTAAAATCTGCAATGCAGAGGTTGTTTCTAAAGGTACTGTGATTTTCTTTATTTTATAGAAACACGGTCTGGAATCTAGCTTTAGAGGTTCTCTTTTTCTTGGGACTTTTGTGTATGTACATGTAAACACATCAGAGGAAACTTGAGCCAGGGTTAGGTACTGATTATGACACTTGTGTATGTATTTTGCTGTTTCTTGTCTTGGCAGACAGAAATCAATTTTAAGTATAATTTATCACTTCTTTGGATTCTTTTTAAATGTGCAAGCT
Source organism: Chionis minor (assembly GCA_013398295.1). Taxonomy (NCBI): domain Eukaryota; kingdom Metazoa; phylum Chordata; class Aves; order Charadriiformes; family Chionidae; genus Chionis; species Chionis minor. Next base: position 180,747 of record VZSF01000014.1, on the reverse strand, counting down.
GACAGTAACAATAGGAATCCTATTCATGGGTGATATAAAAAGTCCTAATGAATTATTCATATTTTGGAAGTGCTCTTAAATGTCTGAATCCTGGTTTCCCATCTGTTTCTTCAAACTTAATAGGTTATTTGGAAAGTGCTTTCAAAAATATCACTTCCACAGCTACGTTTCAAGTCCTGCTTATGCTTCTTAGAGGCTGTGCTCAAAAGTCAATTCGACTGTATTTTAGAAAACCAGCATTTTGAAGCCATGTCCAGCGTGTTTTTTACATCAGGATAAGATAGTATAGTTTGCTGATCTACAAAACATACTTACTCAAGCTTATTTACTGTGTTCATTTGAAAGTTCTCTGCAGCAATTTGTTCATAGTTCATGCATACATTTTACATACCACGTATCATAACCAAAGAAACAATGGTCTTTAATAATACAGTATACTACTTAGGTGCATTTTTGCACCTGAGAAGTGTGATTTTTTGAAAAAAATTGTTTTTATTAAACATTAAGAAGCCATTTGGTTTACCTTGTTATATCTATCCATCAAACTTTAAATTTTAGGGTATACAAAAGAAATCTTAAACCAGCTAATAAAATGGGTTGTTTCAAAGTTTGTATGTAATTATAGGATTACATCCTGTCTTCAAATCAAAATATGTGAACCTGTTTTAAGTAGTCTGTGCTGAATGACTGCTGTTTACATTATGATGTCAAAGGACCACAATTTATGTTTGTAGTCCTTTTTATGAGTGATAGAAAAGAAACTTGCAAAACATTGGAAAAACTGAAAGTGCAGTTGTAGAAAGTAAAAAGAGCAACTTTATATTTTGAGTTCTTTACACAGGATGTGTGAAGATGAGAAAAATGGAATGTTTCCAGGGATGCTGCTTGCAGCCCAGACTCTTTCAGGTGTATATTTTATACCTGCCTAATATTTTGTACCTGCTAGGGTCTGCAGTCCTTATGACAGAAGGCAATAGTTCAACTGAAAAGGACTTTCAGTGATCCTTGAATCCAACTGCCTGACCACTTCGGGGTTGACCAAGAGTTAAAGCGTATTATTAAGGGTGTTGTCCAAATGCCCCTTAGACGCTGACAAGCATGGGACATCAACCACGCTTCTTGGAAGCCTGTTCCAGGGTTTGACCACCCTCTCCGTAAAGAAATGTTTCCTCATGTCGAGTCCGAACCTCCCCTGATGGATGCAGCTTTGGGCCAGTCCCACACGTCCTGGCACTGAATTCCAGGGAGAAGAGATCAGCATCTTCCTCTCCACTTTCCCTCCCTTTTAGTTAAGTTTGATTCTTAACTCAATCTCCAGCTGTTTTGAAAGACCCCTGTCTGGTGTTCTGATTCTGTTGTCTCAAAATTAGATTAGTATTATGACATAAAAAACCCACAACCAAACACTTTGTATTTGTCATTTGTATCTAGTATAATATTAATGTATAATATTATATAGCATAGCTTATAATAACGTACAATGTTATATTAATAACATATATTATAATAATATATCAATGTATTAAATATAGATAATATACTTTGTAATAAGATTATTATGTATATTGTCTTTACAAAGGCAAAAAGCCAAAGTAATTTCAACTGAGTCTCTCTTTAAAATCAAGTATGAATTAGGTTATGTGGTTAAAAACATCCTTAAATGGATTTGTTATGGTTTGAGAAACCCACAGCAACTTATTTTCATTTAGACAGTTATTNCTGCAGTCCTTATGACAGAAGGCAATAGTTCAACTGAAAAGGACTTTCAGTGATCCTTGAATCCAACTGCCTGACCACTTCGGGGTTGACCAAGAGTTAAAGCGTATTATTAAGGGTGTTGTCCAAATGCCCCTTAGACGCTGACAAGCATGGGACATCAACCACGCTTCTTGGAAGCCTGTTCCAGGGTTTGACCACCCTCTCCGTAAAGAAATGTTTCCTCATGTCGAGTCCGAACCTCCCCTGATGGATGCAGCTTTGGGCCAGTCCCACACGTCCTGGCACTGAATTCCAGGGAGAAGAGATCAGCATCTTCCTCTCCACTTTCCCTCCCTTTTAGTTAAGTTTGATTCTTAACTCAATCTCCAGCTGTTTTGAAAGACCCCTGTCTGGTGTTCTGATTCTGTTGTCTCAAAATTAGATTAGTATTATGACATAAAAAACCCACAACCAAACACTTTGTATTTGTCATTTGTATCTAGTATAATATTAATGTATAATATTATATAGCATAGCTTATAATAACGTACAATGTTATATTAATAACATATATTATAATAATATATCAATGTATTAAATATAGATAATATACTTTGTAATAAGATTATTATGTATATTGTCTTTACAAAGGCAAAAAGCCAAAGTAATTTCAACTGAGTCTCTCTTTAAAATCAAGTATGAATTAGGTTATGTGGTTAAAAACATCCTTAAATGGATTTGTTATGGTTTGAGAAACCCACAGCAACTTATTTTCATTTAGACAGTTATTCTGTCACCGAATGACTCCTCCCCACCCAGGAAGGTGAATTGGGAAAAAACAAGGAAACCCAGGGGTTGAAATATAAACAGATTTAATAGAATAAGACTAGATAATTAACATTAATAACACTGAAGAACCAATATTGATCCCAATACCAATATAAAATATACAAGGACTATACTCAGGCAGTTCTATCAGTAGGAAGCTGTGCACTCCCAGCAGTGGACAGCAAAAGTTGCATGCTGCGAGTGCTTCAGCTTCAGGAGGAAGGGAATAGCACTGGGGCAAGAAGTTCTATGATGGCCGCCATCAAAGGAGAGAGCGAGCACTTCGCAGCGAACTTTCTAATTTATACTGAATGTGACGTTCATGGTATGAAATAATCCTGTTGGCCAGCTTGGGTCAGGTGCCGGGGTCTCGCTCCTCATCATCCCTGCACCCAGCGAGCTTGAATAACACTGAGACCTTGAGACCCACACACCATAGCTGGCTATAAAGTAAATATTTTCACAAATTCAAACACTAGAGTCTTCTAAAAGTGCAGTTTTCCCAAGCATTAGAAGAGAAATTAGTCCTTTCTTGCTCAAACCAGGAGAGGATTTTAATTCACATTCAGAGTTCTGTGTAATGTTAAAATCTCAGATGCAGACATATTTAAAGGACCCCTTTTTCTTCAGGTTCATGTGTGTATGTAAACATCCTAGGAAAAACTTCAGCACATGTTAAACACTGATTATCATGCTTGCATCTGTTTTGTATGTACAGTGCTGCTTCAAATGGTTTTTTTTCACCTTACATTTTTATATCCTAAACTGTATCTAATAGTTCAAACTAAACTATATCTATCTAGTTTATATCTAAACTCTTTGTGTTTCTCTAAAGATGACAAGAGAAGGTAACTTCCACAAAGCACTATATGATTCAACGCTAGTTTCTGGAAATTCGTTTGCGGTTGTTCTGTCAAATGTGGAATTGATGGAACTTTTGGGCCTTTGCATGTACGGTAGTTTTGCTGAAAATAAATGTTTACTGTTTAATAGTCTTATATGTGTGTTTTTATTTTTTCGCTTTTTAGGTGCATTGAATTTCAGTCCTGATGCTGCTGATTCTGTTTTGGGAGAAAGACATCCCACAGATATAAACTGGGTAAATAAAGATAGGAAAGACTCTAATGGTAATCAGAATAGAAGTAATGTACCATTTCCTAGTCTGTCTTCTGAAAGACGTACAGATTATGAAAGCTCTTCCACAAAGCATCGTGGCTTTTGTAATCCAGAACGTCAGTATGGGAATTCTGAAGACTTCCACCAATGTTTTGGTACCAGTAAAAGTTTGAAGAATCGCAACTTGCAAAGCCAGAGGTGGCACAGATCAAGAAATGATAGCACATGTACGAGAAGTAAGATAAGGCAAAGTACTGCTGATGCTGCTGCAGGTCCAGGAATTTCAGATGCTGCAGTAGTACCTGGGAGAAAAGCACATCCTAGAGGATACAATGACTTTCTCTCCTCAGAGAGTGACAGGGAGGTACCTAATGCAGATAGCAGAGGAGCAAAGCCAAAGAAAACACATCTTATGCATGTGTCTGGAAGAGGTTTCAGGGAGAAGGGAAAGCAAGTACATGACCGGGAAAAGAGAGTGAGCTCTAAACAGAGAGTAGACCTGTTTGAAAATGTTGCATCTTTGGATTTGACTCAGTCTGACTCTTCAGAATCATCTGTTGGAAAGGCATTCTGTGATGCACCTGTTGGTAGTGGGGATGAGCAGAAAGGCTACAATTATGTAAACAAAAGATATGCCCGGAAGCCCGTGTGGAATAAACCCCCGGCAGAAAAGGAGTGTCAGAAAAGACATGATTCTCACCGTAGTAAAAATGCAAAAGTAGGTAAGAAGTCTTCTCTTGCGTATACTCCAAAAGAAAAAAATGAGAGGAAGAAAGAATTCTCCGTTCACAAAAATGATGAAAACTTGACCGGTGAAATCAGGTGTCAGTTGTTGGACTCTGTCAGGTGTAATGGAAGAAAGTTCCTGCTCAAGGGGGATCAGGCACCTGCACTTCATTTCAGCTGGACCCAGTATTGGAAAAAGCAAAGTGATGTCCCAAAAAACAAAGAAACTCATACAGGTGAGCTTTCTAGACTGTCCTATACTACTGTATCAAAGATACAATTTTGAATAATTTAAACTGACTTCATGTCTGACTAGGTGAAGAGGCTTATTATTTCACATTTGGTCAGTATCAATTTCAGAGGGTAGAATTAAATGTAAATGTGTGGTTTCTGAGAGGGGAGGTGTTCTGTAAGTTTACTAGGGAAGGACAGTTTATGTTTAAAGTTTTTTGGGTTTTAGTGTTTTGGTTTTTTACTACAAAACTGCAAATGATTGTCTGGTCAGGCACCATGTTAAAACATGTTTGGTGCAGGAGCGGGAAGTAAAATTCTGAGCATTCTGAACAATGGTACTTGAGGGACAATCATAAAACTGGTTTTCGTGGAATAAGTTTTCTCATGTTTTATGTAGAAGAAGTAAAATGCCAGACAGAGGAACTGTATTCTGCTTCTAACTGGATATTTTTTCTTTTTTTTTGCAGTGGTAGTATCAAAAGGTAGTTAGAAGTAGAGAAAGTCTCTGGATGCTGTTTTTGGAGGTTGAGAATAGAAACGTGTGCCACTAACAGTGTAAAGCAGACCCACAGGTTTTGAATGTCGGAGTGAATTTTTTCCAACCCCTACCGTTAAGGACTTAAAACATTAAATGGAAATCAGCTGAATCTCTTCAATGCCATGGTGCTGGTTTCTGTCTCTAGACAACCTAGGTAGCTTTTTCTTACTGTTATATATAAGCTTAAGTGTGCACTGAGAAAATAGTTATTCATAGCACCAAGCAGAAGTCTGGTTTTCCTTTTGTCGGCAATAAGGAGACAGGTTTTTTTGTGTGTGTGTGTCCCTTTACAGTTGAACAAACACTGAGAATTACATGTAGTTGGTTTTTACAAAGCATCTCAACTCGATCTCCTGCTGCCCAGAATGGTAAGAGACAGGCAGACTAATTGCTGTTACCTTAACTGTGGTATTGAATCTTTCGAAGATTTTACTTCTCAGCATCCCTTCTCCTTCAGAGCTGAGAGAGGAGTAGCATAATCAGGAAGCCTAAGATAGCTCCAGTCAGAACCTTTGTTCCCTTAGGAGAAGCTCAAGGGTCAAGGTCCTTCTTGATTCTTTCTAACTTAAATACGTTACCTTTCATGCTCCTGGGTTCTACTTGAATCATAACATTAAAGATATCCTGTTCTTACAGCATTATTACTAGGTTAAAAACCTATGCAATAAGCAGGAAGAGCAGTAGTAATCTTTTACAGGGAGCTTAAGGAACTTCCCCCTCCAAAATGGCAGTCTTTCTTTGCATGCTTTAGTTGGAAACAGTATCCACCACTATTTTGAGGGGACTGAGTCTGTGCTTTTTGACTACTTATGGGATAGCCGTCCTTTCTGAGTACAGTATAGTTTTAGTCTCCTGATGAACAATAGTATGTTTTAGGTGGGGATGCTTTCTTTGCAGCAGGTAATATTCACAGCATACCAAAAGCAGAAATAACTGTTAATTCTGCAGATTGTGGAGCTTCATGCAGGAGAGCTGGAAAAGAAACTTGAAAGTGCTTATATCCTTTTAAGGAGGGCAGACAGTATTAACACTTCCAAGTTTCTGGGCGTCCACATCCATGGGCTTGCTTTCAGTCATGTGGAACAAGCACATTTTGAATTGATAGTAATTTCTTTTGTTATTTTCATTTTTTTTATCCTTCGTTATGTCCTTCCCTTGTATTTACACCATCTAAAAATGATATTTTTTTTACACTTTACACTTGTAATTAAGATATTTTAAAATTCTGTGGGCATACAGCAAATAGCATTTCTAAGGTGTATTTGGTAGCCTTACCTTGATGGCAGTTAATCTAGCAGAACAGAAGGTGTGTTGTGCCTTTGTTATGGTTGCACATCTAACTATGTCTTCAGGCTGTTTTGTCTTTCCCATGGAGTTTTTGGTTTATTTTTCAAAGTTCTTTTTCATGTTCTTTCATATGGCTCAAAAGGCCTTGTACTATTGTTTCCCAGTGATTCCACACATAAAACATTGTGTTTGTGAGGGGCTTACTTCCACAGTCCAGGGACTTTGCTGTTGATGCTTCTTGCGTGGTCTTGCAGGAATGCTCAAGGATGGGAATTAAATTTAATTTTGGCTGAAACTCTGTAGTTAAGAGCTTTAAGCTTTTTGGTTTAATCTTTATGTGAATATAAATTTCCCATACAAAGAGATGAGTAAAATCTGAAACTTCTGCCAAGCTTAAAACTTTTCACTGATTTGTAAAGTCAGAATGATTGCTATTCGTCAACAGGAATTATTGTTGCCACTTTGTACTCCCTCTTTGTGCTCTGAAACTAGAGAAATGCATACCAAGTATCAAACTGGAATCTTCCAGGAGTAAATTAATACCTTGTTTATAGCCACACAGGAAAAATAAGTTCTGTTTATAATTTAAATGAAATCTTGGAATTTCATTTGGACTTTGTTTCTCAGCTAGCTGATGTTTCATGCACAAGTGATGTATTTTATTTGCAGGGTCATTGATTGAACAGCTGACCACAGAGAAGTACGAGTGCATGGTATGCTGTGAGGTGGTCCGAATAGTAGCCCCAGTGTGGAGCTGTCAGAATTGTTACCATGTGTTCCACCTGAATTGCATTAAGAAGTGGGCACGATCACCAGCTTCGCAAGCTGAAGGTTTGTATTCTCTCTTGCAGATGCTTTGTCTCTCACGTATATATTAATAACAAAGTTCATGTGTTTCTTGTGTTGGAAGACTAACAAATTAAGTTTTAAACAAAGAAGTAGTGTTTTTTCCCAGGGTTCTTTGGATGTTTTGTATAAGCCTCCTAACTATTTTGATTTTTTTCTAGTATTCTACCTAAAACTAATTTCCAGGTTTAGATACATAAGTAAAAGATCAATCAATGAAATCAGTGCATCAAGATGCAAAGCTCTATGGCTGTGTTTTTACACACACAGAAATGTCTCATCTTCTCTCATCTGTGGTTGGCTGAGCAGTCTAACAGTAGAAGCAGTCCAAGCATTGGTTGTCTGCCTTTGCTCAACCACTTCTTAGTTCTGTTCTCAGATAAGGCACTCCTGAATCTGTCACAGATGCCATGCGGTGAAATGGAACTGGAAAGACAGAAAGCTTCTTCCTTTGTCATTAGCTGAAACTGTTTCAGATCCTTTGCATTGTAACGCTTTTTGAAAGGCTTATACCACTACATTCTGCCCTTTGAATCCTTCGGTGTGTTAAAGGAGAAGCTGCTGCCGGAGCTTTCACACACCATTCCAGGAGTTGCACGTACATACCACCTGAGTCTTTAAGCGCTAGGACCACAGTCCCTTTGCAGCAGGTGACTCCAGTGAGCCGATAGGTGCCCCTTTCAACTCCTCACACTCGCTCTCGGATGCGCTGCCTCCTTCTTAAGGCTCGACCCTAGGTTTCCCGCAGCAGAGTCTCAGGCCATCGAATTTTATAAAAATAAATAATTTAATTGACAGGTGCAGCAGCAAGGTCAGCTAGCTGGGTGCCCCCACAGAGTGATAATGAACAACGACAAAAAAATCCCTGGGCAATTATACCCTTGTGTTCTATACAGCTGCTCCTCATGCACTGTTCACACATCTTTTAGTCCAATGGTGATTTTTGGTCTGGAATCTTTTAGCACCCTGTTGGATTCTTTCTCTATGTCCAGGCAGGCAGGCTGTTGACTGCTCTTACCTTGTTGATTTGCAGCCTGTTAGTGATGGTTGTAACCTCCTTATCTTCTGGTTTATGCTGCTTGTGCGTCTCTCCTCCCTGGCAGAACATGGGGAACTGAAAAGTCCCAGACTTAGGTGAAAACACTACCAAAACATCACTGAGTTATCAGCATTGTATAAGGGAAGTTTTGCTTACCTGTTGAGGCAGTGACCTTAGCTGCTTGAATCCTGACAGCGTTTTAAAAACCCACATCTTTCGGACATTTGCTTTTCTTGTAAGAATATGTGGATTAAATATGTTACTGTATCCTGTGTATGAGAGAACTTGAGCTAATCATTAATTTTGAAAAGTGAAATTTGAAAGTTGGTGGCCTCAGTAGAACTGATTCCATAGTTCCAGTAGGCACACTTGCATATTTCTTGACCAGCAAGGCCCTACTACTCTGTTTTGATTAGAACTTGTACTTCAGAGAGTATTTGTTTTATGGTTGGTTGTTTCAGTGTAGATTCTACTTTTCAGGTTTTGTATAATGTTGAGGAATGCACTAGGTTGCTGGCAGTAATTATTGTCTACCAGAAGAGAAACACAACACTGTAATCTACCTAATTCAATAATTCACTGTTTTTCTGGAAGAGGAAAAAACCCTGTTTTTTTCTGGACAAGATTTACTTCAACTCTGCTCGATTCTGCAAATGTTGTAATAAATGCCAGGAAATCTTATCTGATCTCAGGACACAAATGTTTCACTGCTACCTTTCACTTCCAGCCTAGTGAGAATATTTTGTTCACAAGATCAGTTTTGAATATTCATTCTTTTATGTTTTTGAAGCAACTGAATATTTCAGTGAGGATGTCCCTCCATTTGGGGCCTTACAGCGGCTCTTATTTCTATCATATATAGTGTCAGGCTGGAAGTATGTAATTTCTCAGAATTTTTTGTGATCACAACATTGTATCAGAGAAATCTTGAATGCTTGGATGAGGTAGATAACATCCTTGGAGTGGTATCTTCTCCTGTGGTTCCATCTTGCAGTTACCCATTACTGGGACTGGGTATCTGTTACGAGGGAAAAGCAGGTGGGGATCCCTCAGGGCCAAGGCACAACACTCAGCAAGTGAAAGTATTGGCTTTAATGAAAGTGTAGCACTTCCATGGTGGGAGCCCCAGGACACCAACGCTAGTGAAATAGGGACCCAAGGCAATGGAACTCTGCTCAGGAGAGAAGCTCAGAGGAATGCACTGCAGGGATGGATAATAAAACTTGCGCTGATTAACATACCGTACATATGCAGTGTCCTCCTATTTTGCTCATTAGCAAACTCCCTGATGTGATGCAGCTGCTTTTGTCCAGATTCCAAGATCTGCAGCTGGCTGTCAGGTTGGCACCCCCAGATGATGGGAGGAAGAGAACTATTCTGAGTTACCGTGTCAATGAGATAAAATGTGCTTGGGGCCTTACATGAGTATGTAGGGCCCCAAGGGTGGGAAGAAGTGAACTATGCTAGGTTACTGTAACAAAATCTTCTCGGACCCTGCAGTTGTCTCTCTTCTCAGGAACTCTTGCAGATATGTTTTACTGAGGTGTCTTCCCTCAAACTTCTTTGCCTTCTATTGCCTTGGCAGCGATCTGAAAAATTACTATTAGTTTGGCCAAGCCAGGTGAAAGAATCTTCTGATTATCTGTGGGGAGTCATAGGGCATTGCTCTATTCTTGGTTAGCTTACGTTAGACTTGTAGTTGACATCCAATGTTCAGTGTTTCTACTGAGTGGCAGTCAGAACTAGAGAATGGATTTTCGTTGTGTATTAGAGATGTCCTGGTCAGGAGGAGAAACGCTGCTGGCAGCACATAGCCGTCATGTGGAAAGATTCTTTCCTATAAAGAACATAACTTTCTCATTAGCAAGCATATTTTGACACGTTTTGAATTATGTCTTGGAGGATGTGACCTTCAGATATTGCACAGCTAAGGTGAATCTGATAAAGGGAAATTATTGTCTCTTGCCCCCTTCCTCCTACTTCTTTTAAAAACTGATGCTTCAATGGTGTTTGACTTGTTCCCTTACATCGATGGAACAAAAGTTTAAGCCTTTTTCTCCCTTCATTGCAAGGAAGGTAGTTTTATGGGTACTTCTATTTTGGCTGGAAGGATTGGAGATATTTGAGTTATCACAATTGTCTCTTTCTGTTCTGCTCCCTCTGCTGCCCCTGCCTCCACTTCCAGATGAGCTGGTGGCCTGTACCAATCCACTGTTGGCCTCTAAGATGGCCTCCGAGTTTCAGTGGCAAGTAGATTCATATTGTGACCTTTTTTTCTTTTTTTACCTTCTCTCCTCCCTTCCCCCCCTGCCCTTTAGCCATGCTGTTCAAAGGCTGAAGCCATTCAGTATGCCTTGGATACTAAACAAATGTTGTTACTTTTTTGTTACTGGGACAAAATCTTTTGATTGTGTCTAGCTGAGACGTTAAAGCAGTAATTTATTCTGATTCAAGTTATCTCATTGGGGACCTGCAGAAGACCTTTCAGAAATGGTATTATGAAAGTGCCAGTGTTGATTCTAGTGTATTCTACTACAGTTGAAGTGACTGAAATCTTCTGTTTGGAGTTCTTTAATGTGCTTAGATTTGTATGTATGTTTAAAATTCCTGCTGCACTGCTGCCTTTGAAAACGTAGCCTTTTAGCGTTCACTCTTTATTCCAGCAGAAGCATTTGGATCCTTTCTTGTGTAATCACCTATGACTCATCTAGACAAGCAGGTAAAGACAGAAGTTGCTTGTTTGAAATTTCATGTAAAGATCCCTAATCTGTATATATAATTCCCAGCTCTTCCTACTCAAGGTTCTTTTGAGCCTCTTAAATCCTTTAGGATTCTAGAAACTGAGGAGATTGTTCACTGTGCCTTTACGGTGACAGGTATGCAGTAGGAAGAGCAGGGTTCTGGGCATGCTACCACAGATAAAGACTTTTGTGGCTGGAAGTGCTACAAATAGGGATGCTTACAACATTAATTTATTAATATAAAAAGTGTATGAAAAAAATTTGGTAAATGATTACAAGTAAGGAATCTTTTTATCCCCAAAGGAGGGCCAGGATAGCAAATACTAAAGCAGTCTCTGGTAAATGGGAGTGAGGTGTGTTAATTTTGCTTAGACAACTGTCCTTTTGATGTCTTTTGTTGGAATTCTGCCTATTTTCCTCCTGTTCATGAGAGTGGAATGTTCATTCTGTAGGGTCATCCTCATTCTTGCTCTCTTCAGTAATCAGGATTTGTAAGGAGTGGTTACAGGACCACTCCTTACAAATGTGAATGTCAGGAGTCATTCTACTGTTATTGTGTTCTACTGTAATTGCACCTGAATCCAGGCAGAAAAGTTCTGTTTCTTGTCTTTTTGGAGGACGCATAAGAATGTAGTTATGTCTTTAAGGAGCAAGGATAATCAACAATTAAGAACAAAAAAATTTGTCTTGAAAGGCTATTCTGTTTGGTGAAATGTTCATATTTTACAAGGACCTTCACTATACTCTAGAGAAACTATCGCTTGTAGAGGACTAGGCATCCTGCTCTGGGAGAGATGTTGATAGGAGAGGCCTTCTGCTGGCCTCTTAGAATCATGGAATGGTTTAGGTTGGAAGGCACCTTAAATATTATCTAGTTCCAACCCACCTGCCATAGGCAGGGACACCTCCCATTAGACTAGGTTGCTCAAAGCCCCATCCAGCCTGGCCTTGACCACTTCCAGGGATGAGCCGTCCACAACTTCTCTGGGCAACCTGTTCCAGTGTCTCGCCACCCTCTTGGTGAAAAATTTCTTCCTGATATCTAATCTGAATCTACTGTCTTCCAGTTTGAAGCCGTTACCCCTCCTCTTATCTCTATGTGTCCTTGTATAAAGTCCCTCTCCAGCTTTCTTGTGGGCCCCCTTCAGATACTGACAGGCTGCTTTAAGGTCTCCCTGGAGCCTTCTCTTCTCCAGGCTGAAGAACCCCAACTTTCTCAGCCTGTCTTTATAGGAGACATGCTCCAGCCCTCTGATCATCTTTGTGGCCTTCCTCTGGACCCTCTCCAACAGGTCCGCGTCCTTCTTGTACTGAAGATTCCAAAGCTGGCCGCAGTATTCCAGGTGGGGTCTCACAGGAGCAGAGTAGAGAGACAGAATCACCTGCTGGCCACGCTTCTTTTGATGCAGCCCACGATATGGTTGGCCTTGTGGGCTGCCAGCACACGTTGCCAGCTCATTTTGAGCTTCTCATCCACCTACACCCCCAAGTCCTTCTCCTCAGAGCTGCTCTCAATCCATTCTCCACCCAGCCTGTATTTGTGCATAAGATTGCCCCAACCCTCATGCGGGACCTTGCCCTTGTCCTTGTTGAACTTCATGAGGTTGGCATGGGCTCGCCTCAAGAATGTCCAGGACCCACTGGATGGCATCCCTTCCCTCCAGCATGTTGACTGCACCACACAGCTTGGTGTCGCTGTCAAACTTGCTGAGCGTGTGCTCAATCCCACTGTCCATGTCGCCAACAAAGATCTTAAATAGTACCGGTCCCAGTACCAATTGCTGAGGAATGCCACTCATCAGTTGTTTCCGCTTGGACATCAAGCTGTTGACCACAACTCTTTGAGTGCAACTGTCCAGCCAGTTCCTTATCCAGTGAGTGGTCCATCAGTCAAATCAATCTCTCACCAATTGAGAGACCATGACATCATGTGGGACAGTGTCAAACACTTTGTATAAGTCCAGGTAGATGACGTCTGTTCCTCTCCCCTTATCCACCAAGACTGTAATGCCATCATAGAAGGTTATCAGATTTGTCAGTTGGTGAAGCCATGTTGGCTGTAACTGATGGGCTTCTTATTTTCCATGTGCCTTAGCAGAGTTTCCAGGAGGATCTGCTCCATGATCTTGCCAGGCTTTGGTGGTAGGCTTACCTTCACAGCTTTTGAAAAAATAACATGGTAAAACAGTGAAAGAAATTATGTTGTTAATGTAGTAATTGAGTGTATTGTACAAAGTAAACCCATAGGGATTCCCTTAGGGTTTAGTATACTAGCTTTGGGAGAAGCCACTTTAGGTGCTGACACCTTCATCAGCAGATACCCCTTTCAGCCCCCTGCTGCCAGTTTTTACCTGTAGGTTTTAACTCTTCTCTCCGAGATGCTTCAGCTCATAGCAGTCAAATAAACATAATAATAAAAAAAAAAATCTTGGTCAGGAAATGAAGGTTCATAGTGTGAAAATATCATAAACCTTGATCAGATTTCTTAATCACAAAGAACAGTTCTAAAATCACTGCTTTATTAATTTACAAGCACTGAATTGTTTGGTTAAGAGAAACGGTAAGAGCTAATCAGTTTATATATTTTTATATCTATATAAAAAAAAAAATCTCCTCTCTGTCCCCCTTTGTGTTCCACAGTGCTCTCACGCTGGTATTGTTCATAGTCAGATAAGTAGTGAATTTGGGAAACATCTTCATGAAAGTTACTTTCTTTACACTGTAGCTGCTTTACTTTACTGCTAACCAACACCCTCCCCGAAATGCAGGAGCAAGAAAACTACTATTTAATAAAATACTAACTTGAATAATAATATCCTAGTCAATAGCTAGGTATTGTCACTTTTTATTTGATTTAAATAGATTATTCTGGTTTATATACCACTAATTTATTCTGGACATGAAGCAATACTAAACTAGCCTTCTACAAGACATGTAAACTCAAAACATGAGAGGGTAACAAAAAGGAAAATACAGGTGGTGCTTAAGACTGTAGGTAATTATACTTTTTGCACCAATTTCCCTTATATTTAACACTGTTTTTTTTCTTGTGTCTTTAGATACGGTGAAGGCTGTCTATATTCTTCTGGTAGAATGTCTTATAGCAGGGCACATGATCATAGAAGAAGTTTGATTTTAAAATTTGTTCTTGCCTCTATATAAAATTGAAGCCTGGTCAAATGAAGTACCACTGCTGTGTTTATATTGACACAGTATAAAATGCATTTTTATTAACCTGCTTTCTCACTACTTATGAGTAAATGGAAAAACTAAGTTTGGTTGCACCTGTGGTAAGAAACGAGGTAAGAGCGCTTATTCTAGGTTTGCAAATTAGCTCCTTTATTTACTGCAAGTCATTTTTATCTTTAATTTTTTTATCCTACAGATGGTAATAGTGGTTGGAGATGTCCAGCTTGTCAGAATGCTTCTACACAAGTTCCTAAAACTTATACTTGTTTCTGTGGTGAGTTTCTTGTTTGCTTTTGGAAAGAAAAGCAATTTTGTCATTTTGATTCTTTTTTTTTATTTGAATTCCAATATTGCTGCTTTTTTTGCCTACATCCCTGATATTTAACCGTGTTTAAAACTTTATTGACACTGGAAGGTGGCTGTGCAGAGAATCACACACTGCTTAAATGATTTAAAAAATGAAGTATTAAATCCAGTGATAAATATTTTCATATCACTATATAAAAATAGTGATTTTTATAAAATCATGATAGAATCGGGCTACTATCCTACAAGCTTTTCTTCTTTAGAAGGACTGAAATAACCTGCACGTATTATGTCTGTCTTCGTATTATTTTGGTGTAGCTTGGCACACAATTCAAGCATACAAGTATCTAAACCTTTAAATTGATTTTACAGTTTTGTCATTTATGTTGATCGGGAACACATACAGGTTTAATAGGAAATAATATTCAGGCTTTTCAAGCATTTATGTAGATAAACATTTGATGAAAGAGGTAAATGAAGTGAGTACAGCATTTACTAAGATGTAAGCATATGAAAAAAAGGGAAAAATGAATTATGTTACTGTCATGGTTTAACCACACCTGGCAGCTAGGGCCATGCAGCTGCTCGCTCACCGCCCCAGTTTGGATGAGGGAAGAGAATCTGAAGAGTAAAAGTGAGAAAACTCATGGGTTGAGATAAAGACAGGTTAATAGGTAGAGCAAAAGCCACACACGCAAGCAAAGCAAAACAAGAAATTTATTCACTGCTTCCCATTGCCAGGCAGGTTTTCAGCCGTTTCCGAGGAAGTAGGGGTCCATCACACGTAAGAGTTACTTGGGAAGACAAATGCCATTACTCCAAATGTTCCGCCCCCCTCCTCCTTGTTCCCCCAGCTTTATATACTGAGCATGGTGTCACATGTTACGCAATACCCTTTTGGTCACTTTGGACCAGCTGTCCTGGCTGTATCCCCTCCCAACGTCTTGTGCCCCCCCAGCCTGCTCGCTGGCAGGGTGGTGTGAGGAGCAGAAAAGGCCTTTATTGCTTAGCAACACCTAAAACCACCAGTGTGGTATCACACTGTTCCCATCCCAAATCCAAAACATAGCTCTACACCAGCTGCTAGCAAAAAAGTTGACTCCATCCCGGCTGAAGCCACAATGTTCTCCACCCATTACTCCATACCATTTACTCAAGTTCCACAGTATCCAGTACATCTTCTATAACCACCACCCCTCTTCCCATCCTTTGGTATGAGACACACATATCATTCCTTTAGTCCATGGACCACCCCTGTGAATTATCCACTGAGTTCATTTAGTCCATGACTTTGGGCTCCAAAACCAGCTCAAGTCAGTCACTGCTGCACTCGCACTGCTTATTGTAAGGCTCAATTGGTTCAGGTGGCTCCTGCTATAGTAATTCCTATAACATCCTGCAACTCAAATTATGGGTTACAACAATTTAAAGTTACGTCTGTTGCAGTTTCCACCCCTGGTCCCTTTTGGCCAGGTTATAGGATTTAACATTATAATGAACTCCTCCCCTTGCCTGGCTAGCAACAAGGGGTTTCTGCTATAGTAATTCCTATAACATCCTGCAACTCAAATTATGGGTTACAACAATTTAAAGTTACGTCTGTTGCAGTTTCCACCCCTGGTCCCTTTTGGCCAGGTTATAGGATTTAACATTATAATGAACTCCTCCCCTTGCCTGGCTAGCAACAAGGGGTTTCTGCTATAGTAATTCCTATAACATCCTGCAACTCAAATTATGGGTTACAACAATTTAAAGTTACGTCTGTTGCAGTTTCCACCCCTGGTCCCTTTTGGCCAGGTTATAGGATTTAACATTATAATGAACTCCTCCCCTTGCCTGGCTAGCAACAAGGGGTTTCTGCTATAGTAATTCTCATAACATGTAACCCAAATCCTGGGTTTAACTTTACTCCTGATTTTTCCACCTCCCCTCCTCCCAGGCAGCGCAGGGGGGACAGGGAATGGGGGTTGCAGTCACTTCATCATACGTTGTTTCTGCCGCTCCTTTCTCCTCAGAGGAAGGACTCCTCACACTCTTCCCCTGCTCCAGCACAGCATCCCACTCATGTGAGACAGTTCTCCGTGAAGTTCTCCACACCATGAGTCCTTCCCACAGGCTGCAGCTCTTCATCAACTGCTCTAGCATGGGTCTATTCCATAGCGTGCAGTCAGTCCTTCAGGCATCCACCGTTAACCTCCATGGACTGCGGGGGGACAGCCTGCTTCACCATAGTCTTCACCACAGACTGTAGGGGAATCTGCTGCAGTTCCTAAAGCATCTCCTCCTGCTCCTTCTTCACCGACCTTAGTGTTTGCAGAGTTGTTTCAAGTCAAGTCCACACTGAAGTTCTGGCGTGTCCCCAACACAGAAACCAGCACCCTGGCTATCTGCCAGCCCTTCCAGGAAAACGGGGTTCCATCACATGTAATGGTTACTTGGGAAGACAAACACCATTGTTCCAAACGTTCTCCTCCCCCTTCCTCCTTGTTCCCTCCAAGCTTTATAGACTGAGTGTGATGTCACATGGTATGCAGTAGCCCTTTGGTCAGTTGGGCCAGCTGTCCTGGCTGTCTCTACTCCCAATATGTTGTGCACCCTCAGCCTGCTCNATGTCTGTCTTCGTATTATTTTGGTGTAGCTTGGCACACAATTCAAGCATACAAGTATCTAAACCTTTAAATTGATTTTACAGTTTTGTCATTTATGTTGATCGGGAACACATACAGGTTTAATAGGAAATAATATTCAGGCTTTTCAAGCATTTATGTAGATAAACATTTGATGAAAGAGGTAAATGAAGTGAGTACAGCATT
Source organism: Chionis minor (assembly GCA_013398295.1). Taxonomy (NCBI): domain Eukaryota; kingdom Metazoa; phylum Chordata; class Aves; order Charadriiformes; family Chionidae; genus Chionis; species Chionis minor. The sequence goes on along the minus strand of VZSF01000014.1, from coordinate 163,386 downwards.
TACTAAGATGTAAGCATATGAAAAAAAGGGAAAAATGAATTATGTTACTGTCATGGTTTAACCACACCTGGCAGCTAGGGCCATGCAGCTGCTCGCTCACCGCCCCAGTTTGGATGAGGGAAGAGAATCTGAAGAGTAAAAGTGAGAAAACTCATGGGTTGAGATAAAGACAGGTTAATAGGTAGAGCAAAAGCCACACACGCAAGCAAAGCAAAACAAGAAATTTATTCACTGCTTCCCATTGCCAGGCAGGTTTTCAGCCGTTTCCGAGGAAGTAGGGGTCCATCACACGTAAGAGTTACTTGGGAAGACAAATGCCATTACTCCAAATGTTCCGCCCCCCTCCTCCTTGTTCCCCCAGCTTTATATACTGAGCATGGTGTCACATGTTACGCAATACCCTTTTGGTCACTTTGGACCAGCTGTCCTGGCTGTATCCCCTCCCAACGTCTTGTGCCCCCCCAGCCTGCTCGCTGGCAGGGTGGTGTGAGGAGCAGAAAAGGCCTTTATTGCTTAGCAACACCTAAAACCACCAGTGTGGTATCACACTGTTCCCATCCCAAATCCAAAACATAGCTCTACACCAGCTGCTAGCAAAAAAGTTGACTCCATCCCGGCTGAAGCCACAATGTTCTCCACCCATTACTCCATACCATTTACTCAAGTTCCACAGTATCCAGTACATCTTCTATAACCACCACCCCTCTTCCCATCCTTTGGTATGAGACACACATATCATTCCTTTAGTCCATGGACCACCCCTGTGAATTATCCACTGAGTTCATTTAGTCCATGACTTTGGGCTCCAAAACCAGCTCAAGTCAGTCACTGCTGCACTCGCACTGCTTATTGTAAGGCTCAATTGGTTCAGGTGGCTCCTGCTATAGTAATTCCTATAACATCCTGCAACTCAAATTATGGGTTACAACAATTTAAAGTTACGTCTGTTGCAGTTTCCACCCCTGGTCCCTTTTGGCCAGGTTATAGGATTTAACATTATAATGAACTCCTCCCCTTGCCTGGCTAGCAACAAGGGGTTTCTGCTATAGTAATTCTCATAACATGTAACCCAAATCCTGGGTTTAACTTTACTCCTGATTTTTCCACCTCCCCTCCTCCCAGGCAGCGCAGGGGGGACAGGGAATGGGGGTTGCAGTCACTTCATCATACGTTGTTTCTGCCGCTCCTTTCTCCTCAGAGGAAGGACTCCTCACACTCTTCCCCTGCTCCAGCACAGCATCCCACTCATGTGAGACAGTTCTCCGTGAAGTTCTCCACACCATGAGTCCTTCCCACAGGCTGCAGCTCTTCATCAACTGCTCTAGCATGGGTCTATTCCATAGCGTGCAGTCAGTCCTTCAGGCATCCACCGTTAACCTCCATGGACTGCGGGGGGACAGCCTGCTTCACCATAGTCTTCACCACAGACTGTAGGGGAATCTGCTGCAGTTCCTAAAGCATCTCCTCCTGCTCCTTCTTCACCGACCTTAGTGTTTGCAGAGTTGTTTCAAGTCAAGTCCACACTGAAGTTCTGGCGTGTCCCCAACACAGAAACCAGCACCCTGGCTATCTGCCAGCCCTTCCAGGAAAACGGGGTTCCATCACATGTAATGGTTACTTGGGAAGACAAACACCATTGTTCCAAACGTTCTCCTCCCCCTTCCTCCTTGTTCCCTCCAAGCTTTATAGACTGAGTGTGATGTCACATGGTATGCAGTAGCCCTTTGGTCAGTTGGGCCAGCTGTCCTGGCTGTCTCTACTCCCAATATGTTGTGCACCCTCAGCCTGCTCGCTGGCAGGCTGGCCAGGAGCAGAAAAGGCCTTCCCTGCTTAGCGACAACTAAAACCACCAGTGTTCTGTCACGCTAGTCCCATCCCAAATCCAAAACATAACTTTTTTGCTAGCAGCTGGTATATGCTAACTTCATCCCAGCTGAAGCCATGGCAGTTACTTAATTGCATATGTGCAAATAAATTTTATTCGGTGTTTTTACACTTTTGAAATTTGTGTTGATTTCAGAAAGCTTTCCCTTCCTTAAGTCAGAGTCACTGTTATGTTTCACCTTGCTTTCTACAAAACAATATTCTGGAATTTAGAAAGAAACTGGGAGTCAGTGAACTTGTCGTAAAGAAACTAGACTTATGCTGTTACGTGTAATTTTATCTAAAGTTGTCTTTATCTAAATGTGTCAATGAGTCAGTTAAGAACAGTGTGTTGCAGGTGAGAGAGTTTTTGTATGACAGTATGTGATATCTTACGAGTATAGGGATAATAATTCCGTTAGGATTAATGTTTTGATGCCAAATGAAAATTACATGTCTAAGACAGGTCATCCGTCTGTTGAATAGGAAAGAAATTCTACCTAGGCTTAAAGACTATTTCATAGTTTTTGGACATCTACAGCAGGAACCTCAAAGTTGTGCATGGACTTAATATTAGCAGAGCGCCATGCTGGAACTAAGACTTTAATCTTCTATAGATAATTTTACATGAACAATATGGCATTTAGCCATCACCAGTTGCTTTTGCAAAGCTGACTTCTCTTTGATGCAAAATACTAGCTGCATGTTGAGTGTAGTTGTGTGGGTTTTTTTACCATTCCATGAGGAAATTCCTAGTTTATTTTTCTTCTAAATCTTCTAATTTTCAGGATTTTCCAGGGTATTCAACTAGTTTAATTGAAGCTTTTGTGAATAAAGGCCATCTGTGGTGTTTATTCATATTTTCCTAACTTGTAGAATGTACAAAAGTGAACTGAAAGAGTTAAAATTATGAAACTGTCACCAAAAATACATTTTCTTGGTGTTTTAATTGTTGCAACTCAAATTTGTAACATTGGCTCAGTTGCTTCATTGTTAATGTAATTCCTCTCTTGCAGAGAGCCAAATTAGTTTTGCATGTGTTAACCGTGGCAATTAACTTTAACCTTGCTGGTCATCTCATGCACTCTAGAGCTATGAGATTTGCTAACAGTAAGTCAGATTAATTAAAACAAGCTTTCGGTGCTTATCTCAAGTACAGAATACTTGAAGCTAGCATATGGGGTTTATCACTTCTTTTCTAAGGCTTCCTGCTGCATGCATCAAAATGTCAACTTTTAATGTTTAGATTTATGTAGAGCCTGCTTCTTTTTACAAAAGTGACTTTTATAATTGCCCAGTCATTTCATTCTGCCCCTATTCCCCATCACCTTACCAGCTAGATCTTATTTTCTGGGAATGGAATCTTTTCCCCCCCTCCCCCTTTTTTTTTTTTTTCTTCTGCATTGAGGCAGCAAGGAAGTTTCACCCTTTAATTTTCTTATCTACTGTGCAGCCTGACCAGCTAAAGGGAGCTTTAAATTTTCTTGTGTTTTATCAGTTTAATTTAATGTAAAATACCAGCCACCTGAATGCTTGCTGAGAGCATAGAAGGAAAGAATCTTCTGGAGCTTGATAGTCCAGTGGCACTTACTTTTAAAGAAGTTGAGTATATATCAGCACTGAAAGCTGAGAAAGACAAAAAACGTCTTGTGTCATTTTGTTTTTCAAAGACTACTGGCAGTATTGAAAATACAGCTTTTTCTTTTTGGTGTGATTTTTTTTCCCAGATTCAGTATTGTATTCAAGGCAATAATTATGTTTCTGTCTTTGACATGGTTTAGGTAAGGTGCACAATCCTGAATGGAATAGAAATGAAATCCCACATAGCTGTGGGGAGCTTTGTGGAAAGAAGAGACAGTGTTTGGACTGTCCACATCTTTGTAACATGTAAGTAAAAGTTTATCATGAATATTGAAATGATCTAGAGAAAATTTCTGAAGACTGTGTTTGGATATTTTTTGACTATAGGATATACTTAGAGGTATGTTTGGTTTATGTCTCAACTGAAACCTGGAAGAAATAGAGGCTATTTGTGTTTCTGTGTCTAAAGTGAGTTTGTATGAGAGAATGAACGGGAGGTTAGCAGCTATAGTTGTAGCAACATTTCCATTGTATTTTAGGAACCAAACCAGGTGCCTGACTTGTTTTCAAGAACTTTCATTGAAGTAGAGAAATAATAGTGAATAGAAATAATTTTAAACCTGTATCCAGTGGTCTACCAGACATTTTAGGTGCTGGTTTTCCTGTAATACTGTTAGTATATCTTGATCTAAGAGCAGTGGTACTTGGTTATACTGAAAGACTGCGTACTTCTGTCCTTTATTTCTTTTTCTTTGGTGTGTAAACTGTTGAGGATAAGAGGGCATTATGTGTATTTATCTACTGAGACCAACAGATGGTTGAATGAGAATCCCTCTTGGAGATCTTAATCATTATAAGTAATTTGGATTGGTTTTGCTGACATTTATTAGTATAGTTCAGTGAAGAGAGGCAAAGAGCAATTCTGCTTTCAATTTTGGATGTTTTCCTTTGGATTTTTTTTAGCAGTGTGGTAGTATTATATTGATAAGGTTAACAGCATTAGGCGAGCTTTTTCAGCATATAAATAAGCTTACTAGTCAGAAAAATAAATTATATGTTGTTCCTAGTGTATCTAGCTTCATCTTCCATGTATGGAAGTTGATCCATAATGCCTGTTCATATTTCTGTTTTGAGAAATTGTTAATAGTCAGAAGTGACTGTTTCTGCTCATGGTATGCAATCAAAAACTTCAGTCATTCCAACAAATAGATTGTCACCTTACACTTCTCCCAAGGTTTACTAAAACTCAGAACTTTTCTAGTAATCTACTCCACACTTTTTATTTACTGTGTTCTGTTTCAAACCTTTTTCAACATCTTGTTGAATGAAAGAGTATTTCTTTACTCTTTAATACCTTTTTCCCCACATTTGAAAGTATTATATTAGATTTCTTTTCAGACTGCCATTTCAGTGCTGTAGCCGTTTCCTTAATTCATCATCATACTAGATCCTCTTCGCTGTGGTTTGCAGGGTAAAACTGAAACACAGATCAGCTTTCAGAATACACTTGATGTAGCTGATATCCCGACTCAGCAGAACACTGATTCTTTTGGAGGCCAGCTGCTGACCTCCATCTCGGGAGACGCACGTGTCTGTGGAGGACTTTCTTGCCCAGTCAGAAATAAGTAGACTCCTTCACTACTTTGAGAACTCCCCAACTGCAATTTGCTACCTGATGAACTTCCCTGTAGTGCTTGGAAGGAACGGATGTTCTTTTCCTCTTATTCCCTGTCCCAGGAAATGGCTCGGTCTCTGGCATTCCCTCCTGGGAAGTCTTCTGAACAGTGGTGGCAATATTGTGCCCATTGCAAGCTATGAATTTGTAGTCCCTGGTAGTCTGATCTGCATTAAGAGCTGTGAAAATTGGGACCTTTTAAAGTCCCAGTTTCCTACCAATTTAAGTTGTAGCAAATTTAAAATTTTAAGTTTAGATGATCTCAGAACTCTTTCTTGCAAGCACTTGTTTCTTTGGATTGTGGATCTGCAGCGTGCCTTTTTCCCCTGCTCTCACAGGTTCCCATAAGGTGTTAAAGTTTGAACCAGAAATGCCGTTCTACTCACTGAGATCCTAAAAACCTTTTTTTTTTTCCTTTTTTCCCCCTTCTGGGTCAAATGTTTCGTGTCATTGTGAAGACCTTCTACCTCACAAGTTACGGGACGATGAATACTCTGGGATAAACTAATCATGCTCTTCTCAAGTCTGATTGACTTTACCTACTAGTAGGGATTTGTCCATTGTTACAGGCAGTAGACTGAGTCTGGTGTGGTGTCTTGAGTATCGGTGTGGTACCACCACTCCTCTTGATGTTGCGCTTTCTCCAGTATTTAATCCCATTTATTGTGGGAAACCCTTTGCGGTTGAGGTACGTGTGAATGTCTGGGCTAATTTAAAGTCCAGATCCGTTCATTATCTTCCAGTTGATCAGACATCGTATCGGCAGTCCATATGCCTCTGATAGAGCTAATCTGGATGAATCCCGTTACCAACCCTATTCATTGGTGGGACTTGAATCTGAGTCTTGAGGAACCTGCTTTTTGAGTTAGGAGATTCTTGCTTAGTTACTTATCTTTGTGGCTATTGCATCAACAATCAGAGTATGGGAGATTTAGATGCTTATAGTTATCCCCCACTCTTTATATCAGAATTATTTATGCAGTGCTTAGCAACAAAATGAATTGCACTGTTGTCTGAGTTTTCAGAAACCACGCAGGATGTATCTACACTGCAGCTATCTGAAGTGACACTACCAGGATCAAACAAGCATCATCCCCTTTTCTCCTCAGATGTGACATCAGAGGAACACTGTTCTCATTGCTTTGCATTAGGATGTTTGTATTTGCTTGTTCTCGCCATGTAGATGAAATGTGTAGAGTGCAGGAGATGTTACCATTGTAATGGTTGTCGGTGGTCTTAAACTTCAGCCTCTCTCCTGCTGTGAGCCTTCTGTATGCATCATGTTATGCTGTATGCCAGGCTTGTGTCCCTTGTAGAATGAGCAGCTCTGAGAGCGATGTTGCTGGTGATGTAATCTTTCAGTGGTGCCAGGTGTGCTATTCCAAGTACTGCTTAGGTGGTTATATTATTCTTAGTGTGAGTTACTAGAGAACCTACTTTCCCTTTAAAACTTGAGTAAGCATCAGACTCTTGTGGCTAAGGAGAAAGAATTGGCTTAAAAGTCATGGGAAAAGGTTTGGATCCTTTCACTTTAATACGTTGCAAAGTGATTAGTTTTATTAAGAAAACATTGAAAATATGGGGATTTTCCCCCACGCTGTGTTCCCTGAGTAGGAAATGAGACCTTCAACTAAATCAAAAGGTGGCAAATTCAGAATGCATCAAATGCGTTCTGCTAGGCAGGACATCTCCTTTCAAGAAATTAATGCAAATAATTAATAAGAATCAAATGAGAACAGATCCTGATATGGATAATAAGAATGTCTAGAGCCTCAGCATCACCTTTTGGAAAGGATATTAAAGCTCATAACTTGGTTAAGAGAGATTAGGATGACAGCCAGGTTCAGGCAAGAAGTGTGTTGTATGTGAGTGTGGGGGGGTTTAATTGTTCATAGTTTTCTACTTTGCATTGTTAGACTGTAATTTTTGAGGCCTTTGTCTCCAAGCGCTGTCTAAAATTATGCACTCAGATGTACGCATCCTACATATTTTCTGTTTGAATCAGAGCTATGTTTCCTTAGGTTTTGTGACCCTGGTGGTTATGGCTTTCAAAATATTTGGCATCACTTTTACACTTGTAAGGGATGTCTGAAATTGATGATCAAATTTTAAAAAAGAGGTTACAGAGATAACAGCAGTTCTTTAGCCTGTTGTTGCCTGTAACCAGTTTACACCTATGTGTTGATCCTTTTTATACCATCATTACAAATTATTTTCTACTGAAGTGGTATTTTGATTGTTCATTTATATTTTGGCTTTTGGGGGCTTGCTTCTTTTTTCNTCCTGTCACTACACTCCCTGATAAAGAGTCCCTCCCCATCTTTCCTGTAGGCCCCCTGTAGGTACTGGAAGGCTGCTGTAAGGTCTCCCCAGAGTCTTCTCTCCTCCAGGCTGAACAACCCCAGCTTTCTCAGCCTGTCTCCATAGGAGAGGTGCTTCCAACCTTGTGTATGGAATTTTTTTAATCATTGGTGAATTCCCAACTGTTATTTCCTCATTCTGACTTTTTCTTTTTACTTCAATGTAGATGTCATCTCCTTACCATGGTGTGGAGTTTAGTTGGATGCTTCTGTGAAGTGTGGCACTAGTATTCCATTTTTGGTGAAAAGGAGTGAGGCTAATTTACACTGTTTTAATAATCTTTAATATTTGCTCAGATTTATTGAAATGAGTTAGTAGCCATTTATATAAACAGCTCTCTTGGCAGAAGAAGAAACAGGCAAGCAGCTGTGCAGTGGAGTGCTCTGCAGGCCTTTTGCTAGTGTGAGCTGTGGTGTGCATAGCACTTCACAACATGAGTTCTCTTCACGTTTTTAGTTTAAATACGCTGAAATTAATTTTGCTCTGTTAGGTTCTGCATCAAAGAAACATCTAGCTTAACCTTCAAGAAAATATTCCTGATGATAAACTTCTTTTAAGACTGAAGTTTTCTCTGCCAACTGGAACTATGCAAGGCCTTGAGAGTATATGAAAAAGGTCTTACAAAGGCAGTAAATGTAATGTTCTCCCTATTAGTTTAAATGTTAGTTTCTCGTCTTCCTTCATAGATCTTTGGTGCTGAAATCTTTTCCACAGCAGTTACTGGAAGTCCCTTTGGGCTGTCTTACAGTATCTAGTATTTTCACTGTCAGGCAAATGGAAGTTTAATTTTTCCTGTGTCTAGCTGTATCTATCATCACAAACTTTCTTGTATGCCAGTTCTCTAGAGCAGCAGCAGTAAACTGTGAAATAATTCCTCCATGCTAATGATAGATAGTGGAGTTTCAGTAAAAATAAGGCTTTACATTCACTGAAGTTAATCCTGAAGTCTTCAGTCTGTCTTTTTGATACTGGTTTGTAACACTGTTAAGTCATTCAACTTAAATTTTTGCTTCGTCCCTTAAAACAGACTAAAACTCTAAGGTATCACCCATTTTTATCACCTAAGGAGAACTTTCCACACTTTCTGCTTGTGTCTATGTGGAATGAAATTTCAATTTCTATCTTAACTGTTGTTGTATTGATCAAGTAAATCTTGGAACTGTAGACATACTGTAGCTTCTACATAAACTAAATTGTACCAGAGACTTTTGCTAAATAAGTAGCATGCAAGTGCAGGTATTTGGAGGGATGTATAAGGAATACTTATTTTTAAAGTCAGAAGCTTGGTTTCAAAGAGTTAGTTTTTTCATTACTAGAATTTTTCTGTTCATATTAACAAAATGGCACAAGCCATTTACAACTTAAAGATATCTGTGATCAGTAGAAATTGCTGTTGTGTGGTATAGTATAATCAGAAAGTGTGCCAAGACTGGGCTTATGGAAGCAATGGTAACTTTGCTTGAATATGACAGTGTTGAGGAAAATAATATACTGCATAGAAAACTTAACATGAGAAGATTTCTGAAGATGATGTGTCTTCTCCCTTTTCCAAGTTATGACCTAGATCATACCATTTTGAGCTTATATCTACTTTTAATCTGATTCTTAAGTTTATAAGCTACCATCCAGCCTTTAGAATCCTACATGGATCTGTGAGAATTGAAGTCAAGACAGAGAAGTATATAGTGTTGCCCTTTTATAAGAGGTTTTCTGTTGCAAAATGCATAAATTAATTCTCATTGTCTGAAGTTCCACAATACAGTTTTGATTAATTTAATGATTTTGCTTTCTTCCTGTTTCTCTCTGTATTGTGTTTTCCTTGCTCCGTCCAGTTTTGCTCTTTTCTCCCTTGCCTTGTGCCTGCTCTGGTACTTATTTAACTCTTCGTTATGCCATAAAACTGACCTATCAAAGAGGGAGGATTGTAGTTTCTTTGGTGGTTTGTTTTTTGTTTTGTTTTTGGTGGTGGTTTTTTGTGTTGAATTGGTTTATTGTGTAATGGCTTGATTTTACTGTTAGAGCTGGCATAAGCTGGGTGATAGATTGGGCCTTGTTGTCAACGAGGAGGAGTGTTAGAGGAAGAAGGGAGACAGACTACTGTTGACAAAGTGCTGACATGACTCAATTATGCTGCATATGACTATAGTAACTGGTGTATTAATTAGTGTTTCCATAATCACAGTACTTGGAAAACTTAGTAATTACCATGTAATTGTGTAGTCTGTGTTTATGGGGGTTTTTGGTGGGGTGGTTTTTGGGGTTTGGAGGTTTTTTTTCTTTTTCTTTTGGCTAGGACATCTGGGCTGGTCAGTCCTAGCTGATAATAATTGTTCCATATGAGAGTTGCTGTATTTGCAGAGGAAGGGAACTGGGAACTGGCTAAGGAAGAGTGCAGACAAGTTAGTGAAGTGTAATTCCACAAACCTAGGCTTGTCTGTGCCTGGCAGAGGTCTTATATGCAGATAGGGGGACCATCTAGTGTTTCTTGAAATAGAAGGTGAGATCTGATAATCAAGTAAAGGACTGGCACTGGTGACACTCACAGGAAGTCGCACTTGATGGTAAGAAAGAAAACTGATGCAGACTTGCTGCATCTCCCATATGTTACCTTACAAGAAGAGGGGCAACAGCTCTTCCTGGTGGCCTTAAGAAATGCTGAGTTCAAAGATAAAGCCACCAACTCAAATGAAGACATTGATAGAGAAGTCCTTGTCTCTAATCTATTTAAGGTCACTGAAGGAAGAAACACATTAATAGTTTGGACTTGCGATGTTTGTTTTAAGTGTTATTAGTGATGAACACAGTTGAGTTGAAGCACGTGCGTTGGTAAAATGCAAAATTCAAAATGTGCTGGTAGCATTGTTACTGTTGATTTGACAGCAGCAGGAATACTGAAGTTTTCTTTCAACATCAGTGATAATTGAGACTGATGCAACTGTAATAATCTAATATTTTTTTTCTTGTGTTAATAATGCTTTCATACCCTGCAGGAGTGTAGGTGGCTTGGTTCTGATAATGCACTGCAGATTGGGTCGTGGTGGCTTGTTTCTATGGGAGTGTAGTAAAGCTGAAGTTAACTTTACAATTTTGTTTGCTTTTTTGACTTATTTTTAAGCCTGTGCCACCCAGGACCTTGCCCTTCATGCCCAGCCTTTGTGACAAAAACATGTGAATGTGGACAAACAAGGTGAGACTGCTTCTATTATACAAAAAAAGTTTATATAAGGATAGTTTATTACAAGTTCATATAATAAAATTTTTCTTTCTTATAGTTTATTAAAAGTTTACAGGCCAAAGTTTACTCTGAGCTGTAACTTTTATTTACGTGCTAAAATAATTGGGAGAATTTTATATTTTAAAAATATGCAATTACTTATAATCTTTTTTAAAAAATTAAAATAATTAAAAAATAGTTGCTTGTGTTAAAATCAGTTTATGGTATATGTAGCTGAATTGCCCAAGCAATCTGTGAGTTGAGTTGATTTTGAAATCCTATTCTGGTATTTATTAATGTAATATTGTAGAAGACACAGATAAAAAAGTAGAAAAAAGTTTACACCTTTTCTATCTGAATGGAATGTAATGTTGAGTTATTCCATTCCAGAAATCATTATTTCAAAAATAACGTCTACCTTTCTGGGAAGTGAGAGGGAAATCTGTAGTATATTCCAGACTTGAAGGTTATCTTTTCCTTTCATATTTGATGCTCTTAGTGCCATTACCAACAGCAAAACTGTACTGCCCATACTATCTGTGATCTCTCATATTAAGTTGTTCTGAGTCTTTAGAGTCCCTGTTCTAGCTACCTAGAACTGATTCTGTGTAATAAAATGTTTGCCTCTGCTTGTTTCCAGAACCTAATCAAAAACTGATTTCAGTGTTAGCATTCTGGTTCTAGAAAAAAGGTTTTCAGACTTCTACAATTCTTTCTGAAGGTGTGAATGTTATATTAAGTTATCTTGATTTTTCAAAAGAAGGTACGGCTATTTCTGTGGCAATATTTGTAGTTAAAGCAGAAAAAAAAAGTAGAAAAATTGATTGGTTGTAGATTACTGAATTTTATTTTTCACAGCAAGGTCATCTCCAATTTTTTTTTTATTCTAGCTATTCCTTGCATTTAAAAGTTTAATAGATGCAACTAGCTTTGATTGATTTATTTTATCCCAGGTGCCAGCTACTTTCACCAGATTCCTGAGTTTTGTAATACTGCATGTAATACTTAAAACTTGCTTCTAAATAGCATTTTTTCGTATGTATTCTATTAGCATCCAAGGTGTATGGTGTGGCACCTCTGACCTTAAGATGTTTTAAAGTTACTGTTTCAGAGGTACATTTTACAGCCATTGTATGAGGCCAGCCAGAATGGAAAAAGAGGAGAATATATTGCTTTGTCCCATTTTTTTACACAATTTAATTTAAAAAACCAGCTCTTCTCATAGACTACTGACTCACTAATAGGGCCCACATCCCTAGCTTCATTGTGCTCAGTGGACTTACGATCATTTAAGTCTTCAGAAAGATGTCTTTAATAGAAATATCTGCACTTCTGGCATGATGCGTAACCGTATGTTGGGTTCAAGTTAGTGTCACTTTTTTTTTCTTTTTATTGAGAGAAAGTTCTGTAGAGTCACTGCTGTAGTAAGTGTTTAGAGGAGTAGGAGAGGGGAAGCAGGGGGGAAGATAGGGTGGTTATTTCCTAAAAAATCTTTCATTAATAATTCTGTTTCAAAGTTTGTGATATTTTACTGAAAAAGTACTTTCCTTTTTAATAAATGCTCTATAGATATTAAGGTAGCTGACAGACTTTGGTGTCATTTCTCTACAGTCATTCAGTTCGCTGTGGCCAATCAACAAAAATTCATTGCTCTAATGTATGTGGAAATACTTTAAACTGTGGTAAGCACAGCTGTACTCAAGTGTGCCATGCAGGAAAATGTTCACCTTGCCAATTAACAGTACAGCAAGGTAAGTATTGGAATGCCTTATGTATATCCACTCTGTACTACAAAAACAAGAGGGTGGAAAAAAACCCCCAGTACCAAGAGATAAATGATTTATTTTTACTTAACAAAACCAAAATCTATTGCAGGAATATTTAAAAACGGAAAATATGTCAGCATCACTATATATTTAAGTAGGAATATGAAGAAATATGTATTTAAAGAGGACTATAAAGAAAGAATCCTGCCAAAATGATTAGGAGCGTGCGCTCTATTAGGACAGGCTCGTGGTACTGGACTTAGTTAGCTTGAGAAGTCTGAGTAGTGACTAACTGAGTAGTGGCCTTTCAGTGGGTAATAGGAGGTAATCAAGAAGACAGAATTAGCCTGTGCATGGGGGAAGGATGCGAGGCCATGAGCCAAAGTTGAAATGTTATATCTAACTGTAAGGAAAAACTCTTTTCTCAGAAACTTGTGGGTTTTCAAGACCCAGCTGAATAAAACGCTGAGTAACGTGGTCTGATCTCATAGCTGGCTCTGCTTTAAGTGAGGGTTTGGACTAGCTGATCTGCTGAGGGCCCTTCTGACCTGAATTGTCCTATGATCTTACTTAGTCTTTGACCATAATTCTGAGACTTGATTAAACAGTGCATGGAAGCAGAATAGAAAGAGGTATTGGAAAACACGTTTCAACAAGCTACTCATGGTTTCTGTTAAAACTTCCTGAACTTTGCCTTGAATGGAAATTAAATTGTCCAAGTAGGTGTGCCAGTATACAAATACATTTTTGTTGAACAGTTTTTAATAGAAATTTGCAAGTTCATTTTCTTAACTTTTAAGGTAATAACTAACTTGTTATGTATACTGCTTTAATAACTAATTTTTTTGTACAGGTAGTACTTCCCTTTTAGTTTTTATCTCTTTTATCAGAACAAATAAAATGGGAATTCCAGCTCCTGTAGGACTGAGAAACATCTATTGCTGAAATAAATCTAAAGAGTAGCAACTTCAAACTGTACTGCTGAAAGTGTTTTGTTCACTGATACTCTCTTGTGGTGTTTTCTGTGGCATATTGCTTTCTTTCAGTGTGCTACTGCGGAAGCAACTTCAAAGAAGTCTTGTGTGGGACAAAGGAAGAATTTTCAGATGGATTTGGGACTTTCTCATGTCAGAGTATATGTGGCAAGTAAGGTCACTATAATTTAGGCTTTTGAAAAGAAAAAGGTAATTTTATTCATCCTTGGTGATCATGGTACTCTTAGATAATTCCCTTTTTTTCTTTTCTTTTTTTTTATTTTTCTACCCAGAAAATTAAATTGTGGGAGGCACAACTGTACGCAAGTATGCCATCCTCAGCCGTGCCAGCTCTGTCCTCGACTTCCACAAGTAGTGTATCGCTGTCCCTGTGGTCAGACTCCTCTCAGCAAGTTACTGGAACTAGGATGTGTTGAACGTAAAATATGCACAGACCCTATCCCGTCTTGTGGAAAAACATGTGGCAAACCTCTTTCTTGTGGTAGCTATGGTAATGAGAACTTTCTGCATCAGAGTGTTCAAATTATCTCATTGGTAGGGTTAGTTTGGGTTTTTTTGGTTTTTTTGGGTTTTTTTTTTTTAAAGGTGGTCCTTAACTGTTTCGTTTCAAGACATAGAGATTTGAGTAGTGATTTTGGGGTTTAATCAAACTGAGTGTAAAAGCCACTGCAAAGCCTGCAGTCTGGCTGTTTGTTCATAATGATATCTTAAAACAGATTTATTTAGAAAGCATTAACACTAGCTAGCCTTTTAAATTTCATTTGCATGCACCTTTCCGATATTGGTAGAGGGATAGAGCTGTACAGATTTCCAGAGAGTAGTATGTACTGATGTCTTTTAAAAGCCCACCCAGACCTTTGACTTTCATGTGGAGACTGGTAGAGATAAATGACTTTGTTCAGATGTTTCCAACAAATGCTCATTTCCTGCTGCTGTAAGAGCGTCATGAAGTTAAAAGTAGCGTTGGAAAGTTGGAGAAAGTTATGTGCAGAAGTAATTTGACATGTCAGTGAAGGCATTAGGCATCAAGTGTATTTAACTGTGAGATTGTGTGAAGCTTCAGTTTCAGAGACTAGATACTTAGTCATGGTTTGTTAGACTTTAGAGAGGAGAGAGACCAATGCTGTTAAGATGAGGGCTTCTTATTAATGACTGATCCATTCTGTCAGCCCAAGGACACCAAGTAGAAAGGGAATGAGTAAGTTAGCTTTTAGTTGAATTCCAGTTAACCTAGTAAGTGAAATACGAAGGCATACATAGTTAAGTCATTCTTTTGTATCGAAAAGGAAGAAAAAAGTTGGCTAAGAAACTCGGGTAAGATTATATCACACAATCTTTTTTTTTTCCCCGTACATTAATGTAAGAGATGTTTAAAATGTATGCATTTTCAATGTTCATTGTACACCTGAAACTCTGTAGGTTCAGGATTAAAAAAGTTGAAAATAATGGCAAAATTTTATGCACATTTAACTCAAAATAATTAATTTTTTTTTGGAAACCCAGCTGCACATAAGTTTATTATCTTTGACCAGTGATGCTCCTAATAAATATGAAGTTCCAGGTCATGGATTTTATTTTTTTATTAATTGTTAATCTGTATTTTCATTTCGCTAGAGTTCGTTCATACCTGTGAAAGCCTTTGCCATGAAGGAGACTGTAGACCATGTTCTCACACATCAAATATTTATTGTAGGTGTGGCTTCAAAAAAAAGGTGAGTACATAAAGCTTGGACATAGAAACAGGTCATCTGTGTTGTTTTTTAAAGTTATGCAGAAAAAGGAGTTGAAGTAGTTGAGGGAGAAAAAGCTGAAAAGTGTAAGAGGTGCTGTGCTCCTTAGCTGCAAGAACCTCTGTTGTATACTAACTGATAGATGCAACCTAGATTATACTGTGAAGTGCTAACATAGGCTACTTACTGTGAAGTCAATTTTTTAAAGTAGTTTTGCAATTTACACAGAATTGTTTAAGCTGGCTGCAAAGTCCTGTGTCATCCTGCAGTATTTGTACAGCACAAAGAATGGTAATTTTACCAAGACTAATGTCGAATGAGAGAAGAAACGTAGCCTAACATAAAAAGCTAACTAAAACTTTATAGCAATAGATTGTAGATTTGTTGCAGAATTTTTAGCGAGAATATGAATTTTTTACTGGTCCCCATCCTTTGTACATTTATATAGTAAGCCATCAGATTCTCAGCAACTGTTATGTAATAATCAGTACATTTTTAAACTATGCCACTTTCTGTAGTCATAGCTTTGAAATATTCAAAATCACAGGACCCTTGGTGACTTTTCTGACCTGTTATTTATCATCTCTATGTAGAGATGGCTTCTTAATATGTACGTTTATAAGTACATAGAAATGACCGAGACTTTGCTTGAGGTTGGAACAGTTTTCTCCTGCAAGTTTGCTGAAAGTATTTATGGGGTAAAAGGCTTCAGATTATCTTTCATTTTGAGGCCTGAAACAAAGTAGTGAGGTTTGGGGTTTAGTTTATGCAGCTTCTCAGACACCAGAAAGCTGCTGCTTGAAAAAGTACGAGTGAACTACAGTGATAATTTTAATCAGTCATGAAAAATGTGATGCTCAGAAACGTCAAAGCAGAGTGTAAAGTTGTGATGTCTGGAGCCTTAAATGTAGTCGATCAACAAGGTTCTTTTCATTCATCATTTTTTATTTTCATGTTAAGGTCTTTAATATAGGTAAAATGTCTTTGATCTTGAGGTTTGACTCTTTTTTTAAAATCAAGTCAGACTTACGTTTTTTGGACAGCTGGTCAAAGCACAAATTCACATGCTCTGTCAATATTCCCTGGGAGAGCTCCATGCAAGTTTCTGGTTTCTTAGGACAAACCTGTTTCTGTCACTTCACATCATTAGCTGCTGAATTAAGTTGGAAATACAAAACTACAGATGTTTTTAATTGGCATTGAACCTAAGGAAAAAGTATTGTGTTAAAAGATTTGAGGATTCTTTTCCAGCTTTTGTTTCACTTTTTTATACGGAAGTGTTATACACATGAAACTTAGTATGCTGCTTCTTTCTGTATCATGTGACTAGGGGTTTTCTAGATAAGTAAGTTTCAGTAGTTTCATCTGTTTTAACCTAATGTTTGTTTCCTAGGAAGTCCCATGTGCTCTCCTCAGAAATAAAGGTACAATGTTATGTTACATATACAATGTGAAAGTGTTTTAAAAACAAATACACAGCTCATATTAATTTCAGGTTTGATTGACGAAGTTGGCGAACATCTGATCAGTACTTCATCTTTTATCCATACTTATATCCCAAGTTGGTCATTTCTTGAGGTGCTGCTACTTTTGGGAAGAGGTTTGAAATAAATCTCTTACATTTCTGTCAATCTTTTATGCAAGGAAAGACTTCAGCATTTGATGTCAAAAGATTCCAGACAAACTGTCTATTTCAGTTTGAACAGTTTGTTATGCCACCTGCCATATTCAATAGGTTGACACCCCCACTCCCAGGCATCCTGCATATCTTTGGGTCAACTTGCACAGCTCAGATGCAAAGCAGTGCTTTTGCTCTGCTCTTGCCCAAGTTCCTTGGGAAATAACAAGCTTTGATTCTACTTCACAGTTGTATGCTGCCCGGTATTTGCACCTGAGCTTGGCAGAGAGTTCCCACTTGAAACTTCTTGATATTCTGGTTGTAACATCTGAAAATTCACCTCAGTGAAATGTTTACTTTTTGAACCCCTGTCATACTGAGGTACTTACTTAGAAGATACATAAGGTCATACTGAGGTACTTAGAAGATACATAAGGTAGTAATATGCTTATTTCCTAATTTGAGCTTTTGTCTATGAAGACTTTGCTCCTCAGAATCCAGAAGAGCCTGTGGATGGTGATAAGGATGTTCTTTGGTAGCACTAGTTTCATGAGCGTATCAGCAGTAGTTGTATTTAGCTGACTTTTACTGCCTTAGCAATTTGAGTGGTCTTAAATTGGATGTTTGCGGTACCTGGTGTGTCAGGATATACTATTTTCTGTGTTCTGTTGTGAAAAGTTTCTGGTATAAAGACTAATGTGAAATAAACTAGTTCCATGTATTCTCCTCTCAAAAATCCTTTTGAACAAGGGTTTGTTTAAAGGAAGCTAAGTGTTCACACAGGGAATTAATGTGTAAGAGTAACTAATTTAAATGTTTGCTTGCTGACTTACTCTGTATTAGTCTCTTCTAGACCATGCTCTGCAGCAGCCTTAGCATAATATTTAGTTCTCAGCATAAGCAAAGATGTAAAAGTTATGACTGGATTTTGGGTTTTTTTTTTTTTTAATAGCTGCCATTACATTCATGTGCGACAAGCGGTGCAACAAGAAAAGATCATGTGGACGACACAAGTGTAATGAAGTTTGCTGTGTGGTAAGTTTATGTGCGCTTTTATAAAATACTCTTCATTGTGATCTGTGTTTGGTTTTGGTTGTGATGTTAAAAGATTTTTTTGCTTTTGTATCTTTTCATTTTTGTGCATCTTCAGTCTCTATTTGCATTATTGATCATGCTGAAAAAGTTTGTGTGCGTGCATTTATTTTGCAGCATTTGTTTTATGGTTATCAGTATAAATGTAAAACCACATTCCAGTCTAAATGCAGTTAAATCAGTGTAAAGGTGTTTTTTGTCAATGCAGTGATTCCAGGGAGAATGGGGAGGGGAAGGGTATTACTTAATGCAAGAATCATTAGCTATGATGTAACTATATCTGCAACAAATGTCTTAACAGAATCTGCTTTAGAAATTGTGTATACATACAGTGATGGAAAAACTGTATAGATCAGGCCTAAGCTATTTTTTGCAGTATACAGTTTTGTCAATTAGTAGATTATGACCTCACAGAGAAAAATAAACCAGTGGGGTTTGTAGTTTAATTCTGCTTTTCTTTTTTGCCTTCCCCTAGGATGCAGAACATAAGTGTTCTTTGGTTTGTGGTCGTAAACTCAACTGTGGGCTTCATAGATGTGAAGAACCCTGTCATCGGGGCAGTTGTCAAACATGCTGGCAAACAAGTGAGTTACGTGCAAGAATACATTATTTCTTATAATATATATTATAGAAATTTATTTATTTAGCTGATCAGTCGGACAGAAAATGTCATCCAAATTGACCAGAGCCTGAAGAATATGCAGTTCTTTGTGATTGTTTTTTCATGAATGAGAAAGTTATTTCATTTTTAGGTGAGTTTACCGAGTGTTGGATTATAATAGCTAAAAGTGAATTACAATGAAATATATTTAGTTATGTATGTTGATCTGGCAATTGCTTAAAATGAGGAATCGGGCAAAGGAAAAAGGGCATTTTAAATAATTTCTAAGTTAAGGGCACTCTTGTTTAGCAATGTAATAACGGTTGAAGATATTGAAGTATGTGGCAGAATTTGTTTAGCTGCTTAGAATTCAGACTTTCACAACTCAGTACAGTAGTGATTTTTGTCTGGACAGGACCATCTGAAGAAATAAGAGATGTCAGTTGTGTGTGTCTTAGGCTTTCTGTTCATGTTCTGGATGGTGAAAACTAGTACTGAATTGCTAGAAATAGATTGACAGCCAACGGGTATTAGTTTTCTTAGGATCATGGAATCACAGAATGATAGGGGTTGGAAGGCACCTTTGGAGATCATCTAGTCCAACCCCTCTGCCAAAGCAGGTTTACCTTGAGCAGGTTGGATAGGAATGTGTCCAGGTGGGTTTTGAATGTCTCCAGAGAAGGAGACTCCACAGCCTGTCTGGGCAGCCTGTTTCAGTGCTCCACCACCCTCAAAGTGAAGAAGTTTTTCTGCATGTTCAGGTGGAATTTCCTATATTCGAGTTTGTGTCTATTGCCCCTTGTCCTGTTGCTGGGCATCACTGAAAAGAGTCTGGCCCCAGCCTATTGACACCTGCTCTTTAGGTGTTTATAAGCATTGATAAGATCCCCTCTCAGTCTTCTCCAGGCTAAACAGACCCAGGTCCCTCAACCGTTCCTCATAAGAAAGATGTTCCAGTCCCCTGATCATCTTCATACCTTTTGGCTGGACTCTCTACTTGTTTTTCTTGGACTGGGGAACCCAGAATTGGGCACACTACTTCAGATGTGGCCTCACTAGGGCAGAGTAGAGGGTAGGATAACCTCTCTTGACCTGCTGGACACACTCTTTTTAATGCACCCCAGGATACCATTGGCCTTCTTGCCTTCTTGGCCACGAGGGCACACTGCTGGCTCATGGGCAAGTTGTTGTCCACCAGGCCTCTCAGAACCTTCTCGGTGGAGCTGCTTTCCATCAGGCCAACCCCTAACCTGTACCAGTGTACGGGGTTGTTCCTCCCTAGCTACAGGACACTACTCTTGCCTCGGTTGACCTTCTTTAGGTTCGTCTCTGCCCAATTCTCTGTTGAACTATTTAAAGATTTAAGGTGGTGCAATAGCTCTGGGCAGGTATGTACTCTATTAAAAGCTGTGCCAGTTGAATATACTATTTTTCTACAACTGCTTTTTACCACTTGGTGTAGGTGACCATATGTTGATTATTTTTCACCGTTTTAATAGGTAGATAATACTAAATTTTCTGATTTTGGCCTGAAACACGGAAGCATGCTTCTGTGTTTCCTTCTAGCAGAACCTTGAGTTGATCTGGAACATCTTCATATGTGATAGCAGTTTAATTTTTCTTTTCTCGGTCTCCTATTTTAATACAGCTTTCCCCTTTCTTTACATAGATGTCGCTTATCATAGAAATTACAAGATATTTGTTAAGTGCAGTTTTTGAAAGTTGGCCAGGAAAAGCCCTCAAAGGATACTTCAGCTTGTATCCATCCTTCCACTCAGTGTTCACTTAAAAGTTTGGAGGTTTTGTTTAAATCCATCATGGTTAAGTCTTATAACTGCGAGTTCGAGGTTACGTTTTGCATCTGCTGTAATCTACAATAAGACTGTGAGGAGAGAGTGTTTCTACAATGGAATATAAATACTTACCAGTAGTTGCTTGTCAGCTTTCATCAAATACTGTCTTTTGTCTAGTAGTTCTGCAGTTGCTGCTGGAGAAAATTGAGTCTGCTCTCTCAGAAACAGGGTACTACTTTGGAACTGCTCACTGGAATGTGGGAAAGAGGACAGTGAGGTGCTGAAAGTGTGAACCAGACTTCATGACACTGGTGAAAACAAGAGAGGCAGGTGTTGTACATTGTAAGGCTACTGTTTACAGCTGGAAGTGTCTTAGCTGCAGCCGTACGTGCATCTCTGCTATATCGTATGCACATGGACACAAAGAACTCAATTTTTTGGGGACCAACTTTTCATGGAAACATCCTGGAAAAGAGAAGGTACTAGACCCTCTGAAGTTCACTGTGGTTGAAATAGTGTTGTAGTCTGTCTTCACAGCCTAAGAATAAGACATGCATGCTGACTGTACCTCTCTTTGAAAAAAATAAACATTTCTCTGTCTAAAGATTTCTCTTGGCGAAGCATAATAGTAATCTAGACATCTCAGAGGTCCTGTTAGTAACTCCTGGGCTGTTGAGTCAGAATTCACATATTTTTCTCAGTAGTGTTTTTCTTCACTGGATTTCAGGGGTTTGATCTTCAAGATCATTGAAATTTTTCACATTGCTGCAGTATTTTTGAGGATTGTATTTCACTCTCAGATCTAAGGTTCAGATGCCTGTCTTAGCTTGGCAAGACCTAAGGATTGCCTCCTCTGTGAATTCTTCCACTGTTGGATGTGATGCAGTTGAGAGGTCAAGCTTCACTACTAAAATTTTGCAGTGAGGCCCTTTTCTGAGCACAGGAAAAGCAGCCACTTACTCAAGGAACCAGATACTTATGATCATTTGGCTTAAACCTTCATGTCCCTGAAGTCTCCCATTCTGAATCTGCACAGAGGTAAATCGGCTAAGCAGTAACTTCAAAGATGTCTTACCTGCTTTCCCTGGATACTGCTGGTTGTGATTTCAGGGGCATACATTGTGTGATTCTGACCCTGTAGCTGATCAGGAGTGCTTCTCAGCACTAAGAAGTCCATCCTTGGCTCTGATCCACCTGTCTAGCCATCACTTTGCAGTTGGGCTGCATCAGCCGTGGTATCATGTGCTGTGGCGCGGTCAGCTGCAAGCCACTTGCCACTCATTAGATTGGATTTCCTGCACCTACCTCCATCTCTGCTAGTGGTTTTGCTGGGAATGGTGAGGACTGGCATCAAGATGCAATACTAGAGTGCATCCACACCTCTGTGGTTTTGTGTGATTCCCAGGTACTTTACCTTTTTTTTTTTTTTTTTTTAAAGTTGTCAGATGTTGTATTTGTACTCTTTGGATCAGATCTCTGCACTCCCTCCCCTTTATCCCAATTAGTGCTAGTTAAGGAACCTTCACTATATAGTTACATTCTTCACCTGTCACTTCTCATCAATAGCAAGCAGCCAGCGTAGCTGTCTAACACTCAGGTCTTCCAGGGACCTTGGTCTCTGGTCTTTCATCTTCCTGTACCAAGGACGATTTGTGGCTTTGAAGCTTGTTGTTTCAAGTCCTGTAGTGAGGGTCAACAAAAGGCCTACTCAGTCCCATGCTTGCTTTCCACAGAAAATCCATGTATGCTCTGAAACTTCTCAGCTTTTCCTACTTCTTTCTATTTCTTCTTTCTAACCCTTAATGTTTTGTTCTGCCCAGCATTCTTATTTTCTGAAATTTATGTAATTGAGTATCCTTAGACAAAAATAATGATCCTTTCTACTGCACTGTAAGATACATGGCCAAATGACTGGGACCTGGTCTGAGATTTAACTGACAGAACAGACTGTTTAAAAACAACCAGACATGAGAAATTTCTGAAAATAACAAAAACCTCAACAAAAACTGTTTCTGAAAGTTTCAGATAGTGCCATGAGGAAGGGATGGATTTCACAGATGTTAAGCGTTGAGAGGTGACTGAGCTTCACAGAACGTTGGAAGAGGGAGGTACTGGGAGCCTTTTTGGGAGTGGCATATTGCAAGGCCAACAGAACTTGTGTGGTTGTGTGATGATGGGATGACCTAGCTAATGATGCCAGAAATTGCAGATCTGGGTATTAGATGTAGCTAAACTGGGATTAGTGGGGAGAAATTTATTTTGGTAGATTATTTGGGAGGAATCAAGGTGGATGCGTGGGAAATGGAGCAAAGGGGAGATAAAAGGCACCTTTTGCGCAAATGAAGCTGCTGGTCAGTGTGCTTCTCTGACAGAGCCCTGTGCACCTGATGACAACTGTCTATCCTGTCCTAGTTAAGAATAAGATTTAGTGTTTTTCAACGTAGTGTCATTCTCTATTCTGTGTGTGAGAGTTGTAAGTGCCTGCAACTGGAAACCTAGCTGCAGATCATGGGAGCACATAGCCTCTATGCTAGCAACTGGAGAGACTAGACAGACCTTATTATACTGTATGCCAGCAGCTGGAGAATGGGATCACAAGTTATAGAGGCCCCTTGGTCTGGGTGTCAGCACCTGGAGAGACTCAGGGTGTGCGATTCCTTTGTTAATTTCAGTTCTGTGTGTCCCTGTGTATGCCTGGGTAATTTGCTAATGAACTTGCTTCAAAGCTGGACTGACTGACTAGTAGGAGGAGATCTGCTTCAGGAAATAGCCAAGGTTTCAGCCAGTGACTGGGTAAGGAGTCTGTCCAGGTATGGATATTAGACAGAGCCTGTGCTAATTTTTGAGATCCGTGAATGTAGTGTGCATGTGAATCTAGAGTGTATGCGTGTGTGTGTGTGTGTATTCACTAGTGAACTTCAATCTTGATGAGCTGGAGAGGAGGAAGAGGACTTGGCTGTTGGTATTCCTGTTAATGTGAATTGTGTTCGATGTTAGTCTGCGTGTCTGGTCATGTTATTGTCATATATGTATTCTGTGTCTGGTGTCTCTGGAATATGTGTTCAGTCATGCTCTTGGCTGGACCTGCATATTGATCTGGCAGCCATCATATCCATGGAAGTGGGACAGTAGGAACCTTTGGGGTCTTAGAGTTCAACAAATTTTGCTTTGATAGACTAGGAAGGAGGAATCCTGTGATTTCCAGAGTCAGAGGACTTGCTGAATTGAGCAGCTCCTTTAAAACACTTGTGTTCTCTTCAGATTAGAATTGTTGTTTTGTATTTTTATTGCCCCATTATTCTCTTACCTCCTCTATCATTCTTTCTTGTTTTCCCTGAGGTACTAGCTTTATCCATTTATAGACCAATCATATTCTCTTTTTGTTCTCAGATCTCCCTTTATGTGGCTTATGATGTTAGTATTTTCTCTTAGTGTCCTGTTTTTCTAAGGATTTATCTGTTTGAGCTATAGTTTGCATTCCAATCAGTCCCCCTCCCAGTTTCTTTATAGTCGGAAAACCAGCAGTGAACTGTACTAATTTTTGTGCAGTGTTAAATTTTAATTGGGATGGTGTATGTAAGTATTTGTATTCCTTTGGTTATTTTATCACTGAAATTTGGAATCTTGTCATAAGAATTTAAAATCTATTTCCCAAATGTGGAAGGGGAAGGGGTTGGGATGGGATAAGAAGAAAATATATACTGCCTGAGACAGAGAACTTACAAAACATGCAAAGTTGGCCTTGAAGTATTTGGACAGGTTCGTAAGATGCTTATGAGGATCCATGTAATACTAAATGACATAAAGAAGTATGCAGAAGAAATTATAGGAAGAAGTCTACAGACTGGTGGCCTTTTGGTAATTTTCCTTGTAATCTTCCCAGTACCATGTGCAGGCTTGGCAAAAGGACAAAATTTAACCACTGGTCTGGAAAAGTGATAACGGAGGGGAGGTTTGGAGCTTAAGATTTGTATTATGTCCTTCGTAGAAGGAAATTCAAGAGATACCTCCTGGTTTTTAAGTCAAGGATAGAGTAGCAACAGCGTTCAACTTGACGTGAGCATTTCTCTTGCTGCAATTCAAAATGTTGCTGTCAAAGAACCACTCTCTAAAAGCCAGCATAATTCCTAATGAAGTGATCATAGTCCAGGTTTCTTGTAGGAACCATAAAAGCTAATAAATTCACTACGGTGGTGCTTAATAGCAAAGAAGTGAAGCTGGAGTGAAATTTGCAAGAAACATTTGCAAGTTATTTAAAGATTTTGCATAGTAGAGAAGTGCAAATACGTGTAGACATTGGAATATATTTGCCTTGTTTTTTCAGGTTTTGACGAGTTAACTTGTTATTGTGGTGAATCTGTGATTTACCCTCCTGTCCCCTGTGGCACTCAGCCACCAGAGTGTAAGAAAACATGCACCAGGCCACATGACTGTGATCATCCAGGTAAGTCAGGCTGTTAAATTTTGCTTGGGTCTTTTGGGTTTTTTGATTTTATTTTTTTAATTGAAATGTAGAAAAGTGTACATAGGTCTATTTGAAAATACATTTGTTTTTTTATTAGGTGTTTTTTCAGTAGTTGTGAGTATTTCCAAAAGTCTACACTTAGAAGCCAACCAACTAAAAACTTGCCATGAATACTAGTAGTGGTACTTCTGGCTGGTAAAAGCATTGTGGATTTTTTTCTGATCATTATTAATAGTCACAATACATTATAGAAATCATAGTATCACTTGGGTTGGAAGAGACCTTCAAGATCATCGAGTCCAACCATAAACCTATGCCAAAACCACCCCTAAACCATGTCCCTCAGCACCACGTCTACCTGTCTTTTAGATACCTCCAGGGATGGTGCCTCCACCACTTCCCTGGGCGGCCTGTTCCAATGCTTGATAACACTTTCATTAAAGAAGTTTTTCCTAATATCCAACCTAAACCTCTCCTGGCATAACTTGAGGCCATTTCCTCTTGTCCTATTGCTTGTTACTTGGGAGAAGAGAGTGACCCCCACCTCGCTACAACCGTCTTTCAGGTAGTTGTAGAGAGTGATAAGGTCTCCCCTCAACCTTCTCTTCTCCAGGCTAAACAATCCCAACTCTCTGAGCCGCTCCTCATAAGACTTCTTCTCTAGACCCCTCATCAGCTTCGTTGCCCTTCTCTGGACACGCTTCAGCACCTCAGTGTCTCTCCGATACTGCGGTGCCCAAAACTGAACACTGTATTCAAGCTGCGGCCTCACCAGTGCTGAGTACAGGGGCACAATCACTTCCCTGCTCCTGCTGGCCACACTATTCTTGATACAGGCCAAGATGCCATTGGCCGCCTTGGCCACCTGGGCACACTGCTGGCTCATGTTCAGCCGACTGTCCACCAGGACCCCCAGGTCCTTTTCTGCCAGGCAGCTTTCCAGCCACTCCTCCCCAAGCCTGTAGCGCTGCCTGGGGTTGTTGTGACCAAATGCAGGACCCGGCACTTGAACCTCATCCCGTTGGCCTCAGCCCATCGATCCAGCCTGTCCAGATCCCTCTGCAGAGCCTTCCTGCCCTCAAGCAGATCAACACTCCCGCCTAATTTGGTGTCGTCTGCAAACTGACTGAGGGTGCACTCAATCCCCTCATCCAGATCATCAATAAAAATATTAAACAAGACTGGCCCCAAAACTGAGCCCTGAGGAACACCGCTTGAGACCTGGTGCCAACTGGATTTAGCAGCGTTCACCACAACTCTCTGGGCTCGGCCATCCAGCCAGTTTTTAACCCAGGGAAGAGGCCACCTGTCAATGCCATGGGCTGTCAGCTTCTCTAGCAGAATGCTGTGGGAGACCGTGTCAAAGTCCAAATAGACAACATCCACAGCCTTTCCCTTATCCACCAGGTGGGTCACCTGGTCATAAAAGGAGATCAGGTTGGTCAGGCAGGACCTGCCCTTCATGAATCCATGTTGGCTGGGCCTGGTCCCCTGCTTGTCTTTCACTTGCCATGTGAGTGCGCTCAGGATGAGTTGTTCCATAAACCTTTACTGGCACCAAGGTCAGGCTGACAGGTCTGTAGTTGCACGCTACATACCAAAAATTAAGTGTTCTATTGCAGCAGTAGGATAATCTAGTGAACATTCCTTGGGATTACATTGGTTGATCACAAAAAATATAGCACAGGCCAAACAGACATGCTTTCTGACAAGTTTCATCTGATAGTATAACCCTGCTCAGAAGTTACAAAATTCTCTGCTGTTTAATTTAGAAAACACAGAAGAATATTAATCTAAAAACCTGCCATCATAATTTTTATTTTACTTTATTTTAAAATAAAAATTTTATTTTACTTTAATTATACGTACTTCAAAGAACACATCATTCTTGTGTGAAGCATTGTACTTGCCATAAATTGGGTAGTTCTGAAATGCAAACTCACATTTCATAGTCTTTACTTTCTCCTTTAATGCATTTGCCTGAAGTATGCTAATAAAACTGTACTGGCTTTTATATTTATGTGACTGCAGTGTACCATTCATGTCATAGTGAGGAGAAATGTCCACCCTGTACCTATCTCACTCAGAAGTGGTGTATGGGCAAGCATGAAGTAAGTCTGGACACTTAATGTTTTTGAATACTAAATAATGTTCTAGGGCTGTAGGCTTAAATTTTTGTGGCCCCTTTGAATGGATCTGTTACTGGAGTTTGTGTTTAATGTGATTAAAGTAGAAAAGTATGTCTTTTGTACCATATGCATTCAAACCAATTGCTATATTGGACTATAGATATAAAGAAAACTCAGTCTTTGTCCGAAGATATTTTAGTATTATGATTCTTGTGTGGACAGTGCCAAATGAAGGTGTGAGCAGTAGAAGTACTTTGAGATTTGCTGTTATTTTTCATTTTTAGTTGTCATCTTCTTCTTCCTCTCTTCTAGCTGCGAAGTAATATTCCTTGTCATCTCACTGACATTTCCTGTGGACTTCGCTGCAATCAACTGTTAGAATGTGGAATGCACAAATGTAAAAGAATCTGTCATAAAGGAGAATGTCTTATAGATGAAGAGTGTAAACAGCCATGTGTTATTGCAAGGCTATATTGTAATCACCCTTGTATGGCTCCATGTCATCCTTCTTCACCCTGCCCGACAACATCCTGCTGTGCAAAGGTTAGATAAGCAAAGAAAATTCACAGGTGAATTGTATGGTTTAGTTATCAGCTAATAACAGTTGTTACAAAAAATGACGTTTTGTATATTGATAGCATGACATTTTTTCTGTAAATTTATAATACTGATTTTTTTTTTTAAAACAACCCTATTCATCACTTTTAATTATTCATTATTCCACTGAAATGGGACTTCTTAAAGGAATAAGTTTACCTCCCTCACACCCCTCATGGCCATAAAAAGACAAAAGCTTAAAAAAGCTGCTCTTGTGTGATAGGTTGATCTTCAATGTGAATGTGGAAGAAGAAAGGAGAGTATGATTTGCTCAGAAGCATCTAATACATATCAAAGGTTTGTACTGTAATAGTTCTTTTAATTCCTTACTGGTCTTACTTCTTTGCAGTTTGATTAAATTTCAGGCTTGACTAAATATATTTAATTCATAAGCCTTTTCACACTTTTTTTGGTACTTTCACATACGGTTTCTTTTTTTATATTCCCCTGAGCTTTCATACCAGCTATGCTGTACTAGAATACATTCCTCTTTTCACTGCTGTTAGTCCAACTGTGGTGGAGTGTCAAAGCTTGAATCTCCCATCTGTGGAAGTCTAATCTAGCCACATAGGGCAATTGGCTACTGACTATTTGGGCAGGTCCAGATTCACGTTCCTAAATGTAGGTGGTTACATAGCCATGTGTGAGTTGCTGTGTAAGTTGCCCTTAATGTGTAATGGAACCTAGTCAATATGGATGCTGGAAGCTAAAGAGTGATTTGAAGACATTCCAAAATAGCTACATTTAGGCAGAAGAGCTTTGGCATCTAAGTCTTGGTTCTTAATATGCAAACTGAGTCCTACCCAACTGCATTTATTGCAATAGGCATGTCTCCCAATCCTATTTCTAAACTTATTTCTCTTTCTGCCTTACAAGAGGGGGCAAGGAAGGGACAAGGAAAAGAAGAAAAGTAGGGCTTTTGAACTTTTGAAATGAAAATAGTAAACAGTGGTAGTAGTAATAATAATAAAATCTTACTCTGAGGCTGTGATTGACAGGCAGTAAAAAAATTAATCTAGAGAGTTGATATGCAACCTGACTTCTGCTCTGCATTGCAGTTGATAGGAGAGCACAGTCACAGATTCTTCCTGTCTTTCAAAGAAAGCTTCTTAACGATTGTTTTATTTGGAGCTGCTATTCGAGGGCCTGATACTAGCCCAGCTTAGGATATGCCTCTCTGTTCCTATGGAACACTGCCCAAATTAAAATTCTGACAGAAGATGGCTTAGCATCTGTGTAATAGGTGCTTAATACTACCTAACGAAAATGAAGAGAAAAATGTACTGATCAGAAACAGTTAAGAACAATTGTAATCAATGCTAAGTTGAATGCAAGGTAGACTTATAAGGGTGGTGATCACTTTTTCTTTGTTTTAAAACAAAGGGGTTTTTTTGTTGAGATCTGTCTTACTGAATACAGATCAGAAGACTGACTCAACTTTGAAATACCAGTTTAAATTGACACGTGCTTGTCGTTAATGATAAGCTGGGAAGGTAACGTATTTATGAGTCCAAATTTTTGAAGGCTGTTATTTCCCCCACTGTTCCTATAGCTCAGGCACTGCAAAAATACTCATACAAGGAAAATGGTTCTTTGAAGTCCATGAAAGTCCTTGCATGCATAAGCTGAACACATATGTATTTATTTATCTAATCAGAGGCCAAGTCAAGAGGAACAGTGTTTTAAAGCAAGTGTTTGTATCTGTTTGTCAAGTGTGTTCATATATGTTTACAAATTACTGTTGGCCCAGGTGATACTAACAGAAGCAGTATTTAATGCCAGCTGAGTTTGTATAATAATTTCAACTGTTCAGGTTGTGGAAAAATAAAAATAATCTGATTTTATGGGAGTTAAGTTTGGCTTTTTTCCCCAACATCTATGTACGTGGGGAGAGGGGGGAAAAAAAACAACAAAGAAAAACCCAAAACCAAACACAACAAAGTAACTTTTGTAGTACTACAAGGGCAACAAATTAATGGGATATCCACGTTTTCTCAAAAACGTTATAGTAGTGATAAAACAGCTTTGAGCTTTGTGCAAGAATACCCAAGTGAACAGGAAAGGGAGTGTGCTGCTATATTGGTACACGTGATACAAATTATGATGTCATATCATGTAATGACCCATTACCTAGACTTTGTCGCCACCTCATAAATACAAAGCTGGTGATGCCTCTAAGTGCTTTTTGGTTTTATGTAATATGATTATCCTCCTTCCTGATACGTAATTAGTTCTCTGAATGTGAAGCAAAGTGTACACAGACAAACATATCCTTTTATATGAATTTAACAGGAAAGATGGTTCAGAGGATAGAATGTTCAATTTTCAGGATTTTGTTTGAGAATGGTGTGAGATATTTCACTAAAAGCTTGCTGTATATTTTAGTTACAGAAATTTTAGCAAGAAAATCAGACCGGAAACTCTTGTTAAGGGAATGATGAAGAATCTTTATAAAGAAAATTGTAACAGTCTCGATAGGCATTTCGCTCTTTCCTTATGGCATGTGTCATCCATGTTTTCTAAGCAAATTTCTGAGTAATTTATAAATTCACTTTACAGGTTTTAGTTGTGCACAGTTAAGGAAGAATCACATAAATGTTAAAAAGGCAGTTAAAGCTGTATGGTCAGATGTAGTTTGAATATTAAGCAGGTGAGAAGAAAGAGTATTTGCATTATCTAGTTTAAACTTGCTTAGAATTGATGCTTTGGAAAGTTCCTTGAAGAAGCATGTCCAGTTGTCAGTCTTGCTCCTAATTGCTTGTGGGAGATAAGAGAGAGTAACTTCTCTAGTTTACATAGCTAGGTTAGTCTCCTGAAGCTACATGATGTGGAACTAGAGTCCCGTTCTGTAATCAGTTGAGGAAATGGTCAGTCTGTCTTAATTCCTCCACCTGGAAGTTTAAATCTGCAGCTTTATACACCCTTTCAAAGGTTTATGTGTTGCCTTAAATGAAATTTAACGCTCTTCTTTTTCAGAATAGCTGCTATATCTATAGCCACTAAGTTAACAGATCTACAGCTTGGAGATTCAGTGGAAATCAGTAGGCTTATTACGAAAAAAGAAATGAAGCAGGCCAGGTAAGGAGATACATGTAGAAACATATTTGAAACGCTTCTGTGCACCTGAAACATAGGCAGTGTGGAAAATACATAATACTGTGATCAAAATCCCAGCTAAAATAAGAGGAATTTAAATAGCCTGACTCTACTGTAACAATACTGCTAAAGGAGTATTTTGCAATGCCTTAGCAGTTCATGTTTTTGCTTTCATGTAGAACGAGTTCTCTGTCATTGGCTGGTTTGTTGTTACAGTTATGTATGGAGCAGTATAATTGTGGTTTCACAGTTCCTCCAACATCTTTCTGTCACAAACTTGACTTCCTTTGCCCTAATTTCTGCTTTTAGTTTATTTTCTGTTACCATCTCTCCTCTCATAATTGTGAATTTAGTTATTTAAGAGTCAGTCTGTTACGTATGTTAAAATCTAATATCCCTTTATATTGTGTAAATCAAAATAGTGACGTTTCCCATACAGTTGCTTCATGACTTCCTGTATTAAAAGCTATACCAGTGTACTTCAAGAACTTTTGCTAGTCGTTCTGTTCTGTTTATTTGTTTAATGCCTATGAACAAGGATGAGGAAAAGGTTGAGGTACTTAAGGTCTTCTTTGCCTCAGCCTTTAACAGTAAGCCCAGTTGTTCCCTGAGTACCCATCCCCCTGCATGAGAAGACAGGAACGGGGAGCACAATGAAGCCCCCTTAATCCAAAGGGGAAATGGTGAGTGACCTGCTACACCACTTAGACACACACAGATCTATGGGGCTGGATGGGATCTGCCTGAGGGAGCTGGTGGAAGTGCTCGCCAAGCCACTTTGCATCATTTATCAGCAGTCCTGGCTAACCGGGGAGGTCCCAGTTGACTGAAGGTTAGCAAATGTGATGTTCATCCACAAGAATGGATGGAAGGAGGATCCGGGAAACTACAGGGTGGTCAGTCTGACCTTGGTGCTGAGGAAGGATATGGAGCAGATCATCCTGAGTGCCATTGCGTGGCACACGCAGGACAACCCAGGTGATCAGGCCCAGTAAGGGTGGATTCATGAAAGGCAGGTCCTACTTGACTAACCTGATATTCTGTGACCAGGTAACCCACTTAGAGGATGAGGGAAAGGCTGTGGATGATGTTTTCCTGGACTTTAGTAAAGTCTTTGACATGGTTTCCCACAGCATTCTCCTGGAGAAACTGGCTGCTCATGGCTTGGATGGGTGTACTCTCTGCTGTGTCAAAAACTGTCTGGAAGGTTGGGCCCAAAGAGTTGTGGTGAATGGAGTTAAATTCCGTTGGTGGCCAGTCACAAGTGGTGTTCCCCAGGGCTCAGTATTGGGGCCAGGTCCGTTTAATACCTTTATCAACAATCTGGACAAGGGGATTGAAGTTCACCCTCAGTAAGTTTGCAGATGACACCAAGTTGGGTGGGAGTGTTGATCTGCTTGAGAGCAGGACAGTGGGATCAGGACAGGCTGGATTGATGGGCCATGGCCAATGGTATGAAGTCCATCAAGGCCAATTGCTGGGTCCTGCACTTGAGTAACAACAACCCCATGCAGGGCTACAGCCTTGGGGAAGAGTGGCTGGAAAGCTGCCTGGACCTCGAAAAGGACCTCGATGTGTTGGTTGGCAGCCAGCTGAATAAGAGGCAGCAGTGTGCCCAGGTGGCCAAGAAGCCCACCAGCGTCCTCGCCTGTATCAGGAATAGTGTGTCCAGCAGGACGAGGGAAGTGATTGTGCCCCTGTACTCAGCACTGGTGAGGCCCCACCTCTAGTACTGTGTTCAGTCTTGGGCCTTTGACTACAAGAAAGACATTGAGACGCTGGAGTGTGTCCAGAAAAGGGCAACAAAGCTGGTGAGGGGTCTAGAGAAGAAGTCTTATGAGGAGCGGCTGAGGAAACTGGGGTTGTTTAGCCTGGAGAAGAGAAGGTTGAGGGGAGACCTTATCACTCTCTACAACTACCTGAAAGACGGTTGTAGCGAGGTGGGGGTCACTCTCTTCTCCCAAGTAACAAGCAATAGGACAAGAGGAAATGGCCTCAAGTTGTGTCAGCGGAGGTTTAGATTGGATATAAGGAAACATTTCTTCACAGAAAACGTTATCAAGCACTGGAACAGGCTGCCCAGGGAAGTGGTGGAGGCACCATCCCTGGAGGTATCTAAAAGACAGGTAGACGTGGTGCTGAGGGACATGGTTTAGTGGTAGTTTTGGCAGTGTTAGGTTAATGGTTGGACTCGATGATCTTAAAGGTCTCTTCCAACCTCGGTGATTCTTTGATTGTAACTCACTGTATGAGCAAGATGAAGTAACACCAGAAATGACACGTTGGAGCACCTGCTCATCCCAGTCTCCAGCTTTGTTCTAGTTGGACCAATGTCCTATTTCAGAAAAAAGTAGGGGGGGAAAAGGCCAGGTGAAAGAGGGAGAGCCATACTGACTTCTGCATGCAGCTTTAAAGACCATGGTATTAGTACTGTATAAGCATGATAAAAGAAAGAAACAAATAGGAAATAGTAATTGAGTCTTTTCTCAGCCTACCCTGTTTTTTTCTATTGAGTACTCAAAAATGCATTAATTTTTGTCTCTAGAATTACTGTAATCTCTGCTCTACCCAGATTGAGCCTCAACTACTTTGTTTCCTGTTTGTATCACAGTGCCAACCAGATAGAAATATACCCAACAGTATGAAGCCAACTTCAGGTTCACCAAAAAAAGAGTCACTTTTTAAACAAAGCAACCATTTGGCTGTGCTGCAACGTGGGGGAGGAAGTATAGGGAGGTGGGGTGGTAGAAGGGAGGATGACTTTTTCAGCTACTGCAACTGCAAGTCTGTTGTAACAGCTGTATACGTGCAAGGAGAGCAAATAAGACACCAGTGTCTCTGTCGGTGTCCCAGCCTTTGCAATGTGTAATATAAATTTTGTTGCCACTCATCTTTCTGTATGGACAGACTTATACCACCGTTTTCTTCAAGAGCTGAAGTTACCAGAGACGATTTTTCTTTGTGCAGATCTTTCCTAATGTGATATTTGGACTGTTGCAGCTAGCCTTTATACAAGGACAGTCGGAGGAAGTATTCTCCCTTTCCCAGTCTTTTCATTTGCCAAATACTGGGGCAGGGGGGAAAAGATACGGTGGCACATAAAACATTTATTCTTAATTTCTAGTTTACTGTCAGACTCTAGTATTTTCAAAGTAACTTAAAATCTGCTTCATTTATTCACAGTAGCAGAATATTTTATGCAGACTGTAGAGGTTTCCTTTCTTTGTTTATCTGTCTCATCTGTAGACATTTTATGCATTAGTTTGGTTTCCTTATTAGTGTTTGGGGATTTTTTTGGTCACAAATTTGATCAGTCCTAGAGTAGCTTCTCTAAATTTGCTACATTCCTCTTTTAGAGGAGAAAATGATTTTTCAAACAAATAACTTTAAACAGTACCAGCTTGATCTTAGAGTGTAAGTATGTTAGCTTTCTTCTGCCTCCTTCAGGAAGACCACCAGAAGTTCTGGATCCTACAGCTGTGTGTCTCCAAACATAACACATGTCACTGAATGAACCAGTTTCCCCTGTAGAAATTATTTGTTTGAAATAAAGGAACTGTTATCAACAGAATCAATTCACTTACGCATTCTAAAGGGCTGAAGTTTATAACTGCCCCTGTGAAATTCTGGAGAACTCTTGATGCTTCTCTCACGTTTTAATCACAGAATCATAGAACGGTTTGGGTTGGAAGGGACCTTAAAGGTCATCTAGTTCCAACCCACCTGCCATGGGCAAGGACACCTTCCGCTAGACCAGGTTGCTCAAAGCCCCATCCAACCTGGCCTCGAACACTTCCGGGGATCCCTTAAAATAAAATTATAAAGTACCTTTCAAAGATGAAAGAAACTGAAATTCATAACTCTACTGATGCTAAAAGTTATGGGCTCAGTTGTTGTACTGATTTTTATGGTGTGTCATAATCCTCCATACACCTAGCTAACTTCCACGTTTTCCCTGGCCGATAATATTTTCTGATGCATAGGAGTAAGTGACCTTGTCACATCTTCCTTTGCTAATTTCACATCCTTCCTAGTATCCCCTCAATGCCAATATCAACTGCATTTTTTTTTTCTCTAGTTATCTACTATTCCAGTACAATGAAATCTTTATTCAGGACCTGTTTTTCTCAGCTGATGTATGGCTTTGGTTCTATTTGGCTGCTTCTATTCAAGACCTACGGAAGGGCTTGTGTGCTCCAAGATCTTTGATTGTTGTCTGTTTGTTTGTTTGTTTTTAGCTGTATTGTCAAATCTAATACGATAAACTGTTCTCACACACTCTTCGTACTTCTTTAGGCTATGATATAACACCAACAAAACTACAGGTTGAAAAGTATGAGTAGCAGCAGTGATTCTAATTGTGTTTTTCTTTCATAATTCAGGTTACAATGTGATGAAGAATGCTTAGCTCTTCAGAGGAACAGGTGGGAAATGAACTTGCTTTTTTTTTTTTCCCAGAAGAATTTCAGGTTCAGAAGGTTAATGCTATGTGGAAAAAAATCCTTTCCTGCATGACCTAGAGAACTGATAAATATGGAGATGATTCCTGTATTATAGGGATCTATATTGAGTGATCTGAGATCTTACTAGAATATTCTAGTGAAAAGTCATAAATGAACAGTTTCAAATGTACAGGCTGTATCTTTTGTGAGCTTTTCATCTGTATTATATACCTTTACTTTCCAGTGACAACATGTTTGGGAGGCTGGGGAGGGATTTGTGTATTTGTTTTTGTTTGGTTGTGCTTTTGCTATGTTTTGTCTTTTTCCTCCCACCCTCAAATTCAGGCGTCTTGCTGAGGCTCTTGAAATAGATGATAGTTCTGATCCTTTTAACATCCGTTCTTCTGGACCAAAGTACAGTGACCTTTTAAAAGAAGATGCGAGGTATGTGTTCTGATTATGAGAGGTGTCGTAGGTAAACAATGTTGCGAGCAAGATGGGAAATACAGAATAGTTCTATTTACTTCTGTAAAAATGCACATGTTTACTCTTCTCGCCAGCCTTGGCAATAGATGATAATAGAGGCAAAGGAGGTGATGTGCACTTCTCAAGATGTCCGAAATGAGAACCTGCAAAGTAAAAAGTGACTGACAGGTTGCTTTGTTCTGTAACAGGATCAGATTTAGAATGGGAACATTGTTTTCCACCATTGTTCTCACTACAAATCAGTACCTGTGCTTCTCACAACTCCACTGCTTTCATACACAACCAACCCCCATCTTTGTGCTCCTTGTAAGATTTTCAAGACAAAAATGAAAATGATGTCTAAATAATGAAATATGTTGTCATAGCCTGACATAGTTTCCCTCCACGTTACTGCCTTTTTTTTTTTTTAAATAAAGAAGTTAAATTCATAAAACATCTGATTGATGCAGAGCTAAACCTATGCCAGTTCTAACGGCAAGGGTGGCTGCTAGACTGAAATATCTGAAAATGAGGCAATAAAAAGTCAGGGTAGTACCCAAAACATCCCACTAATAAGTACTATGCAATCTGGAATGACAGGGAGGGACCACACACATTTTTAAAAAGGTGCTTAAATGATAAGTGTCATCTAAGAAGTTTTTACTTGTGTTTGCGTTTGTAGGCGTGACTTTAGTTTTCACCATCTCTGAGGTTTTGGAACAGCTGCATCTGTTTTGCTCTTGCTTCACTATCCCAATGATACATAAATTTCATATTTTTGGCAGGATGTTTTCTACTTGAAAATTCTTGATTTCATTTGCTGATGTGTTGAGACAGGTGAAAATTTTACATCAATAGCCACTCAGAATTTAAGAGTAAACAGTGTCTTGCTTTACTTGCAACTGATTAGCCTACTGCAAGATAAAAGCTGAATATTTTCATTGTGGAGGTACTGTTTTATTAGCGTTTGCACTTATAAGGACTGTTCTCTTAAGTGTATATAGAATATGTTTTGCTCTACCTCTTTAAAAAAGCAAAGCAAACATTACCACTTTCTTACAGTTGAATGTCTTGTGTCATGTGTGTAGTCCCCTCTTTTTTAGGAGTACAATCCGGTCGCACCTTTCTGTCAGTCATTCTCTACCAGTAGTGCAGTGTTCATCTCTCATGAACAGAACTGACCAGAATCGTGCACTGTGTTCCAGATGGTCTAACAGATACCTTGAAAAGTAGCCTTAGTGCTTCTGTACTTCTCTATGAAATTATCTCTTCTCAGTCATTCTGCTATTTTACTTGTTTTTCCTTCAAATTGGTAACTCCTGATAAACTAATACGCCCAAGCTATTCATACTGATTCACGGCTTAAAGCAAAAGTTTTTGTTAGTCCTCAAGTCAATGACTTTGCACGTTGAATTACTGGATTTCATTTATCTAGTCTTCAAGATAAATGAGTTTCTCCCTGTATAAACATACCTCTCTTTACATAAGCAGCAATCTGTGATTTATAAAGCTATGGCTTTATGAACTTCTTTGACTGCTCTTGATGATCTTTTATCTCATCAGTCTTGCAAAAGTCCTGGGTTTCCTTTATTAATGGCAGGATCTACAACGTGCATCTGTTACAGTATGTTTTGCAGGTAGCTTAGCGTTCTGTATAAGTTTTGACAGATGCATTTTTTCTTGCTTGAGCAGGTCACTCCAGTAATCCAAGAGTTCAGGGCTTGTGTATTTCTGCGGGGTGTAAGTTATACATCTATGTATGGGATCTCAGAATCACTAGAAATACGACAGCTGCCTTCCTGTGCATTCAGGGTCACTGCATCAGGAAGGCAGGCAGCTGCCAAAACATGAGTAGAATGCTGTGATATTGTCTGGTTTAGGCAATGCATTGATCTGTGAAGCTGTTACATTGTCAAGGGCTGAAAAAAATACACATCTACAAATGGGAAAACTTGAGAAAGCTGTGAGAAAACTCATGATTCTGAGCTGTAATCTTTAATTACAGAACCCTAAAGCTCCAAGGTGCAGTACAACTCCAGGTAACAGGAAGAAGATGAGTAAGTGGATGACAAAATAATATGTCTCCTTTGTAGGAGAGTGACAGGAGAAGGGCACACCAGCAATAGCATGGTAACGCTACTGCATGCTGATCTTGCTGATGTGTTTGTTAGAATCTGACAAGGAGTCAGAAAAAAAGTCTCTACACCATACAGCTTTATATGAGGAGATGTCCTATGGCCAAGGGAATCCATTTTCTAGCATGGAGATGACTGTACCAGCACAACTGAGGCTGATCAGTGGTGCAGATCCACCAGGTGGACACTTCAGCACTGACCTTTCTGAAAGGCTCCAGAAATAGACACAGGGAGCAAGAAAATGCTCAAGATGGCCATTGACATGAAGTTGGAAGGCAGGCTGGCATGAGTATCAATGCCCCATCTGACAAGGATGGTGCCAAGGCTACTATGGGATGAATTAAGACTACTGGAGAAGGAGAGGAGGACATCTGGAATACCTGGCCACATGGAGCTATGCAGAAGAGCATGTTGTTATTTTGTCACTGGCTGTGCAAGACCCCACAGCAGCTGTATGGACCAGGGAAATTTCAGATGGAATGTTTACATCTAGAGAGACACAGAGGAAGATGGGCCCTTCGTAGCCATCTTCTTAGCCAGCCTTCCCAAGAGTTAACCCTTCACATGCTCTTCTCGACAATGAAGGCAGAGCCAAGTACTCCTCTGTGTGAACTGGCAACAGGAGCATTTTACAGCTTTAGGCATAGGAGACCTTTGTAGCTTTCCAAAATAAGAACTGAAGCCTGAGGAAAGGGACAGTCAAGGCATCTTCGTCAAGCACATGACTGGCAAACTGCAAGCGTGGAATGTCAGTCACTTAGAGGCAAAATCTTGCACTGGCAAGTGTTGCAAGAATAAGGAGATTTTTGGCAAAGGCACCAAAATCTGGGGAAAGCAAAAAATATACAGCAAGAACTGCAGTGAAAAACCAAGCAGAAAAATAGCAGTAGGTCTACATGCAATGTGAGGAGGTGAGGAGAAGCTGAATGTAAACACCGCACAGAAAGAGAGACTTTCAAGTCCTACGTTGCAAAATTTCAGTATACCCACTGTCAGATCAGAAGTGTTTATCCTAAGAACCATTTCACTTCCTTACTGTACGTTAGTTTTCATTAAATGCAGACACTTGCAGGTTAGAAAATAGGAGGTCACAATGAGCAGTTAGTTGGTTGTTTAGCCATAACCAGTTGTAAATAGCTTAGTTGAAAGAATCGTGCAAATCATGATTTCTGTGCTAGTAAGCAATAATAATATTCCTTTTAAAATAAAACAACAACAAAACAAAACACTTGGCAAAAGCTGGAAAACTTATTGTAAGAGCGCAGACGAGTAACCAAAATGAATTAAAAATATTTGAGAAGACACTTCAGTCATGTAATAGGTACTCACCAATGTCCTGGGAAATAGAGACATTCCATTTGGTTTTGATAGGGCAGTATGAATTTTACATTGGTTGATTTGTAAATATACAAGCAAATTCCAGCTCAGGACGACCACAAATGAAATTCCTCAAATAGGATATGACCAAGCTGATAAGACCAAAACAAGCAACCTGAAACTGTAAGGCTAGAACCAGAGACAAGTACAGGTGAGAAATAAGCAACAGCCAATTCTTACTGTCCTTAGTTGCTCAAGTATCTGATCAGGATCACACAGAGAAGACTACTGAGCCTTCAGGATATTTTTTCATCTTGTTGTGAAATGATTTACCACAAGCTTCGTTTTCTTCCTCATCTTCATGGATAGTTCCGGTTACCCTTGACCTTTCAAGACCTTTGCTGACAGTTGAGCTTGTCAATGTTTCTTGGGAACTGCGGCTTCTTTTTGCACTTCAATGAAGTGTGTGTTCATGCTTATGTATAGCTAGGAATAAAGAGTATACTTCCCTGCATGTTGACATGACACTTCCCTCCTCTTATGTCATGGCAGTGTAATGAGGTTTTCTCCCAAATTTGGAAAGGAAAGACTACACACTGTTGAAAAGATACTTTATTTTTTCTTTACTGTTTCATCTGGTGATCTCAAAGGGAAACTTAATACTGTAAAGAAAATCTTACTTGTGTGTTGTCAGCCTTAGTGGCAGAGCAGTAAACGGGCTGAAATACTATTCTTCTCTCCTAACATCTAGTTTGAACATCTATATGAAAAATTCTGGAGGTACAAAGTGCACA
This sequence comes from Chionis minor, assembly GCA_013398295.1. Lineage (NCBI taxonomy): Eukaryota > Metazoa > Chordata > Aves > Charadriiformes > Chionidae > Chionis > Chionis minor. Next base: position 123,657 of record VZSF01000014.1, on the reverse strand, counting down.
TAAAACACTTGCCTCACCTTTCAACACATACGGATAGTCACAACTCTGCCATTGTGTAGTATAGAATCACAGAATTGTGTAGATTGGAATGGAGCTTTAAGATCATCGAGTCCAAACATTAACCTGACAGTGCTAAAACCACCACTAAACCACGTCTCCAGGCATCACATCTACACGTCTTTTAAATACCTTCTTGGCCACCTGGGCACACTGCTGCCTCTTATTCAGCTGACTGTCAACCAACACCTCGAGGTCCTTTTCTACCAGGCAGCTTTCCAGCCACTCCTCCCCAAGCCTGTAGCGCTGCCTGGGGTTGTTGTGACCCAAGTGCAGGACCCGGCACGTGGCCTCGTTGAACATCATACCCATTGCCTCGGCCCGTTGATCCAGCCTTTCTGGATCCCGCTGTAGAGCCTTCCTACCCTCAAGCAGGTTGACACTCCTGCCCAACGTGGTGTCATCTGCAAGCAAAAGGCAGTGAGGTCCTGGTTCTATTCTTTAGGGAGTCATTGGAACTAGGGGTATTAGGTGTTGCCCATGAAATTAGTTTCCGTACAGTTCATCTACGCAAATTCACCTTACTTTTTCCTACAGGGAAATAAAATTCTCTTAATCAGTTGATTTCTGCTGCCACCACAACCCACCCCAGCCCTCTTCCCAGAATAGTATTCTTTCTGTTTTGTCTTCCTATTTGAGTACTTCAGTCTTGACTATCCGAAGGGATTTCTTGAAGCTGAGAAACATTCTAAGTATTTCTGAAAGGACTCGCGCTTGACTGATTTAATTGGTGACTTCCAGTTGATAACTCAGTTTTTATAGGCTTCTGAAGCGTTGATTTTTTTGAACATATCCCCCAGTCTGCAACCTGGTTCCTCAGTAGGCTTTTAAATATTATGTCAGGTGCTTGTGGACCCTCTCATTGGATTGTTGGTTCCATTTTTTCTTACCTCCTGTGATCACCTTGAAATTTGGGGCTTCGTGGTCGGCATTCCATGTACTATTTGCTTTTAGACTCTCCGGACTTAAGTTTATCCTGAAGGGATCAGTGGGTTTGGTTCAATTTTTTTTGTTAATGGGGCTTTTTTGTTTGGTTTTTTAATGGCTGTAATATTCTTTCCAAAGCCTCATGTTGCATGGGCTGACTGTGTTTCGTAGCCTAGGTGTCTGCAGGCCTCTTTCTTTTTAACCCTTCAAGTCCAGGTTCTTCTTGCAATCCTCCTGGTGTAATAATTTTCTCTACTGGAGAGCCAGGAGTTTTGATAGCTATATGTAATGTCTATCCATTGTTACAAAACCTTGAAGGTTTTTCAGTGGTGGGCTGAGTCCATCGTACCAGTGATCAAGGGTTGTTGGTAGCCAAGCTACTCAGTGTTGCCATTTTGCATGTTTACTTGAGGCCACTTGGTGTTTTGATGATATATTCACTTCAGCATCCAGAACTTTGGTAGGGCATGTACCAAAGATGGTAGTTCCTACTGTGGTAGGCAGTTCTTGACTGATGAAATTCTGACATCATTCACAAGGTGGTGTTTTGTTGGTACAGAATAACGTTTTTGATAAGATTATTTACTACTAACCAACTTTGAGATACAAAATCTTCAGGTAGCTTTTTTTCCCCATGGGGATGGTGTGTTAACAAGTAGCAAGCTTACTTTTGGAGTTAGCTTACCTGCTTATTTAAGAACAGAGTGCAAAGCTCACCCTTATGTGAAAGACTTGACCTACTGTGATTAAGCAAGGTAAAAAAAAATTTAAAAAAATCCTCAATAGCTTATATCAAGAACATTTTGTTTGCTTGCAAGTAGCCTTGAGGTGGTTCTTTTGTTCATATTAATTTGTTATGCTGGATGAGTTGAAGATCAAAGTCAGTGTACTTTTTCTCTGTCTTGGAAAAGAGCTCCACTCTGTTTATTCAGTCTCCATTTTTGTGTCTAATTGTGTATTCTAATTAAGTCAACTGCCTTAATGACAAGTAATTTAAAAACATTGAAATGTCAACTTTAAAATCTACATACTATCTATTTGAAAATGTAGAATTGGATTGTCAGATAGTAGAGTTGAGTCATAGAATTTTATGCTGGGTTCCAAGGGCTGAAGGGGAAAATAATTAATCATTTTTGTGATAGCAATAGCATACTAACATTTTTTAATGTAAATAGTGTAATATATAAATCAAAATGTGCTCTCACTCCTGCTTCTGCTTCAGTCATTTAAGTTATTTAATTTTGTTCTTGTTAAAAATATTATGAAAGATGAAGATATTGTATCTTTGTACACTGTCTTGCCTCATTTACCTAGAATGCTGTTCTTGCAGGAAGGATTTAAAATTTGTCAGCGACATTGAGAAGGAAATGAGAATGCTTGTGGAAGCTGTGAATAAGGTCAGTATTCAGGTATTTTGTATGCCTTACTATAAGAAACAGTTTTATTTAGTTTGGGGGGAGCTTGGTGTTACTAAACTTCATTGATACTAAGTTATGAGTCGACAGTGGATCTGTTTGGGCTCCAATAAAGTGCACATTTTAATTATTAATAGAACAAAATTTTTAGGAGACATAGTAGTTCAGGATCACTTTGGTGACAGCCAGGCTTTGTGTAAAGATTCAACCATGCTTTAATGCATCAATGAATTATCATTATTTTTTTAATCTCCATTAATAAAGTGTTAATTCTCAAAGATCATGTTCAAAGGTTCAGACTTTGAGAAGGAAAGCCTGGGTTCTTTTGATCCCTGTAGTGGAACTTCCTCACAGATCTGTGCATGCCTTCCTGTATTTGCTAGTAAGGTAGTCCTCCTCCTCCTTAGCTGACAGCCTAACTCTCACAAGGCTGTCAAATTCGTTCTTTAAATGTTTAGATTCCCAATTACCAGTTTTCTGTTTAGACACACATTCTAGATCTGCATTATTCACATTCCTTACAATCTTCCTGTGCTTCTGCATGTGAGCCCATTTGGTAACAGTAGATTGACTTATGCCCTGCTACACGAGGCTGTAGCCATTTCACAGAATTGCAGAATGTTTGAGGTTGGAAGGGTCTTCTGGAGGTCATTGTGACCAGTCACCCCACTCAAGGAGGGCCATTTAGAGCCAGTTGCCTAGGACCATGTCTAGATGGCTTTTGAGGATCTCCAAGGACAGAGAGGCCACAACCTCCCTGGGCAACCTGTGCTGGTGCTCAGTCACCCTCACAGTAAAAAAAGTGTTTCCTGATGTTCAGAGGAAACCTCCTGTGTTTTGGTTTGTGCCCATTGCTTCTGGTCCTGTCGCTGGGCACCATGGAAAAGGGCCTGGCTCCATCTTCTTTACACCCTCCCTTCAGGTATTTATAGGCATTGGTAATATCACCCCTGAGCCTTCTCTTCTCTGGGCTGAACCGTCCCAGCTCCCTCAGCCTTTCCTTAATGGAGGGATGCTCCAGTCCCTTAACCATCTTTGTGGTCCTTCACTGGAGTCTCTCCAGTATGTCCATGGTCTCTTTTGTACTGGGGAACCCAGAACTGGACACAATACTCCAGGTGTGGTCTCACCAGTGCTGAGCAGAGGGGAAGGAGCACCTCCCTCCACGTGCTGGCAATACTTTGCCTGATGCAGACCAGGATACCATTAGGCTTCTTTGCCACAAAGGTACATCGCTGGCTCATGTTCAACTTGGTGTCCACCAGGCCCCCCAGGTCCTTTTCTGCCAAGCTGCTTTCCAGCTGGGGTGGCGCTCAGCATATACTGGTGTGCGAGGTTGTTCTTCACCAGGTGCAGGACTTTACACTTCTCCTTGCTGAATTTCATTTCTCCAGTCTGTCAAGGCTGTGCTGGTTGCCAGCATGCTCCTCTGGCCTATATCAGCCACTCCTCCCACTTCTGCATCATCGGCAAACTCACTGAGGGTACGCTCTGTCCCATCATCCAAGTTACTAATGAGGAACATGAAACATCATGAAGATGTTAAACACGACTGGACCGAGTATGCGGCCCTCCTCCTCTGCCCTCAGGGCACACAGTTACTGGCCTCCAACTAGACTTTGCACCGCTCGTCACCACCCTCAGGGTCTGGCCATTCAGCCAGTTTTCAACCCACCTCACAGTCTGCTCAGCCAGACCCTACAGCAACGGCTTGAGGGGCTATGGGGCTCTTATGGGAGAGTGTCAGAGACTTTAGTGAAGGCCCAGTAGTCACTAGCTACTGCTCTCCACACATCTATGAGGCATATCAGTTCATGGTAGAAGTTTATCAAGTCGGTGAAGCCATGCTGACTACTCCTGAGGAGTTTCTTCCTGGAAGGAAGGAATCTGGCAATGGATTCCAGGATGAGCTGCTCCTTCACTTCCAGGGATGGAGGTGAGGCTGATCAGCCTGTAGCTCTGTGTGTCCTTGCACATCTTGAAGACAGAAGTGATAGCATGTGTGTAGGCCATGCCCTGACTTTCTTTTCTTACAAAATGGTGGCATGTATGGTGTAAAAGGGAGCTTGTCACTTGCAGTGTACAGTTAACCTGCTCTTCTACTCAATTCTTCTTGCATACCTTTTCTTTTTATTTCTGGAAGTGTGAGGCTTTATTTTCTGCCTTGTTTCATCTCACAGCCCACAGGTATTTATGTTATCTTGGGCACGTCTCCGTACCTGGTATCAGTATTGCTCATTCAGGCCTATGTCCAACCTGACCAAGTCAACTCTTCCTTTTTATGGACGCAAAGATTGGATGAATATGTTTGACGTGGCATTATACAAGGGGATTGTTTTCAGTTGTTCTTCTGCCATGATCCCTAAGTCCTCCTTTGCTTGAGCCTGTGTTCACTTCTTTATCATATCTCCTAAATTCTTTCTGACTAAAGATGTGGCTTATTTTCTTTGTTTCTAGATACAGAGCTTTATTTAGTTGTATTGAATGTATTTTGCTTCCTAGTCTATCAAGCATTCAGGTAACTTTGCCTATATCACTACTATGTCTTTCATACTGATTACTTACACTTACACAATTCACTTTCACTTTGTTTTTTTTGTACTGTGCCTTTGGATACACCAACTTCAGCTTAACTGAATGAGTAATAAAAAGGATTTTGATACTTAGGAGTTTTAGCATTAAGATTGTTCAGCTGTATCTGTCATTATATGACTTTGCTTGCCTCATGAACATCTGTTCCTCTAGACCCATCAGCATGTACTCATCTAGCTTTGCAGAGTTGTCATTGTGGATATATGTAAGCAGACAAGACAGGAGGCATTTAAATCATCCAACTCTCTCTGAATATGGACAGATATTCTGATGTTTTTCTGGGAGTGGAACCATCACCACTTTTTTAAAGCAAGCATTACTAGTCATCATAAATAGGTACAGAATCTGTAGAGTTTTCTTCATTCAAATGCTTGTCTATATGCTGGAAGTACTGTAATAGGTGGGAGGTTTATTACTAGTTATTGCTAGATAAAGATTCTGACTGCATGTGATTACTCTGAAGACTTAGGGAAATGATTGACCGCAGTTTCTGGTCCAGTCAGTATTCCTAAGATGGCTGTTTTACAATCTAAGAGGGGACAGATGTTAACCCTCTGTTTACAGGATAGCTACAATGTACCTCTGATGTATATCTTTCTGCTATTACATGTGGTCATCTTTACATTAATTTAAGTGACTGACCTTTTGTAAATCCACATTGACTACTCCCAGGAACCTTCTCCTTCATCTACCTAAAAATGGCTTCTAAAAGAACTTGCTCTATGATTTATTCCGCCCCCCCCTACCCCTCCCCAGGCTTTGAAGTGGAAGTGATTAACTTGGGTTGGTTTTCTTTTTGTTTTTATTTTTTTTTAAACGTAGTTGCAGCCATTACCTTTTTGTAGTCATTGGGTTCCTACCCCATTATCTGCAATCTTTCAGAGGTGATAGTGGAACATCATCCTGCACTGCCAGGAACTTGTATAGATTGGATTTTCTCTAGAAATCCCTGACTCAAACTTATTGTACTACTGGTAGTTTCTCATCCCCTTCAACCCTGTCTGTAGACCCAAACACCTAGAAAACTTTGTTGGTGACAACCAAGCCAAAAGCTGATGCAGTGTCTCGAGTCCCTGAAGCAGACTGCAGCACTCAGTTACCATCCTCATCTGCATTTGCTGTTACAAAGTCACCGAACCCTTTAGGACACGTCTCATAGGGCCCTGCTTTTTGTCTGTTCTTTTACTGTTTATATAACAATCGGTGTCGAATCAAGCATTATCAGTCTTTGTTAACTGAAATTAAAACTACAGTTTTGTTTTTATTTAATAAAAAGTCTATTGATGCCATTACATGGCAGATTTTGCAGATATTTATCCTTTAGTAGAAGGAAGTGGTAAATAAATCTGACACCTTCGTAGCTACTTGCAATATGTGCATCGTGAAGCCAGTCTGCAAAATAAAATTAGATCTAGTTCAAAATTAGGAGGCCATTCTGAAAAACAAAAATTTAGAAAAAGTCATTTTATACTGCTTCTTTGGGATACAAGTAGAATGGATACATTCAGGATTTATATTTCAAACTTAAAAGATACATGTATATGTATGCATATACTTTGAAGTGATGAAAACAACAGAAAACAAGTAATTTAATTTTGGGGAACTAAATGGACATTTTTAGATGAGTTTCCTTTTGATACTGAGGTATTAGCAATTTGTAGTACTAATTTTCTCACAGTGGCAAAATTTTAGAAGTAGAAGCACTTTCTTTTTTCTTCTTACCCCTGGCCCTCCCAAAGCGAAGGAAAAATTTACCTTTTTTCTTTTTTTTTTTTTTTTAACCTTTTCTCTTGAATTCAGGGCAAGCATACAAAGAAGAGCCATTGTTACCCACCAATGAACAGAGATCACCGCAGAATCATCCATGAATTAGCTCAGGTTTATGGCATTGAAAGTGTGAGCTATGACAACGAACCAAAGCGTAATGTCGTTATCACGGCAGTGAAGTACGTAATTAATTATTGTTTTCAAATACATTAACTATAGTTTAAATAATTGAATGTTTTTATCACTTACTCAAATTAGTTTGTTTATAATGCAATTTGCAACATGCAGTAACTTCCAGTAGAAATTTTTTTAAAGCCATTTTTAAATTGATAATTTCATAGGCTTCTACTTCCACTATCCAAGTAAATCTTCAGAGAAGAAAACTTAGTTAAATATAAAAAAGCTAAGAAAAGATTTTGCAAGGCAGTTTTCTGTTCCTTAGCAGTAACTTTTTGTCTTTGCCATCAGCTAAATTTGATAGAGATATCAAAGATAATAAATATCACAACATTTTATGAAAACTAATTGCTGGGTTGAGAAGTCATACCTAAACTTGCACCTTCTTTGAAAAATTCTGGTATCGGAACTTACTTGTTCTCCATCTATGAACCTGCCACAGAGTATACTCCCTCTTTAGTTTACGGACAAAGAGGGAGCTGGAATTACTGCAAATTGAAGAGATTTCTAAGCAAAACTGGAAATACTTGGAGAAGACCCACTGAAGGCAGTTCATATTAGAGAAGGAAATGAAGGGAGTGTATCTGTGGGAAAAGCAAGGTGCTTGCAGTGGAGACATAGTATGAGTAGGCTTCACAAATCAGGTATCAAGGCTTCCTTAATTCTGCTGCTCACTGAGCAGCGTACTGAGTTTAGTACAGTCAGATTGTGGTTCTTTGACAATCAGTTGTTTTTAACTGTAGATATTGACTGTAGTTATAAAAAAAGGTCACCTTCCATGCTACTGGAGTGCTGTGAGCTGTTCCTGAGCCTGTTTTTGCGTTGGTAGCTTAGCTACAATCTTGGTTTCTTCAGAGAGACATGGAACACCACTTTGATACCCCTCTCTGTTTCCATGAAACAATTTAATGTACTCTTTTTGTTTCTAGTAAAGGAAGGTGAGAAAAGAGACCATATTTGAAAAACCTCACTAAAGAAATAGCTGGAGGGAGGGGGCTAGGATGAGAAATTAGTGGAGAGGATAAGGTGTCAGAGAATGGAGCAGGACAGATGACTATGCTTTAAAAACAAAGATACATCCTTTGCAACTTGTGAATGGGAGACCTTCCTCTGTGGTTTTAGGAGAGATTGCATACTTGCTCCCTCCCTTGTGTCCAGGGAACAGTGTACCATGCAGAACGCACATGCTGCTATTTCATCTCTGCTAGTCTTACAGACTCCAAGTGGTCTACTAAGAATATTCTTCAGCGGCATAGCAATGTTTCTTATTTCAGTGGATTCATCCAAAGCTTCTTTTTATTGTTATTTTATTTGCCACTTCAAAACATAAAAAACATTGAAGCCTCAGACAAGAGAGAGTTTAAGTTCCAGGATGATAGTTTTGAGTATTTCACAACAGCTTCTTCCGCTGATGACATAGGATATGTGAAGTCTAGACAGTCAGGAGATTGTTTGAGAGCCACTTGCTTCATTATTCTACCCAAGCTTTGGAGACACTTCTCTCTTTTAAACCAACGAATAGAAATATTCACAGAATTTTGGGGAGATTGGAGTCAGTTGTCCTGTATGTCACCAAGGTATACAGGAAGTGGTGTACATTTTGCTTGAGTGTGAGTTGATGGCTATTTGTCTCTAAAGCCTCTGTGGTCTCAAGGTTGGACAGTGCTGTATATCTCTTCTGCATTTTTTTTGGAGGGACACTACATCTTGTCAAAGCAAAATCAGGGCTAGGCCTTGATGTGACCAAAGCAAATTTGCTTACAGAATCTCCTCTAACTGGCTATAAAGCTTTCATGCCTCCTCATTTTTAAAGGTTTGATATATTAACCCTTTTGTTCTGGGAACACTTCATTTCGGAACAGAGCTGCTGTATTTATTTTCTTGGAATGTGGGAACATTGTCTTCTCTAGTAAGATTTTTTTTTTAGCTAATTGTAGAAATAAGTGCATGTATTCTTCACAGTGTTCTGTTTTCCTGCATTCCAGAACTCTTCTTTTTTTTTTTTTTACTACACAAGCGAGATTTGAACTGACATTTTAGAATAGATAAAGACACTATACTTGGTGAAGGCCTTTCTAGACTTTCTTGTTTTGACTATTTACCTCCAAATTGGGTTTCCATGTTTTTGCACACAACAGTTTATAAAAATGAAAGAAGACAACAAAATATTCTCCCATCTACCTTTGTCTTCTTTTTGTCTTTTTGGCTAGAGCTCTACAGTTGAGAGGTAACTGAAATGGTAGTGGGAGCATTTGGCTTTATATGCCAGGCTTGGAATTAAAGGAGAGAAGTTTTTACCCATTTTATACAGGAGGGGAAAATTAGGTCTTCTCAACTGATAGGACAATAATATACTTGCTGTTAGGATGTACATGTAAATGTAATGTAATCTTGAAAAAGTCATGGTCAGTGGCAAGTAACTGCTTTTCTCAAATAATGAACACTTTCAGTGTTGGGGAGACGAGAACACGTTTTGAATTGGTGATCAGGTTGATTTTCAAGTATCACTTCCTCCAAGCTCAGGATCGGTGCATCCCTAAGACCAAGAAATTGGGCAGGGAAAGCAGGAGATCTGCGTGGTTGAGCAGGATGGTCCTGAAAAAGCTCAAGTGGAAGAAGGAAGTTTACAGTATGTGGAAGGGACTGGCCACTTGGGAAGATTCCAAGAGTGCCGTCAGAGTGTGCAGGGATGAAATGAGGAAAGCCAAGGCCTCCTTGGAATTAAATCTGGCAAGGGATGTCAAGGTCAACAGGAAGGGTTTCTTCAAGTACATTAGAGGCAAAAGGAAAACTAGAGAGAATTGGGCCTGCTATTGAATGAATGAAGTGGGTGCCATGGTGACAGACAACGCAGAGAAGGCGGAGTTACTGAATGCCTTCTTTGCTTCAGTCTTCACCACTCAGGCCAGCCCTCAGGAGCCCCAGACTTTGCAGGTAGCAGAGAAAGTCTGGAGGAAGGGAGACTCTCCCTTGGTTGAGGAGGATCAAGCTAGAGACCAACTAAGTAAACTGGACATCCACAAGTCCATGGGGGGTCCTGAGGGGATGCACCCGCGAGTGTTGAGGGAGCCATCAGAAGTCACTGCTGGACTGCTCTCCATCATCTTTGAAAGGTCCTGGAGAACAGGCGAGGTGCCTGAGGACTGGAGGAAAGCCAGTGTCACTCCAGCCTTCAAAAAGGGCAAGAAGAAGACCCAGAAAACTACAGACCAGTCAGCTTCACCTCTGTCCCTGGAAAGATGATGGCACAGCTTGTTCTGGGCATCATCTCCAAGCATCTGGAGGAAAAGGTTATCAGAAGTAGTCAACATGGATTCACCAAGGGGAAGTCATGTCTGACTAATCTGATAGCCTTCTACAATGGCGTGACTGGATGGATAGATGAGGGGAGGGCTGTTGATGTTGACTTTACTTTGGCAAGGTTTTTGACACCGTCTCCCATAGCATCCTCATAGACAAAGCTTAGGAAATGTGGGTTAGATGAACGCACAGTGGGGTGGATTGGAAACTGGCTGGCAGGTAGATCTCAGAGGGTTGTGATCAGTGGCACAGAGTCTAGTTGGAGGCCTGTGACTAGTGGTGTTCCTCAGGGGTCAGTACTGGGTCCAGTCCCGTTCAGTGTATTCAGTGACCTGGATGAAGGGATGGAGTGTACCATCAGTAGGTTTGCTGATGACATGAAACTGGGAGTGGTGGCTGGCACACTGGAAGGCAGAGCTGCCAATTCAGCACGACGTGGACAGGCTGGAGAGTTGGGCAGAGAGAAACCATATGAAATTCAGGAAAAGCAAGTGTAGGGTCCTGCACATGGGGAGGAATAACCCCATGCACTGGTACAGGTTAGGGTCTGACCTGCTGGGAAGCAGCTCTGCAGAGAGGGACCTGGGAGTCCTGGTGGACAACAGGATGACCATGAGCCAGCAACGTGCCCTTGTGGCCAAGAAGGCCAATGGCATCCTGGCGTACACCAGGAAGAGTGTAGCAAGCAGGTTGAGGGAGGTCATCCTCCCCCTCTACTCTGCCCAGGTAAGGCTGCATCTGGAGTCTAGTGTCCAGTTCTGGGCTCCCCAGTTTAAGAGGGACAGGGAACTGCTGGAGAGGGTACAGCAAAGGGCTACAGAGATGATTATGGGGCTGGAACATCTTTCTTATGTGGAAAGGCTGAGGGAGTTGAGTCATTTTAGTCTGGAGAAGACAAGACTGAGGAGAAATCTCATCAGTGATGACAAAATACTTAAAGGGCGGGTGCCGGGAGGAGGGGGGCAGTCTTTTTTCAGTGGTGCCCAGTGATAGGACAAGAGGTAACGGACACAAACTTGAATATAGGAAGTTCCATCTGAACATGAGGAGGAACTTCTTTCCTTTGAGGGTGGCAGAGCACTGGAACAGGCTACCCAGAGAGGCGGTGGAATCTCGTGACTGTGGAGACATTCCAAACCCGCCTAGACGCCATCCTGTGCAACCTGCTGTAGGTGGACCTGCTCTGGCTGGAGGGTTGGACTAGATGATCTCCAGAGGTCCTCCAACCCCTAACGTTCTATGATTCTATGTTTACAGAATTTATGTACTGATGTGAGATGTACGTAGAGTTCTGAGGAAGGTGGGGAAAAATGTGTATTACTAAGTGTGTGACAAAGCATTGAACTCAACACACGCTATTGGAATTATATCAATACATAAGCTATCATTTTGCAGCATTTTTTGCAATTTTAAATTTTGAAAGGAAGAAGATGAAGGTAGGAATTTAATGTGATTAGTAAACACAGAGAATCTGATGGTGTAGAGTACTCTGCTCTGGGAGGAATTTATTAAAAAATCATGAATAAAATGAACAAGGAGGAAACATTTTTTAGTGATTGACATAGAATCATAGAATCGTTTAGATTGCAAAAGACCCTTAAGATCATCAAGTCCAACCATGAACCTAACACTACCAAGTCCACCACTAAACTATATCACTTAGCGCCAGATGTACACATCTTTTGAAATACCTCCAGGGATGGTAACTTGGGCACTTCCGTGGGCAACCTTTTCCAGTGGTTGACAACTCTTTCAGTGAACACATTTTTCCTAATATCCAATATAAACCGTTCAGATAGAAAGAGGAAAGCAATCCAGTTTAGTGTACAAGAAGTAGTTTGGTCTTAAAAAGTCAGTAGCATGAGTTTAGAGGAAAGTTCAAGACAGGTAAGAAATTGACCTTGACAAGTTTTAAGAATTTTAATTTATTCAGCTTATTCTCCCCGAGAAAAGATTAAAAAGAAATGGTGAATGGAAAAGATGCTGATAGTAGAAGGTTTTTCAGTTTTGCAGTTAAATCATAACAGTAACTGAAAGCAGAAATAAAGCAAGCTCACTATGAAAATGGCTTATGAATTTGTAGTAAAGTTTAAGACATGTTCACAGCCTATTTAGTGTATTTGGTAATTATTTGTACTTTTTAATTAGTTGCCTTTTGGGAACAATCTTTCTAGGATGGGGTTGTTTTTTTCTGGTGTGTGGGGTTTTGTTGGTTTGGGGTGTTTTTGGTTTTTTGGTGGGTTTTTTGGTGGGTTTTTTGGTTTTTTTCTTTTTTTT
>VZSF01000014.1:85229-111139 GCA_013398295.1 Chionis minor | reverse complement strand
TTTTTGGTTTTTTTCTTTTTTTTTTCTTTTTTTTTTTAATCCTTCCTCCTTTTCCAGCCAGTGCACCCTTTGGACATGGACTGCCATGCTGAAGTTGAGTGTGATTGAAGGCAATGTATGCCTAAAGCATATAAATACACATGCTAAAGTACACTATCCTCCTGTATTGTCCTACTGTGCTGTCCTGCACCACAGCCACAGGGCGGCCCGTGCATTGCAGATGGGACAAGCACAAGTGGGATGCTTCATTTTGTGGTCACAATCACATAATAGATTGTAGCTAGTGTAGAGGCAGGAAAAGCTGATTTTTTTTTTTTTCTGGTTCCCTAATGCGTAGTTATTTTTCTGATCTTGTTCAACTGGGCTAGCTGACAAGAAAGAGGCAGTGTTGCTGCATTGTTCCTGTGAGAGTGCTGCTTAGCAGGGCTATTTTGAGTGCAGAGTTTAACACGACTTACTGCCAGAGTTTAAGAACATGTTTCCAAAACATTAGATAACACGTTGTGAAGATGCAGTGAACTGTGTTTGCACGATGCTGAGTTAAGCTAATACTTGTTCTGTGAAAGAACAGATATGTATGTTGCCTTAGAATCCAAGTATTGCATTTCTGGTATTTTAATAGTTGATTATGTTGTGCACTATCATAGTAGAAAGGCACCAACAGACAAATCTAGTAAGCTGTTTCTGCATGTTTTATAGACAGGAGTCAAAACGTTTAGAATACTGGATACCTTGTTCTTGGTAATGAAAATGGACTTTGCACACTATTGGTCTCCGTGGTTGGAAAATTAAATATTCTAATAGATTTAAGTATACAAATATGAACTCTGATACCAGAACTGTTGCTTACAAATGTAACTCTTTTGCCCTGACTTCTTAATAAATAAAATCTCCTATTGGATTAAATAACCTTTCTTTTATTTCTCTAGAGGGAAATCCATTTGTCCAAGCAATACCTTAACTTCTGTGCTAGATAAAGAAATGCAGAGCAGGCCTCCACCTCCTATTCCTCATTACAAACAAACAGATAAGTAAGGAATTTGTTTTTAAAACAGTATTCTTCAATTTTGTGTTGAGTTACCAAGGAGAGTGTTCCTGAGCTCCTGTTTCTTTGTTTTCTCAACCCACACACGGCTTTTGAGTTTGCAGTCTGCACCAATATTTTCTTTCCACAGAAGTAAACCTGAAATGAAGTGCTAAGAATATGTAGGATTGACTGCGTGGTGTGGGAGTAGTAATATAACAAATACTGTGGACTACTTTTTTTATTTTTTAATAAAGATTATACACTTGTGAAGAAATGACTGTTTTGGAGGTTTTGGGATTTTTTTATGTTTAACTGTTCTGTGTAAAGAGTAATGTCTTAGTGGCATGAAATTATTTATTTGGACAGGTAGTAAATGTATTTTTCTTGTGTAGATACGACTACACAGTTGGCTACAGGTGAACTACCATTTTTTCTCAGGCAGCGAAAACTAGTGAAGATGGGATATATAAGACTTCTTGGTGAATAGTTAGTGAATAGTAGAACGGTCTTTATTTTGTATGACCTGCCAGCTTCAGTCACCTGTAGTCATGTCATAGTTACGAATTTTTTTAATGGGTGGCTTATTCTTTGTTTGGGTTTACCCTTGAGAACGTTTTTCGCCAAAGTTATTTCCATATTAGCCTTTGAAATCATGTTCTGTGTAGTACCATTTGCAGAAAGGAACATTAATTTTGCAATAACTATTGCAGTAGCTATTGAGTGTTTAAGGTGCTTCTGGAATATAAAGGAGGCTGTTCTGATAAAATGTAAATTGTCTCAGAACTAAGCATCTAAAGCAAACCACATATCTAAAATGACTGCTTACAGTGTAACTCAATGTGAATTTTAAAAAGGTTTTTACTCTTTATTTCCACTTCTGTGGGATTCCTGTGTTCAGTGACCCTAATGAAAGAGGCTTATGTGGCAAAATTAAATTTAAAAAAAGGCCTTAGCTATTTATTCTTAATTTCTAGAAGTGAAAATTCTTTAGAAGAGATTTCTTTAGAAATTATACAAAATCTTCTGGAATATCTCATACTGTATGGAAAAAAATCCTTACAGTGTTTGGATTTGGTATTACCATTATTATTATTGTTACCATGTGGTATTACTCTGGCTTTTAAAAGCAACCATATTTGATTATTAACTCAATTCAACAGTATTTCTTTTGCTCTTTCTTTTAAAAATGTATGTTGAACATTTAGTCTTCAGTAAACCACCAGTTTTGTAATAAATTTTACCAGTAAATGGTATTTTCTGGTAAAACCAGAAAACAAATTTTAACAGTTAAGCCACACGTTGATGTACGTTACTAAAGTATATGTTTTTTTCCAAAAATCAGTTAACAAAGGCTTTTTGGAACAATAAGATACTTCCATTAAAACATAATTTAGAAATGCATGTACATGTACACACTGAGACATTATGGGAGTTTGTGATTTCAGTTGACTTTGTATCTTGTTTTTCATGCAGGTGAGTAACGTCTAATATTCTTATAATTTCAGGAGTAGTGGAAACAGTGGTTTATCCAAACCATTAAAAGAAGAGCCGGTAATTGACTACTTTGATGTCCAAGACTGAAGTAATTGATAGAGAATTATGAAATAGAAGCTTAGAGGTGAAGGTACTAAGTTACTGTGTGAGACACTTTTTTGGTTTTCTGTCAAATGATCAGTTGTTCAGCATATTAATGATTTAACATCTACAGTTAAATTGATTGTGATACTTTAAAAAGTTATGCATTTTTACAGTTTGTGTAACAACATAATACTCAACAGTAGTATAGCTTTTTAAACCTGGGTTTGGTGCAATTTTTTATCTAATGTGCTGTCAGAATGATGTAGATTTCCATTGATGCCTTTTAAATGAGAGAACTGCTAATCAAGTATATTTTTGGGGGTAGTAAGAACAATGATAAAGATTTATTTTGACATATCTCACACAACTTAAAATGGACCAGAAATAATCTGTGTTAAAACCACTGATGGGAATATTCTTAAAGTGTTTTCATATTTTATTAATTCACTTTTGTGTTAATGTGGTAAATTTGGAAATTTGAGTTACTCTGCTACATGGAAGGAAATAAAAAATTTAGTCTAAGTATGAATATATATACTAAATGCCCATTAAGAGCACAGACTTCCTTTGTTATCTGAAGAACCAGGATTTGGGGAAGATGGGGAATTAAGACTTATTTTGCTTTTTCTCAAGTTTAATGTGTAAAAAAACCCAACCAAACAAACAAAAAAAACCCCCACAAGCCAAAACCAAAAACCCCATAGGAAAAAAACCAAACCTAACAGAAAAAAACCCCACCCCCCAAAAAAACTCATAAAAAATTATTAATACTTTGTTATTCAAGACCTAGAACAAAATCTGACTTTATATATTATTTTGGTGTTCTCTTTGGTTTAATTTGTATTTAGATGTGTTAGCTTGATGATCTTCTGGGGTTTTTTGGGTTTGGTTTGTGTTTTTTTGCATGGTTTTATTGGGGGTTTATAATTTTTTCTGTACTGTGCAAGCTTAAGGTGAATGTGTGAAGTTTGGTTTAAGTATGTTACGTATTTGGAACAATATTTGTAAAACTTGTAAGAGAATCTGTCTAAAATGTTTGGCAATGGACGATCTTTGCTTTATGGGAAATGTCATAAACAAAATGAGATGATCGTTTAAACAGTGAAAGACACCAAAGTGGTCTCATAGATGGTGAACTGTTTCCAGGTGATGAGTTACGGTAGGTGAGTAGTTCTCTGGGAAAGGAGATTGTAGGTTTGATCAGAGGAGGTGGAGCAGCTCTGAATTTGAGTAATACCTGTTTACTCAGGGAGAAGGTTTTTTGCATTAATAACTTTATTAACTGACATTGGTGCACTCCGTTTCTCGTTCCTGTGGCTGGCTGCACATAGCACTAGAGGTTGAGTCCCTTGTACAGCTTCAGAGGCTGCTGCTAAAAAGGGCTTAGTGTAACAAAGAAACAGATCTAGCAGGAGACTTGTTATTTGTTGCTGATTTATTTTTCATCCAGCTCACTACGGTGTAGCGTGAGATTTGTTGCTAAGAAAATGGAAGGTGGTTATCCTGCTTAGACTCACTTACAGTTATCAGATGACCCTGAGACTTAATTGTGGTGCTTTCTGTAGCTACATTTCATCTTGAACAGCTTGTGAAACATGAAAAGAATGAGCAGCAAACTTGCAGACCGTATCTGTCCCCCAGGATGTTTTGAAAATTAAAGTGCATGCTCTTACTGCTTCATTTTGTAGGTGCTTATTATTTCAAGTTTAAAGTGCGGAGTCTTACACATTTCTAAACATTTCAAATGCATATTTTTTACGTAAAACAGTTACCAGAAAGATTCTCAACCTTCAAGAGTGTTCAGGCTTTTCATTTGCATGTAGTGGTTTAAATTGGTTTTACCTTTTTTTGTTAAATATTTTGTGAACAGAAATGAAAAATAAATTAACATTGCTTATATTGCCCTAATGTCTTAAGCAAATTAATGTTTGATTTTACATCGTGTACTGCTTTGCTAAATTCAGTTGACAAAATAAGTTGCTCAGCATCTTTCCAGGAATGTGTTTCTTCAGTCCCTTTGTTGTGAGGAGTGTATCTATTGCAGTGCGTTGCAGCCAAGTGCTGGCTCAATGCGGCCAGACAAAGGCTAATTCTGGCATTGAAACTAAACCGTGTTAATATAGCACTATTTTCAAGCTAGTTAGGGAGAATGTACATAGTTTTACTGCAAAGGCAGGTTCTGGACAGGAGCTGGCACACACATCCGGCGAGCTGAGTATAAAGTTAGACACGTGTACAGTGAAGCACATGCAGTTGGTATATCATAGGTAGACCTAACATTACAGAAAACCAAAGTGGTTTAGCTGATAATAAGTAGAGTCAAGCTGAAGATTATTAATACAGTTTCACATTAATATAGCTAAAACCTCACATTTGCACCTCTGATTTGAAATTTAAAACTTAAAGGGTTTTAATAGCATTATATTTAGCTCTGCTCTTTGGAATTTTTATCAGATATGGCTTTAATGTAAAAATGTGAACCTTGGTGAGATTCAGTTCAGCAGTCAAGTATTCTGCCACTGCTTTTAATAAGAAAACCTCGTTAATCTTCAGCTTCTCAAGATGAGACTAATAATTATTACTGAATCTGTTCATACTGAGAAGTCATAATTCTCATCACTAAACCTCTTAATCCAATGAACATTAAAAGATTTTTATGGATCTGTATGTTACACATCTCTAAATCGTGGCTTTTGAAGCGTATCTGTAGTTATGAAGCAAGTCACCTTTGCAGAAGCATTTATTTTGAAATGCATTTTAATAACTTGGCTAAAAACATGATACCACATATTTACCTGGGAAAGTAATACCAAAAAGGAAGTATTGATGTCTGTCTTTCCAGAACATAGTTACATAGCCTTAAGAAGGAACTCAGCAGCTAAGTTTAACAGTGGTGTTCTCCTCTCCGTTCTGTTTTGCTTTTGCTGCAATGTATCTGTGACTTTCATATGGAATAGTACTAAAAGCTGTAGTTTTGATATCTGTGGTAACTCATCTTCATATTGCATGTGTGCCTCATGGAAATATTTTTTCAAATAGCTATTTTGTAAATCTGAGCTGGCCTTTACACCTTTTATCTAATAGAAAAGTAAGTGGATAAAAGAAATCTTTGCATCAGTGAAGTCAATGGCAAAAATCTTATTGACATCACTAGAACCAAGACTTAAGCTTCAATATGCTAATCATTTTCCACAGCCCTAAGAATAATATTGTTTCTTGTAAATTTATTTGAAACAAAAGTACTCTGCAATAAACATATTTTGAAATAAATAATGTGATGTCAGTTGGAATTCATGCAACTTCATGAAGTGCTTTTAAAATTGTGTATAAAATAGGCAGATACTTTGGCATTTGGGCTGTGCTGTTACCTAACTATATTGTTTAACATGTTTAAAGTGCTCTGAATATTCAGTGCTTGGGTTTAACCTAAAATTGTGTAAGATGTGTAAGTAGACTTCAATACCGTTTCTATGGCAGTTTTGTACAATATCTGCTGCATAATGAAATGAGCAAAGTAATATTGTTCCAAAACATTTATTCTTGTTATTTGTTGAAAATTTTATATTTGACTTGATTTTTTTCAAGTTACTGGTATAAAATTGCTTTCTTTATAAACCTGAAATAAATCAAAGTTCAGTGGTTTGGAATTGTTTGCCAGCTTTGTCTTCATATTCCAAAGTTGGAAGACTGAGATATCACAGAGAAACAACAAAGATTTAAATGGAAGTTTCAGGAGTCCTTTTCCTCAGAATTTGAAGTATGAGTTGTGATTTCCTGGATTTGAAGTGATTTAAAATGAATGCTGTAACGAGAATGAAGTAAGGAGGGGCTCCCCAGGAAATGAAAAGTAAGGATTATCTGCTACCTTCTTGGGATTCAGAAGTACAGGAGAGATGATTATCTGAATAGAAATGTACATTTTGGTTATGTGAAAAACTCTTTACTATGTCAGCCTAAATGCTACCTGGCAATAAAATATATGATTTTAACTCTTTGTTCCTTTAGTGCTGTTTGCCCACTGTTCAGTTGCAATGGTGACTGTAAAGAGTGGTATAGGGGAGGAAGTGAAGACTAATGTCACTTAAAAGTCCCTGTGGGCATTAGATTTAACAAATACAAGATGACCAACGTTGGGGGCAGGGGGGTGGTAGGGGGGTGAAAACTTTGCCAAAACAGTTCAGTGTATGGCAGGGAGAATCAGAAAGCAAACAGTC
The DNA here is from genome assembly GCA_013398295.1 of Chionis minor. Lineage (NCBI taxonomy): Eukaryota > Metazoa > Chordata > Aves > Charadriiformes > Chionidae > Chionis > Chionis minor. The sequence continues at coordinate 104,320 of VZSF01000014.1, read as the reverse complement.
TGAAAAACAGAAGTTTGAAATTATTTGAACTGCTTCCTCCTCAAACTTTCACAATATCAAGTAATGCATCTCCAGTGGCAAAAGCTACAGAAATTAAGAGTAGCAGCAAAATATTACAGTGGCCTGACCTGATATTTCAGATGGATTGCAAGATGGCTCAAAGAAATTCAAGAAATTACCTGAGACTGAAGAGTTCTTGAAAGACAGCTGAAAACCTTTTTTCCACTGTCTCAACTGCCAGTAAGTTTGGACTTTCTTTTCAGAATGTTTTGGACGATGAAGGTGGTATGTTGCAGGTATATGAGCATTGCAAAACCAATCTTAATTGGAAATCTCTGCCTGAAAAAAATACGTGCACTTCAGTTCAGGATTGTCATTGACTAGGTGACCAAACACGTCATTCTTACCGGTGTGCGCAAATGGCAGCAAATCGATTTTGGTTTCTGTTCACTTATCTTGTGCATGTTTGGAAAGAGCCATTCAAGTCATGATGTGGTCACGACAGTCCCCTACTAAATAAATGCTTAGATAGATACTACTGTTCAAATAATGTTGGGTTTTGTGTATTTTAGACTTCGTAGATGCTGAATTCCCAGCAGAAGCCTTGCTACTTAACAAATGCTGTTCTCATCCTACTACATGCTGAATTCTTAAGATGGTTGATGTGCAAATTGTTATGTGTATACACTTGTTATTTAACCATAAACCAGAGTGCCAGAGACATTAGAAGGGTTATCTTCAGAGAGGCTGTATTGTGGATGCTCCTGAGCTCTAGATCAGGTTTCTTAGTCTTTGTCATGTCAAGATTTTTGGAGGAAGTAGTGCAGCAGAGGGACTTGTTGCTGCTATCTTGAGATATCCTGTTGCTGCTATCCTGGGAGAAGCCATGTCCCAGAAGGATCCTGGGAATCCTTTGGTGTAAACAGGACCCTGTTGCAGGTAGCAACATGTGGATCCTTTCAGCTTCCAGCCAAAGGATAGGTGAGTGTGACTTAGTTCAGTGGGTGAAATCTGCTGCCGAATATGCATTGCTGTGGTATGGGTGAGGTGCCTTTCTATAGCCTAGACTTATGTCTTGTTCTGTCAACCCATGAGCTACTGTTTCCAGCACCATTACGTTTCGTTTTTTTTTTTTAAGGCAGGGTATCCAATTTTACACTTCTGTGGAAAATACAGGTCTCTCACAATAGAAAAGGGGTTTTTCCACTGCAAATCTTTTTCACAGCACAGACCATGGCATAGCACCTTTCTGGTGTTTCAGGCAATCCTCTGTAAATTGGTTTAGGCTCCATAATTGTATGACCTGCAGTTGCCTGCTCTGGAGCTCTTTTCAGTGAGAGGAAGGAGGGGGCAGATGTGTCTGTTGTGTGGAGATCAGCTTTGCTTGCCCCTCACAACTTTACCTTCTGTGAAATCATGGCCAGGAGCTGACACCTAGTAAATGGTTCAGCTTTCTGCTGGATCGAATGTGTGCTTATTCCAATGTTCAGTTTTCTTGCTACATCCACACTTATTCCCTTAAAAGGTAGGAAACTTATGCCAGTCAGGGGACTAGAGGGCTTCATTTGCAAGGAGCTGTAACTAAACAAAAAATCGTGATCACTGCAAAGAAAAACCTCATCTTAATAAAATACTTTTTATATAGTAGGTGAGAACAAACGGCTGTCTCTTTCAAAATTGTGTATATAGAGCAAACTTACATGTTTTACTACAGAGCATTTTTTATAAATCTAAGTTCTAGGAAATAAAAGGCTGTGGTGAAAACTGAGTAGTGGGATGTGTTGGATAGTTGCTGATCAAACAATACAGCCAGGAAGGTACATTGTGTCCATTCAAGGTGCCTGGAGAGCTTATCTCTTTTTTTTTAACAAGCAATTTAAGGAATTTCTGGGTTTACCCAGTAAGTTAGATACCTCTTAACAGATACTAATAAATGCTGTTTAAAGAAGCATTAATTAAAATCTTCAGTCAGTGCAGTAACTCTTGGTTTAAGTACTGATTTAGGTTGGTGTTTAAATTCAGTATGTTGGCATCAAATAAGTGCCAAAGTTTCTAATTAAGTATGTGTGTGACTGCTTAGGAAGGACAGCTTCAATCAAAGGCTTATGCAATTCTAATTATACTCTGTTGAAAGTAGGCAGTGATTAAACAGATAATGGATTGACACCACTGAAATATTGATGAAATAACTTATTATTGTTTTTTTTACTTAAGGTGTATTTCTGGTAACTTTATTAGGCATTTAAGGAGTACTACATCTTACCTGTTAGCTGACATCTAAGGACTTACTCAGTAATACTACAAGTTACCTGCTAGCTGACATCTAAGTTCTTCCGAAGTAATGCAAGCAATGTGTTTACTAAAGAGGAGCTGGTAAACCCCCTTTGAAATCAATGAAATTTTTACCCCGTTGTTCTGCCATTTTTTCCAGTCCCTACTCAGAGATTATTTTAGCCTTCAGCCTAAATGTACGCAGAGCCATGCAGCTGGAATGGAATAAGCCTGTGTAACTGTACAGGCTAGAGCCCATTGCCTAGGCAGCAGCTCTGTGTCAGAAGACCCCGGGGAACAGGGCGTTCTGGTGGGCAGCAACCAAGTTGAACGTGAGTTAGCCGTGCACCCTCGTGGCACAGGCAGCCAGCCACGTATTGCACTGACAAATTTATGGCCACCTTGAACAAGCTGTGCTCTTGCCTCAGTTTTGTCCTGGAGCTGTAACAGTTCTTTTTCTACATGCAACGTTAGCTATGTTTATAGAGTTCAGTTAATTGAATGAAAGGAAGTGTAATTTTCATGGTTTCCTAGGAGCCCATAAACTGTATATGTAATTTTGTAACTCAGTTATGGTAAGGCTGTAATCCTTGAGTTCCTACAGTGTTTACAGATTCAAAGATGGTTATAGTTAAATTCATTTAATTTTGTGGATAATAATGTTAAGAGCGGCAGATTTTTAACAGGAGTTTTATTTTAAGCGAATGAAAAAAACCTGTTTATTTCACTGCTTCGTAACAAGTTTCTTTCGCATCAAAGAATATCTAAAATTAAAATAATTTAGAAAGCTATTGGCTTTTCCTTGCCACCCTTGAAGACAGAGGTGTTGTTCTTTAAGTGCATTCTTTAAGTACTACCTGATATTTAATTCCTTAATGATGTACTTGTAATGGCCAAACAGCTTCTATAATCAAAAACTTATTAAAGCGAAGTCAGTTGATTCTGTGGAATGGACATCTTACCAGCTACATCAAGAAGTTATAGAAAAGGTTTGTTTTCTGAAGAAAAAGGGTTTTCAAAAAATACCTGAAAGAATCAGCTGAGTAGCGGCAGATGTGTTACTCTTCAAGTGAATATAAGCTAAAACCAGTCACCCTGTAAAATATTTTTCAAAACATTATCCAGATCTACAAATTGAAAATATTAATGTGAAAGAAACTAATATCAGTGAAAACTACTTTAGAATTATGGACGTTTAGAGCCAAGACTTCCCCTTTTTCCCACCAAGGTCACAGCGAAAGAGTGCAGTTTTGGATTTACTCCATAGTTCACTGTCTCTAGTCAGTTATTGATCACTGTTGGTGGTTGTGTTCAAATTCAGTCTTCCAGCCAAGTCAGTAATGACTTCTCCCCTCTCTAGGTACTAAAATCCCAAACTGTTACTAGGTAGGAGGTTTGGCCATTCTAGGTGCAGAGTGAGAGCGTGGTCCTATATGAATCCATGACAGGAGGAGTTGTAGGAAAAGCACATTGAGCAGGAGAGAGAAAAAGGCATGGACTCAGGTAATGACTGGGGGTTTTCATTGCCGAGTTCCTGGTATGTTGTATGATAGCTGGCAGTCTTTTGTCATAAGGGTTCCAAACAGATGGGAGAACACTGGAAGGGTATGGGGAAGATTTCTTTTATGCCTGAAGATATGAGGGTAGCAAGGAAGGTAGCATACATCTACCACTGTAGATGCTGGAGCCATATATCTTGTGCTGTTGAGCTTCACTTCCCAAGGACAGGCGCGGTGATTGCACAACAGCTTGTGCAGTCTTCAAAGCAGATGAGCCCAGTGCCAGAATGAACAAATTCAAAAGACTGCTCGTGTCAGACATTGTCCTAATGACATTTTATGTGTCGTGCAGCATAGTCGGATTGTGACTGGACTTCTGACATTTACAGGGCAGCAGATTCCTGCTAGCAGAGAAGATGACAGCTGTATTGTTTGAATACACAGGGAGCTCTAAGACAAATTCCTCACTCTTAGTGCTGGAAAGAAATAAGACGGACAGTTGCACTCAACTAGCGATCCTGTGAAATGCTTTAGTTTTGTTGCTGAGGGCAGTAACGCTGGGTGGAGTATGTGCTAGCACAGGGGTCTTGGGCCTTCTCAGGGCTTAAAAAGCCAGACTGTGGCAGGAGAGCCTCAGGTTGTACCAAAGTCCTCATGAGATGCTAGTGGGCAGCCTGAGCCTGAAGGGCTTCTTGTAAAAGACCACGAGCAGGGGGCCGTGAACTGAAGTTCAAGGTAAGTCTCACTCAAAGAATGTGGGTTGTGGGGAAGCACCCTCTACCCACAGCCGTGACAAAGCTTACAACTTGTAAGACTACTAGTGGTTGGGTTGGAAGCTTGTTTCCTTATCCTCAGGTTGATGTTGCAAACAAAAAGCAGAAGGCTAAGAATGAAATAAAGACTGTACTTTCAGACCATGATTACCGTGGAGGCAGCAAGACTCGGGCTTTGGGATGCAGCCTGCAGACTGTGGTCTTAGAGACCACAGCTATGGCTGAGAGACCAAGGGCACAAAAACCCAACAACAGTGGGGGTTTTGCAGAGCTGAAGACTATGGTTATTATTGGGTATAGAGGAGCAGCAGGCAGGGTGGAGGGTATAAAAGTGCTGGTGTTGCAGATAATTGTTGGCCCAGCAAAACAGAAAACACTTTTACGACACAGACTGCTCGTTAGTAAAGCTAAACAAATTCTGCATTGTTAGGAGCATCTTGCCAGAGAGCGTTTATGGCAACCACAAGTCCCGCAAATGCAAACTGCTTTTATGAGTCTGCTGGGCGGTGGACATGTCTCCTGCTAGGGCAGAAGAGGATTCGCTCTAAGGCACATCCTTGATACTGTGCTGACCCTGTAGAACAAGGGGCTGTACCTGCTGGGAACAGGTTCACGATGAGGATGTCTACCAGGATGGGCCACTGGCAGCACACCCCAGTTTGACGGGGGCATTTGAAAGTGCAGTGTTACCTCTACCCCCAAATGTAGCAGGTAGAGCGGGAGGCATCCATGGAGGACGTGCAGCAATGATAATGGCATATCCAGGGGCTTGGAACTAGGCAATATGTAGAAGAATACAGATTTGTTAATTTAGGCCAGGTATAACTACAAGAACCATATGAAATGTTTGTTTTAACCACTCATTGCCAACTGTTTGAACCTGGTGATTATGCTCAGCTCCATCTTGAAGCTGTGAGTACGCACAATGCTTTGTATTCTCCCACTAATTTAAGTAATATGAAAGCAGAGAGAATTTTAGACTGCACCAGTACTCCTACAGAGTAAATGAGAGCTGTGTTTTTGATCTGACTTTTCTCTTGGCTGTTGTTAACTGTAAAAGCAGTTGGGAGCATAGGACACAGAACCCTATAGTCTATTCTAAAATCATAGACAAAATGTTGTACTATTTAATTGATCTTAATAATGGTAACAATAACGCCTGTTTTGCTGGGAGCCTCACAGGCCTTGGAGTGGTGAGGGATCTCACAGATGGTCACTTGTTAATTGGTGCAAAAGAGCTGCCTCACAAACTGGGGTGGTCTGTGCACAGGAAGGTCATACTGACCGAGACTGCCTTGCCTGAAGACCTGCTGCATGTTATACATGCATCATCTTCCTATCTGAGGGGAAAAAGTTTTGGGGTATTTTTAAGCCAAGCGATCACCAATTATTAGATTATTATTAGATATTCCAATACCTCCTTTCTCCTTTCACACGATCAAACTTACCACAGTGTTAAGGATGTCAGAAAGTTATTTAGGGCAAGAAACTTTGGTGCTGTATTTGTCACAGGTGGTATAATCACGTCCATAACTGTACATATTGTCAGTTCTGCTTGTCACACAACTGTGCCGTTAATGTGGATGTGAAAATAAGGTGCCCCAGCTGCAGACTGAAGTGCAGGTCTGGGAATGTTTGCAGAAGCGCAAGTTTGTTAAAAACCAAACTGTTTATTTGATTTTTTGTGAGAAGTGCAAAGCCTGTGTGGAAAGTATCACACATGTAAAGGCTGGAAGAGTGGAATATGCTATGGATAGATCAGTAATCTACACAAGCACCTGTGCTTCATGCCCATGTTCAAAAATCGAGACAACAGCTTCTTGTTATGTGCAAAAATGGCTGCAGGCTTCAAAGAAAAGGAAAAGTAGTCAGAATAGAGATGGCCATATTTTTAAATCCATAAAGTTTAAGCTTACAGGAGAAGCTACTGACCAAAGGGATATCCCATGCCGTATGATGTCACACTCAGCAATAAAAGCTGTGGGGGAGAGGGAGAAAGGAGGGATGTTCGGAGTTACAGCATTTGCCTTCTGTCATGGTTTAACCCCAGCCAGCAACTAAGTGCCACGCAGCTGCTCACTCAGTTTCCCCTGGTTGGAATCAGGGAGAGAAACGGAAGAGTAAAAGAGAAAACTCATGGGCTGACAGTTTAATAGGTAAAGCAAAAACTGTGCACACAAGCAAAGCAAAACAAGAAATTCATTCACTGCTTCCCATTGTCAGGCATGTGATGAGCCATCTCCAGGAAAGTAGGGCTCCATCACATGTAATTGTTACTTGGGAAGACAAATGCCATCATTCTGAACTTCATCCCCTTCTTTCTTCTTCCCGAGGTTTATATGCCAAGCGTGATGTCATATACAGTATGGAATATCCCTTTGGTCAGTTGTGGTCAGCTGTTCTGGCTGTGTCCCCTCCCAACTTCTTGTGCACCCCGAACCTACTCACTGGTGGGGTGGTGTGAGAAGCAGAAAACGCCTTGACTCAGTGTAAGCACTGCTCAGGAGTAACGAAAACATCCCTGTATTATCAACACTGTTTTCAGTACAAATCCAAAACATAAGCCTCATGCTAGTTACTATGAAGAAAATTAACTCCATCCCAAACCAAAACAACACCTTCCCAAGTAACTGTTGGCGTGATGGAGCAATGCTTCCCTAGGGATGGCCGAACATCTGCCTGCTGCTGGGAAGCAGTGAATGGATTCCAAAAGAAACCCCTTTGCCTTGGTGGCAAAATGAAAGTTTTCATCAGTTTTCTCAAAATATGAGGACACTAGAGTTGTGTAAGAGAGGACAGCTTGATCATAACATCTGCCTTTACTGGAAAGACAGACATTGGATTGGATGAAGAAAGGTACTCAGGGACAGGAGATACAAAGCAAGGCTGGCCAGGTGGTGACTGTGTGTTTCCAGCCTTAGATGCAAAAAGTATGGGTATCCACTAATAGCTTTAAGATTACTTTATATATAGTTATTTAACGTAATAGGGATAATTTTATTAGGTGCCATGGATTCAAAAACATTCAGTTAACTATTCTTTCCTGTTCTTTCCTAACTCTGGTCAAAGTTGCCATAAGTGTTTAATTTTGCTAGGACGTTAGCAGACCCTTCCATTTGAAGTGAAAGATTAATTACACAAGTATTGAATACTTAATTTTCTGTACTGACCATTGCTTGGGCTTCCTTTTACTGCTAGTAGACTATTTTCTTGTTACTGCGTAAGTCCTTTGCTAGCATTGTCCATTTTGCACACTGGCCTTAATTGAATCCTGTTTCTAGAAGCAAGTTGGTTGGCTGCATATATTTCTTGTAATTTTGTTCATTAAATTATAGCTGATTTTGGTTATATCAGCTTTAATTGTTTTATTTCCAGTTCTGTATTCCTTACAACTCCAAAGTGGTATTTTAAACAAAAAATGTACTAATTTTATTAGTACATATTATTATTTATTACCCTTTCTCACTCCTTCCATTCACATTCATTGATTTATTCTGCTGAAACATTTAATAAGGGACCCCCAATGTGTCATTGCTGAAACCAATGATAATATACCTTGGCAGCTCAAATGTATATTTGATATTGATATACATGTATATTGTATATGGCAGTATCATCTATCTTTTCTATCGGTGTCAGTTCCAAAAACCTCTTCTGGGAATCCCCATTTGCTAAGATTTTCAGCCTAAAACCAATAGGCTACAGAAAACTATACATCTTTCAAGGCCAATTATTTTTAAGATAGCACCACCAAGTAAAAATACAAAAATAATTTAATTTATTAGTTTCATTGTAGTACACTCTTAGGAATAGTGGAGAAGGTGGAGAGCAATCTAACCCGTGTGTAGGAGAAGATTACCAGCCAGAATAATAGTTGCTTTCTACTTAGCTGCATTTAAAAAAAAAAAAAAAGAAAAAAAGAAAAAAGAAGAAGATAAAAACATGAGCATTCTAGTTCCCAGTTGAGAACTAATGACCAGGAACTCTCCTGGCTGTACACTGAGGGACCAGACTCTCCATATCTATGGCCTACTTAGTCTGACTTCAGAAAAACATGTGAGCTTCTTAGCTAGGGAAAACAATGCTGTAAAAGTCCAAAACTTTAAAAAAAGTTTAAAAAAACTTTAAAAAGGTGAGAAACTTGAAAGTTCAAAATTAGGCATTATTGCCTTGACCGAGGCTATCTTCTTGGCTGCAAACCAAGATATTTCATGAAGAATTGGCTTTGCTCAGTCCCCAGCTCTTTCATACAGTTTCCTGAACTTCCATTTAGAAAACAGTGCAAGGTGTAATGTCCTAAATGATGGTGCAATTCAAATCAGGACTTGCCTTTGTATTACAGCACAGCCATTTATTCCTGTAGGGCAAAATTGGCTGATGTTGAGATCTTATGATCTTATCTTTAAAGAAAAGCTGTGAGAACAGGTTGTTGTAGAGATGTAGACAGCTTTTCTAAAAGCAACTAGCATCTCTTAGTCAGTTAGCTTGCAGCACCACAGTCTCTAGATAAGTGGGATCAAAGTCCATATAGCAGGCACAACCTAGCCTGTTTTCCTGGAATCCACCATAGCTGTGTTTGTCACTGAATTACAGTTAAATTTGGGAAGAAAATCTCAACAAATCAAACCTCTTCTAAAATCTGGCTCTTGTTTCCATGTTCTTTGGTCACCAGAAGATGTCATTTCAGCACCAGTTGCCTCCCTGCTTCAAACCTGGGTAAAATATGCCATTTGGTTCTAGGTTGAAAAGGTGCTGTTTAATCATATTGTACTTCCTCAGGCTATGCTGATAGCCAATCTCCAACTGTATTCAACTACACAGTGGGCCTGTGCCAACCTCATGAAGTTCAACAAGGACAAGGGGAAGGTCCTGAATATGGGTTGGGACAATCCCAAGCACAAATACAGGCTGGGTGGAGAATGGATCAAGAGCAGCCCTGAGGAGGAGGACTTGGGGGTGTTGATTGATCAGAAGCTCAACATGAGCCAGCAATGCATACTTGCAGCCCAGAAAGTCAACTGCATCCAGGGCTGCATCAAAAAAACCATAGCCAGCAGATCGAGGAAGGTGATACTGCCCCTCTACTCTGCTCTCATGAGACCCCACTTGGAGCACTGCATCCAGCTCTGGAGCACCCAAGATAAGAAGGACGTGAACCTGTTGGAGCAGGTCCAGAGGAGGCCCATGAAGATGACAAGAGGGCTGGAGCACCTCTGCTATGAAGACAGGCTGAGAGAGTTTGATTTGTTCAGCCTGGAGAAGAGACGGCTCCAGGGAGACCTTATTGTGGCCTTCCAGTATCTGAAAGGGGGCTACAGGAAAGATGGGGAGGGACTCGTTATCAGGGAGTGTAGTGATAGGATGAGGGTTAATGGTTTTAAACTGAAAGAGGGTGGATTTAGATTCGATATTAGGAAGAAATTCTTTCCTCTGAGGGTAATGAGACACTGGAACAGGTTGCCCAGAGAAGTTGTGGATCCCAAGAAATATTAAGGTCATGTTGGATGGGGCTTTGAGCAACCTAGTCTAGTGGAAGGTGTCCCTGCACATGGCAGGGGGGTTGAAACCAGATGATCTTCAAGGTCTCTTCCAACTCTAACCATTCTATGAAGCATATTTAAATAAAAAGGAAAAAAGATAAACTATAACTAACATGTGGGGGCATTAATTTCAGCATTTTGGAACCAATTTATATATACAGACATATTTTTTTAATCATCTAGTCATTATCATCTACAGAAGATGTTAGAAGGATAAATTTACTGTGTCACTTCTAACCATGTCTGTCAAGTCTAGATAGGTGAAATATTCTCAGTTTATAGTGATGGACAAACTACAAGATAAAATAATATTCAAAATTCAATTCAAAATAAATCCTTGATACTATTTTTTTTTTAAAGGCAAATTGGCGTAATTTATGGAGGGAGAAGGAAAATCGGCACCAAGAGCCAATTATAAACAATAATGAACTACATTAAGGCCATATTCCTTGGCATTTAATACAACACATGGGAAGAATTCAGATGCCTGTGTCCAAGATGACAATAGAGAAGACATACTTCCCTGCTAACACTATAAGTGCTTTGCTTGATCCAATTTTCAATTTTCAAAATTTCCTTAATGCTGGTATTTGAGCACCTTCACACATGAAGAGTCAGCCTGTTTGTATAGATTCACTGCAATTCACACAAAGCAGAGAAACACCTGATTTGGCCATGTCCTCTGAAGGGTCTCATCCAGCAGATATATTGAAGAATGTGGCATATAACAGTCAACAGTTAGTTAATTAAAAACAGAAGGAGAAATGCCTCCTTTTTGCATAATAACCTGTCATTTAGACTACTCCTCCAGGTGGATTCTGAACATTTCTTGCCTGAAGGGGTTCAACTGTGCTACTCCCATATCCCAAAATAATATCCTTAATGATTGTGCAAGAAGCTACTCCCCACCCTTTCTATTGAAAGCATAGTACTGTCCAGCAGAGAACTCTTCCGAGGGAGTGCACATCAGATAGCGGTGCTGCCCAGCGAAGAGGGCTTCTCACTGGACAGAGGGACGCCTAGCATTGAGTTCAACACAGTTTCCCTTCAGAAGAAAAGCAATGCAATTAGATTCCGCAGGGTTTTTTGGGTTTTTGGTTTTTGGTTTTTTTTCCTGCCAAGTACTCTATGTCAGCAGAATAGTAAAACACCGTTAAAGCAAAGTAGCATTAAAGCAAAGGTAATATTAACTTCTATTGTATTGTCTTAATGCTTTTACCTGCCATTCATTTGAAAAGGTATTGCTCTTTGAAGAACTCTTTACGCTTTTCTAATATGCTTCTATGTTCTTCTCACTTACTGGGCATTATGAAACTTGTTTCACAATTCATTTAAACCTTGGCAATGATTAATCTGCAGTGCTTATGTTGCAAGACAGCATCACTGTGTCTGCTAGCAGATGCCATTGAGAGGGCAGAAGGGCTATTCATTTTGGCAGAGGATGAGTTCATGAGGCACAATTCCTTTACATATTTCCATGATGAGTGAAGGTGCACAAGGTGCATGTGAAAGGTATGCTAGTGCAGGAAGCAAATGTGTTGGTGTTCCTACCTTCATCCTGCAGAGAGGTTTGCACTACATTTTTTTCAGTCAGTAGGAAGAGTTTATTTCACCACTTCTGTAACTAACAAAACTACCTCCAGCTGGCACATACAGTGCAGTCAGAAAAAGCTACTATGCATATTCTAAGGGTGCATCTCTGCAGTTTTGGCATCTTTTCCACACCACAGTCACTCATCTCAAGGTATACGTGAAACACTACATCAAGTGGACAAGGAACAAAATCACCCTATTGCTATAATGAACTGCTGTCTTTTGAAAGAACAAGCCCTATGTGGATGGATCAATATTTAATGCAGAGATCGAAGAAAACCAACTTTCCATTAGAAATTTTGGCACTGTCTCAAAAATGCTCTATCTGTAGCTGCTTGCAAACATGTCAGTGGCATGCCAAACAAGCTAAAAAGACACAAAACCATAGCTTCGTGCCTTTTGTTTCTGAAATTAAACAAAACCAACCAAAACCAACAAATTATACCTTTGCAAATTAATGGCTGTAGATTAACCATCCAAGAAGGCATCCATGTCCTAACCCACTGAGCTGTGCAAGCTGAGCATGTGTCAACAACTGTTAACAACTTCACAGGGTTGTAGCAAAGAGATTAAAAATTTCAAGATGCACTGCATGCATTAGCCTCTCTTAGGAAGAAAAGCTACCTAGAGAACAAATAGAAGTATAAACAATAGTATGAAAAGCGCAATGACACAGGCTGAGGAGACACTGTGTTTTGTGACATATGGTTACAGAAAGCACAGAGAGGGAAAGGAGGGGAAAGTTAACTCTGCCGGTGATATTGAACGATGGAACAAGAACAGAAATTACAGGTGGTAGAGCCCTAAGACAGGAGTGCTGTTACATGCACCGTAACACAGGCTTGGCCTTTTTTGTAGGGGGAGGTGTCTCTCATTCTGTTTTATTACCAGAAAAGATGGGACCTGTTGCAATTCATATTCCTTTAGTATTTCCTATACAGCATGGTGAACCACGTGAGCTAAGTCTCATGATGTCCCCACACCATAACATAACTGACAAGGAGATGCAAAAGCAGAAGGGAGAGAGCAGACTAGAGACTGAAGGTAACAGATAATACATCAAGCTTTCTAGTTCCCTTCTATTTTTGTTTTGTTAAAAAGCAAATTCTGTGGTGCCTAGTTAATGTGGGCTAGTGCATTTGTACAGAATCAGAAAGAAGTGGTTTGCAAAGAACCTCTGGAGGTCATTTAGCACAGCCTCTTCCACTAAGGGCAAACTTCAAGGGCAGATCAGGTCACTCAGGGCCTCATGCAGACAAGCATCTAGGAAGAGTCAGGACCGTCTTCTCCCTTTGGGAGAGAAGCCAAGCATGGTAATGAGGCTACCAGGGCAGGAGCTTTACCGGCCAGGGACTGGTTTCACAGTACCCAAGCGAGTCAAGCAGGGCAGGCTCCAGCTCAGCAAAGCCCATGGCGAAGCACAGGTGCAACGGAACTGGAGGCAAGTACACCTATAGCATAGATCAGACAGGGACAGGAGGCCCAGGCCGGAAGTTCAGTGGAGCCCCTCAGCCCAGAGGCAGAGGGTGTGCAGGTGGAAGTGTTTCAGGTCAGCGCAATTAAGCCCTATCAGTGCACTCAGCATCCTGACAGCAAGTTTTAGGTATCACTAAGGATGGAGAAGGGCGGAAGCAATAGCTGTCTTTGCTAAGTTTCTTCATAAATGAGGATACTAATCTAGAATTAGACCGCCCTTCAAATAGAGGAATTTCAGCTCTGCTGGGTTGGAACAAATTAATCTGAAGTCTCAAAAGAAATTTGCCTAGTGTGGCCTTTTCAACAATCCTGTTGGACAACTGAGCAACTTTATATGGCATTCCTGAAGTTAAAATATATCATGTGGTTTCTTTGCATCTATTTTTTCCATAACTTCTAATCACTGACTATTGCTATTGGTCCTTGGGATAATCAGATCCCCTTATCTTCTGGGGAATTTCTCAGCTAATGGCTTCTCCTTGTCTGCCTGCTATGTCTTGCACTTTGGAAACTTTCTCTGTTGACCAGCCTCAGTTACTGTCTAGAAAGGTGGAATGCCTATTCCAGGCTCCAGTGTCAGAGAGGTCCATGTGAAAAACACTGCATTGGCTAAGCCAGGTATACACACACCTATTTGCTTTGCTGCTTATCCATCTGATCTTTTCAACAAAATAGACAATACGCAGGTTTTCATATGGTAAGCCGAAGCCACAAATTTAAGAAATGCTGCCATCTGTCAAGCACCTTAGGAGTCTATGCAGCCTCATGGACTAAAAAGCACCGTAAACTATCATCATGTAAACTAAGGACAGGATAAAGTGGCCCATCTCAGTCTGAGGATTTCTACAAATCTCAGCCATGGAAAGCTTTATCAAACCAATTAAACTATTGGTTTTATTGCTCTTATTACAGAAGGCACGGGAGTTTACTGAAAGATAAAATTATATCATGCAAAGCCTGCCCATGAGCCAACAGCATTTCTCTGCTAACAACTCAAGTAGAACTGAGAAATGTATGTGCACTTAATGCAAAGAGACTCATTAAAGGATTACAAAGAAAATCTCAGACTTGTTAGAAATCTGTGTTGTGATATCAGCACATGCTCCAGCACGTCATTACTTAGTAAGCATGCTGGCATTGTAACCATACGTGACACCCCTAATTTCCCCAGCCTTTGGTCAGCCAAGATTCATATACTTCCTGAATGGAGAAATAGTTGTTGAATACAGTTGTGTTCTGAGCCTTTTATAAAACACTTGCCACTAGTTTTGCAAATACTGTTCAATAATTATACATACCCATTTTTTGTGATGGTGTCCTAACATGCTCCATACTGTGGTGGATACAGCTTCCTAAAGGATTCCAGGAAAGGATCCTTCAGAATGTTCTCTACCAATGATTTTGTTATTTAGAAAAAATGAGGACTCAACCATGCCGCCGTATTTCAACAGGATTCCACTTTCATACCAGTATGTGCTCTTCTATCTGCATGCTCTGATCCTAGAAGACTGTAGCCAACTTCTTTCATAACGGAGAGGTCGTACAGGATTTCTGGAGCTGCTGCTGGGTATTCCATACCCACAAAACAGTGTGACTACAACGCTGTGGTCTTGCTCAGCCTGCCTAAAAATTGCCAGTTCGCTACTTGCATTGACTGTGCTGGCAATTTCATCAGGTTTTCACAGGCTTCCATTTCCATGTGCTCGGAATGCAAGATAGACACACAATCTTACTCTTCATTTCAGGTGTGTCTCAAGGATCGCCATAGATGTCAACAGCTACTGCAGCATCTCTGCAGCGATGCCCCAGGCGTGAGCACTTGGGCAATGGGAACCCTCTGGTTTTCACAAAGTTAGAGTGGTGAATCCAGTCCATTGCGAAATGCCAGTCTGAACCGTGTTCTAGATGACAGTGACAATAGACTGGTAAGGAATTGGGTGATGACAGGTTGTGATGCCTCTCTCCTCTTGTTAAGGAGAGACAAGTAGTCAACAAAGTCTTAGAACAGTACCACTTGGCGTGGGACTCTGGGAAACACTAGTTTGTACCCACGAAATAAAAATCACTGTAGCTGCCTCGCATTTTGGTCACACTATGAGACAGAATAATTTGAAGAGTCAGAAAGGTCTGGCAAAGGTCAAACTGGGAAGGTGCCGTCACACACACAGTGCTTAGGTCACACTGTATTCTTTTTGGAGTTATTGCTTCCCAAGATAAATGTTCACTTCCTGCAGTCCTGATCCTCAGATGTATTTATGTCTGCATTATAATGCCTTTATCTGTTCAATTTGGATTACAAACATTCCCCCCCGTCAGTTATAATTGCAATCATTGTCATCCACAGACTTTACTAGAAATCCAAATGGCTGATGAAAAAAGTGCCAGAGCAATTCCTGATCTTCCTTGCTCCCTGTCTTATGTTCCATTATCTTTCTGCCTCTGCTAACACATTGAGATCTGCCAGGAAGCAGTTTTGAAATATATATAAGGTAGAAATTCCACAGAAACTTCCAATCAAATTTCAGCTGGTACCAAAATCTAATGCCCTGCCTGTTTTCATCTGGGATGTAACACTAGAACAACTTTAACTGTTAAGAAATGGCATCTTGTCCCTCAGAATTTATATATCATGATCATCTTTCCTCAAAACAAAATTATCATTGAGTCAGTTAGCTCAACTTTTCTGAGTCACTCTTTTTCCTCTTTTTAGGTATTGATGACTCAATATTGATAATGTCAATCATTTACTCTTTTGGAATTTTACAAATTTTTCAAGGTTTCTAAAAATTTGACATCCCCGAGTCCAAGAAGTCACTGGCTAGCTTATTTCTGTTTCATATACACAAACTGCGTTAGTCATGATGAATTGAAAATGTGTAATTTTAGTAAGATTTTTATTGTGAGTCACATAAATTATGTTCTGGACATATTAAGCATTTTCCTTCCTTACTATTTTGGATTTTACTTTTTTTTTCCTGTGATAATACCTGCATATTTTTATTATTATTTATTTCTAGTGATTTATTTCTAATATCTCAATACAAGTTTTTAAGGTACTGTTGTCTTAGTGATACCATTAATTTCCTTGATACCTTGTTTCAAATCATAACATATTGTTTGCATTAATTTAATCCTTTTTCTATTCTCAGTGTGTAAACTAGCTTCATTAAACTTTCACATCTCTTCATGTGTTCCAATTATTTTTTTTTTTTTGCAGGGGAGGGGGATGAGCACTCAGTAGAATATTGACCCCCAAAATCCATTTTTGTTAATATGAAGAATGTGTTCTAAATGTCCATCTAGATATATATGGTTGAATTGGTTGTGTATCTGCTGCACTCCTATCTTGCCAAACAAAAAGATGGTGATGATCTAGAGCTCTGTGTTTTCAGTGAATGTCACTAACTGAAAGCTTTTTTTTTTTTTTCTTTCAGGAAAATACTCATGTAATGTTATGATTCTAGCATTTCACTTTTTAGACACAGATTTATATAATGTCTTAACCTTATTCTACTTTTGTTCTTTTTTTATTTCTTATTCCTAGAAGGGTACCATCAGAGTAGTCCACTATTAAACCTGGCATTTATCGCAACACTTTTTGTCTCATGCTATTTGAAGGCAAATGTCAATGAATCAACATAAGAAGCGAGTTAATTTTCACAGTCCCAGGTCCTCATCGTGCAAAAACTTTTAAGTGTCTCACAAATCACAGATCTCCCTGTCCCTGTAATGGGGGGCAAACCCACAACCCCATATGAACCCCATATGACCTTATCATCATTGCTCCACAGATCCGTATTTTTTCATCAGATGACTCTCCATGGTTATGGCAGAAGAAACAGAAGGGAGTTGGAAGAGGAAGTGCTTCCTTTGTTCATTCAAAACCTGTTTGGTCCAAAGCTTGTCTTTCTTTGACTCTTAGCTATTTTAGACAAAAAAATGGTATCAGGTTGAAGTAAAATTCAAGGCTGCAGTCCTAATCTCTCCCCAGTCAATCTTTTGTTCATGCAACATGATACTGTATATTTTCATCTTTATCATACATGAGTTTCCTTCAATAGACTTCTCAAGGCACCAGATGGATGGTACATAAAAAATGATCAGCTATTTAAAATTTTCTTCTCAATGCTCATATGTGATCTTATGCCTTATAAATTGCATGCTGTTCAGTCCTTGTTTTGAAGAGGGAATTGTTATTCTTTTATATGTTTTAAAATTACATTTACTATTCTAACTTATCATTGTATCTAGTTCCTTAGTACCATTAATTTCGACGTCTGAACCATGACAAAATGAGCTTTAACATCAAAAGTGCTCCAAAATATCCTTGCCTCTGTAGGTAACATTATTAGCATGTTGGAAATCTGCTATTGCTAGCAAAGACACCATTCCAGTCGCAGGCAGGGGGAGGATGAAGAGACACACCCCGAACACAGAAATGACTTTTTTCATGCAGCCACTGTTCTCATTACTGCAGTTACACCATGGCTTGAGCAGGTGTGGAACTGGAAGCCCACATCAGATACTAAAATGTTACCATGCCTCTCACACCCTCATTTTCTTGCTGCCCTACCACCTCCACATCTACCACTTCACCGCCACCTTTGATGGCCACAATGATTTTCCCCACCCCCTTCTTTGAAGGCCTCTACACTGTGGGGCAGGCTGTGGTGTTAGGTAGGCATCTTCCATCCCACTGAGGTATGGGATCCACAAACCCACAGATCTCCTGCCAAAAGGCTTAGATACAGACTGACATGAACAGAGTCTTTCTGCTCTATTCTAACACTTTACTGGGAAGGCAGAATAGCAGGAGACAAGAAAAAGGCTCTTGGCTTCCAAGTCTGTTTTCTCTATTTTTGGAGTGGCGATGCTACAACCTCCTCTGCAAAGAAAGTCTAAGGTAACCAAGAGGTACAGCTCATCATTAGTGCTACATCATCAATAATTAATTTGATACACTGCCCATCCACTGATTCATTGAATCTGCTTTGCTTCAGGTCAGAACTTACACGTTGACCTCAACCTGAACCACGAGGCCTTCAGCTATCCCCTGCAACCCGTGGCTGCGTTGTAGGAGAGCAGATTTCTGGGAACCATCTTCAACTTCTGGTAGTCCCAAGGTACACTTGTCCAAAAGGTCACCCGCAAAGCTCCTGCTTGGGCCTTCTGGATGGTGCCATCCCTTTAGAGACGTGGAGGATCAGGGCTCTACAGCCTGGGTCTGGTTTCCTTTGGAAGACAGTTCCTGTCTGCTGGGATCTAAGGAGCAGCAGACTGGTGGTCCTAGTGCTGCAAGGCAAAGTTTGAGAAAGAGAAAGCATTTTTTGTGCCCAACAGCCACATCTGAAACCCAATAAAACAACCCAGGGCGGTTCTCACACATTCAGACACACACACATACCCTTCTCGGGCTGTTTCCCCAGTGGCACTAGCTCGACGTGCAGCACTTTTCCCCGCCAATGGCTCTCTTCTCCCCTGCCACTGGAGAGTAAAACCTCCCTCAAAACCTGTCTCAGATGCGAGCTGGGAAGTTGCATGTATGTAAATCAGACCTAGTCTTCCCCTTCCCTTCCATTCCCTTCCCCCTCCCCTCCCCTTACCTTTCCTTCCCCTCTCCCTTCCCATTCCCCTTCCCTTCCCCTCTTCCTTTCCTTTCACTTCTCCCTTCCCTCTCCCTCTCCCTCTCCCTCTCCCTTCCCTTCCCAGCAGTGGTGGGGCCAGCAGCTCCCGCACAGCCTCGGTGACAGCGCAGGCTGGCTCAGCCCCATCCACCAGCAGCCGCCTGGAAATCAGGGTACCAAAAAGTGCCGAGCGGTTGGGGTGTCTGCCTGGCTGCACGCCCGGCTCCAGCAGCCATACCCTTCCTGTGGAAAAGGGCCGGCGTTGTTATTTCCTCCCTGGTGTTGCAGTGTAAGTGCATAGTCTTTTCCCCCAAA
>VZSF01000014.1:1643-85190 GCA_013398295.1 Chionis minor | reverse complement strand
CCAGGTGGAGCGGCGCGCCGGGGGAGCGGGCGAAAGTCCGGCGCCGGGGGTGGCCCGGGAGAGCTCGTTTCCTTTTGTCTCAGCCGCCGCCGCGGGCCGAAAGGAGGAAGTGCTGCCGGGCGGCTCCGGCCGGGGGAGCGCAGCGGAGCGGAGGGGAGCGGAGCCGCCCGGAGCAGGGCGCGGCGCCCCCCCCCGCCCACCCTGGGGCGGTGCGGAGCGGAGCGGCCCGTCGGCCGTCCTGCTGCCCAGGGGGAGCGGGAGCAGCCGGTGGCAGGACTGTCCGTCCAACAGGCAGGCGTCAAAGCCCTGCTTAGCGGCCGGCTCCTGATGGAGCTCAGCGGGAGAGAGAGGGAGCGGTGGGAGAGCTGCAGCCCGGGCTGTGGAAAGGAGCGCGGTCTCACCTGGCTCGCTCCAGGTGTCTGTCCAGCCCCGCACGCTGGCCGCAGGAGGTGTTCGCTGCCTGCCGCCGGGAATCTCGCCTCCGTGCTAGGCCTCGCCCCCCTCCTCCCCCCGAAGCTGCTCGGCGGAGCGGGATGAAGCCCGAGGTGGAGCTCGGGCATCGGGAGTGAGGGGCTGCGGCGGGGGAAAGGGGGGCTTTCACTGTCGGGACGGCAGGGCACCGCGAGGGAAGCGGCAGCTCCTCCTTCCCGCGGCTCGGAAGCCCTCGGCGCTTCTTCTCCCTGGAGCGCGTTGCGGCGGCAATACCAAGTATGGTGCTTGAGTCACCGCTGGCGCGCTTGGGAGCTGGTTGGATCCCGCACGTGATTTTTGGACACTGTGCTACTGTCAATACTCATTCTTCATGCTTTGGGTGTTGGTTGTTTGTTTGGGTTTTTTTTTCCCCTAGATGATCACAGGTGAAAAGCTGGGGTTTTGTAAAAGGCAATTCCTCATAATGGTGGCCTCTCCTTTTTGTGGTGTAGATCGCCGCTAATACCATGGGATGTGAACGTAAAGAGCTGAAAACAGATATTTGACAAACTTAATGTATTTACGCTAATTTCTTTTGGCATAAAGATCCTTTAGGAAGACTATCCAGTAAAACACCAAGCTGACAAAGTTGGGTGGTCTCCTTCCAGAGTTTCTCTCCTCGAGCCCCCCCACCTACATGTAAAAGATATCTACTATGTGTAGTTGCATTTCCTTTGGTATATTCAAGCAGTGAGTAAATCTTCTAACAACTGCCCCCCCCCCCCTCTTTTTTCCCCCCTCCAAACTAAATGGAATAGAAAAACCAAAATAATATAAACTGTGGCAACAGTTTGTTTCCTTTACTGGATGGAGAACAGCAGCACAGCATTAATCTGTTTGGGTAGCTTATGGTAGAAGAGCTCGTCAAAAAGGCACGGAACGTTGTGTTTGGTCAGATGGCATTTCAAAATATTGAAAATACATACCGGCATAGTTAGACAGGAGTTGTTAGACCATGAGTAGCATCTGGAAGGCTTTGAACACTTGGAAGTCTTGGGAGGCTGAGGAAAAGGGTGGAACTGGCACTCCTGTAGTGGCTTATTTCTAACCCTTAGGGTTGTGACTGAAAAAAGAAAAAATAATTCTTCACCCAATTAAGTAGAATTTGTGTGGACTGGCACTTATATTTGCAAAATGTTTAAGTTGTCTGCAGTTCTAGATCTATATCTCTTGAGTGGATGAATTTAGGTATGACTTTTCCTGTTAATGTGCCTGCAAAATAGGGAGGAAAACACTGAAAAGAGAAAGCATTGACTTGTAAAAAAGACAGAGTCAGAGAGCTATGACTTCGTTAAGAGATTAAATGCTATACTTGGATACAGAGGTTTGGGAAGTGAACGGTATACTTAATGTTGCCTTAGGTATTATGTGGATGTTTGTGGTATGTAAACCTGTAATGTATAAAATTGTTAAGTTAGTGCTGTGTAATCCAATAATTCTCATTGACTCATTCCTCTGAAAACTTAATTGTAAAGTATTAGTACACCTAAAAGCTGTTGTAGTTAAACCCATCTAAAAGCCTGTTGCCTTGAAAAAGGCTAGGGAGTAAATGTTTCCTTTCTTGCCCTTATCTACATCCCTGGGATCCCTTCTATTTTTCTGTACTTGACTTTGCTCCTCAGACATTTCACTGCGCTGGCTGAGCGTGCTAAACTGGCAGAAAGCTAAACTCTGGCGGGGGGGGGGGGGGGGACAAAAAAAAAAGCTTCCCCTGTTCTGGAGTTAAGGTGAGCAAGTGCTGCAAAAAATCTGGGAATGGCTAGAATTGTGCCAAGGTGGGAAGGGGTGGGGTAAAGCTGAAAGCAGGGATGGAGATTAAAAAAAGAGGGATAACAGGAACTACTCCTTTGGCTTACCCTTAGCCTATAAAACTCTGTATAATTTTGTTCCAATTTTTCAGGAATCTAGAATTTTAGCAGTTTTGATTGAATTGTCAGGCTTAAAAACCAAGCAGGTGTTCTGGAACTCTTGACTGCACTAGTAACTTTTTTTTTTAAAAAAAAACCAAACACCAAACAAACTCCAACTTGGGGGGGGAAGCACCAACCAAACCCCACCCCCCAAAAAAAACCCAGTACAAATCAACCAACTAAAAAAAACCCAAACAAAACCAAACGACCAAACTCGCAACATTTTTTTGGAGGCAGGTAGGCTGTATGCTGTTTAGCCATTAGATTACCAGTAAAGTAATTCTGGTATCTTATTAGCAAGGCATTTACCAATAATTCTGTATATTTATTGCCTTTCACACATTCTTATCTGATACTATTCTGTGTGATAACAGAGTAAGGTGGGATGTTCTTGCTCTGTGCTCTTCACGTCTTCATAATAATCTGAAATTCTGTAGCTTTGTATTTTCTTGGTTATGTGACACCCTCATGTGTATGAAGGAGGGGAAAACTTGAGTGAGTGGCTATTTGTCTGGATTACAGCACTGGCCAAAGTAGTGGCTGGGAAGAGTAGGGCTGTAGAGTGGAAACTAATGCTTGGGTTGAACAACATAGTTGAGGGTTGGAGCCTGTTGACTCAAATAATGCACAAAATAGTGGAAAGCATACATGCCTGTACAGACGCATATGCGTGCGAGGTACACTACAAGGGAAGGGTAGTCAGGAAGCAGCAACTGGTTGAAGAGGAGGAGGAAACAGGAGCCTGTTGTAGGCAGTAATGGATGAAGTAGTATGAGAAACTCTGGCTTTGATTTGTGAAGTTGATCAAATCTCTGTTTCATTAGCAGCTGTGTCAGGTGTTTCAAAGCATAACTAATATTATTTACCTAGCTACAGCAGTGTCTAATTTAGAAACCAATATGAGAACTAACTCCTACAAAATCTTCTTAAATTGAAGACAAGGAATATCAACAACAAACCTGGTCAAGAAGTCACCACGTAACTAATGAAGCATGAATGCTGTGAATTTCTATAAAATGCTGACTTTTGAGGCAGGTATGTGTGCATCCCTTTCCAGATAACTCAAGTTTTTTATAAGCCTTGTCCCATCTTAACTCCATCACCTTATTTTCTAAACTGAAGACTCTTAGTCATTAGTCATTCTTCACATGGAAGTTATTTCATACTTATTGTTCTTCTTTCTCTGAACTCTTTCCACTTCTGTCCGTTTTGAAATTGGGGAAGTTCCAGAATTGTGTTTGATAATCAAGTTGTGAACAAACAGTGGTTTGTGGGTTTTCTTGTTGTTGGTTTGGGTTCTCCCCCACCCCCATACCTTTGTATAACATGCACTTTTCTCCATTTTCATTCCTGATATTCAGGAATGGCTGTGGTTTAAAAAGTGATTGAACTGGTGTTCTTATGAAAGTCATAACCAAAGTATCCTATTCATGAGAGGCGATGATCAGTTTGAGCTCATCTGGTTTAGGATTATTTTCCTTCATGAATGTATATATTTACTCTTAAATTTTTTACATCAAATTTTGCCTGTTGCTTTAACATTCATTTAGTCTTGGAGATCTGCAGCTCTCCATGGCTGGCCTGTGCCATGATTATCCTAAATAATTTCAAATACTTTCAAACTGTCACATGTCTGATCATCTTATGTTTTTTAATTTTTGTCGCTCTTTTTTATTGATGTGTGGAATAGTCTATGTCCCAGCACATCTTCAGTGACCACCTCCATCTCTGAGAAAAGACTATATTTGTCTCAATTATTTACCTATGGCTTATCTAATATTTTCTTTTTTATTTTATGGCTGCTTTATTTCCTTAAGTGTGTTCAGAGGAGGACTTCATCAAAAGTCTTTTGGAGATCTCGGCAGATTGTATAAATTGGGTTTCCATTATCCATGTGCTTGTTGATTCTTTCGAAGAACTCTTACGTACGTCAGACAGAATCTCCCTTTACAGAAGCCACATCGGTTGTCTTCCGTTGTCACCGCAATGTCATATTGTATAATACAATGTCGGGATGGAAAATATTATTCCTGTTGCAAACAAATGCATATCTGATGTTTGATCACAGGCGTGGCAGTTACGCACAGGGATTTTCTTTGCTCTGAGGGGCAGTGACCATCCAGGTCAGCTGCTGATGGTATGCCCAGCTCTGCGAGATGCTTCAATTGATCCATTTGCTGTTTAACATGGCTATATGTGGATGTAGGTGTTTCTGTTAGCTATTGGTGGCTTCAAGGGAAATGGAGGCAAATAAAGGAGGCAGAGTTAGGATAATAAACTAAATAACTTCACTGTGGAGTAAGTGGTCACTTAGCATTTTGTAACTGCTTAAACACTTATTTTAGACTGTTGCAGTTTTGACCATTTTTTGTGAAGGAGAGGATCTTAATGCTTGAAATGGACAGCAAATTATTATTATTACTCTGTTGCGTTAATTTCATATGAAAGAATGCTAACATTCTGTTACTGTCCTCCTTGCCTAAGAGTTAAATGTATATGATTCTATTTGTAAGACAACTTTTAAAGTAGAATATTTCAGAAATAAGTAACATCAAATATAGTGATATCAGTCCTTATAATTTTAACTTCTCTGATCCTGTAATGAAAATATTACTGAGATTTTTTTGATATCTCTTATTACTGATTTTTCTTTTGATGCAGACATCAGAATATAGTCAGTAAAGGTCTTCTGGTGTAATTGTTGTTAACTGTTTTTCATAACAGAACTTTGTTTCTAATGTTTTCTTATTTTATAGTTTTAAGTTGACTGTTATTGTGTTAAAAGCTCACAGGTAAGCATTGTAAAGGCTGCCTTTGGTAAAGGATGCAGTTTGTTACTGCATAGCAGATCTTACTAGCTGCTGCTAGGGGAAAAAAAGTATTTATATTCTCTCTAGCGCTACTGCTTGTGAACTGTTTTTAGGGAGCCAAATTGGCAGGAAACTGGCTATGACAGGAAAAACATTTGTCTTTAAAAAGTTGTTTTAAGAGGCTTTATTTCCTTGAATCAGCTCACTGCAGGACAAGTGTTGTTCCACCCTCATCTCAATACAGAAGACCACTGTCTTTTTGGCAGCACTAATTTGATTAACTTTTCCCACATCTTTGAACTGTATTGTTGCTTTACACAAAAATACATACTAAAGCATGGGGAATGAATTAGTGCTCTTTTTATTTGTTCTCTAGACTAACAAACTATAGAATGTTATCACAGGGGACTTATTTTCTGAATCTGAGTAGAAATACTAAAGCTTGATGATTCTGTCCCCTTAATAAAATGCGTTGCTTGGTTCAAATGAATTCTTCTACCAATTTAAATGGATTCTCCTACCAATTTTATTTCTCTTCTACACAATCCTTTTGTGGCTTATGTGGTATTTTTTTGCATAATTAGATATATTTCTTTTTCTACTTGATTCAATGTGCCAGTTGAATAAGGAGCATTTCTGGTACGGATATAATTTATATAGCTGCAATTATTTGTATGCCATGCCTTTGTGAACTGTCCAGACAGTAATTAGCAGAATTTTAATTCTCCTAATAGTATAGCTTATCCTGTCAGGTTTTATTTACCTTTTCCTACCTCAAACTAACAAAAACAGGTTTGGAATATGTTTTCCTTGGCTCTTGCACCTTTGACACAGTGGTGAGAGCAGAGACAAATTCAGTGGAGAAAGCGTCATCACTGTCAGCAGTGGTTGTGAACAATTTTTCCTTCCCTGCGGAAAGCAAAATACATGGTGGAGTGCATTGGGTTTATGTGGCAAGGTTTTGGTAGCAAGGGGGCTGCAGGGGTGGTTTCTGTGAGAAGATGCCAGAAGCTGCCTCTGTGTCAGAGCCAGTTCCAGCTGACTCCATGACAGGCCAGCTCCAAGATGGTCCTACCACTGGCCAAAGCTAAGCTCATTGGTGATCTTGGTAAGAAAGGGTAAATTAATAAAAAAGAGCTGTTCAACAGCAGTTAAGAGATAGGAGTGAGAAAATGCGAGAGAAACAACTCTGCAGGCACCAAGATTAGTGAAGAAGGAGGGAGAGAAGGTGCTCCAGATGCTGGAGTAGAGAGTCCCCTGCAGTCTGTGGTGAAGACCATGGGGTGCAAGTTGTCCCTCTGCAGCCCACAGAGGCTACCCTGCAGCTCATGGAGGACCCCATGCTGGGGCAGGTGGATGTGACCTGAAGAAAACTGTGACCTGTGTAGAGCCCACACTGGAGCAGGCTTCTGGCAGGAACTGCTGCCCGTGGAGAGGAGTCCATGCTGGAGCAGGTTTTCTGCCACGAGCTGTGATGCCATTAGGAGACCCGTGCTGGAGCAATCAGTTCATGAAGGATGGTATTTCATGGAAAGGACCTATGCTGGAGCAGTGTCTTAAGAACTGCAGCCCATAGGAAGAACCCCATATTGGAGAAGGTCATAAAGGACTGTCTTCCAAGTGTGGGACCCCATGCTGGAGCTGGGAAAGAGTGTGAGGAGGAAGGAGGGCACAGACAACTGACTGTAACCCCTGTTCCCCAAGCCCCTGTGCAGCCCAGGGGGAGCAGGTAGACAAGTTACGAGTTGAGCCTGGGAAGAAAGGAGAGATGGGTGAAAGTGTTTCTAGATTTGCTCCTATTTCTTATTATCCTACTCTTACTAATTGACAGTAGATTAAATCAATTTCCTCAAGTGGAGTCTGTTTTGCCTGTGATGGTAATTGCTGAGTGACCCCACTGTCCTTTTCTTGACCCACAAACTTTTTATTCTTGTTTTCTTTCCCCTGTACTGTTGAGGGAGAGTGATTAAGAGGGGCTCGGTGGCTAGACAAGATCAACCCACCATGTGAAGTCCATGAGAACTGCAGTCTCTCTGATTTTTGTATGCAAATTTTCAAGTAGTTTCAAAATTGGAGGTAGCTTGATGCACGAGGTTGTGCAGCACTAGGTTCTGGCTATGCTGCCCTGACCCTGCTTTACAAGAGGTATAACTGTTTCTTTGTCAGCTTCTCAACCATCAAAATTGCCGTCCTTCAGTTTTAGAGCATCAAAAGTGTTACCTGCTTATCTTTAAAGGTCTGATGGTAATCTTCAGAAATGGATTCCTGAGCAATTAGCAGTATACAAACTTAAATATGATCTCTCAACAACTTTGCTCTTGAATTGGAGCTATAAGAAAGCATGGTTTAATTTCTGTGTCAATTGGACAGTGTTTATCTGCTTCCTGATTTCAACAGCTAGCATTCTTAATTAGTACCTTAATTAGCTGTATCCTTTAGCTCATAGCAATCACAAGTAAGCAGCATTCAATCTATTTAGGAAATAATTCTGGGAGCTTTCAGGAGGTGAGATGTTGAGCAGTAACTACTTTGCAAAAACGGATTTATATTTAAGAAAAAAAATAAACCCCAGCACTCGTGTATCTTTTTTTTTGGGGGGGGGGGAAATCCTCTCTTTTTCTGGAAGAAATGAAAAAATTTGTTCTATTTCTTGCCTTCTGACAAGGGGCGCACAAGTTTGAAACTTCTTAAATGAAAAGTGTCTTCCTACAAGCTTCCTTTTTGAAGAGAATAAAACCCTTTAGCAGGCTAATTTGAATCTTGAAGAATGGAAAGGTGGAGTATTTTTCTTATAGCTTCCAAAAGGAAAGTTTAGAATATCCCCAAAAATACGTCAGAACCTCACTCTGTTGCCTGTAGAACTGTCCTAATAGAAACTTACCGGGCCAGGATGTGCAAACAACAGCTTGCAGCCCTTGATTAGCGACCAGTCCTATCTCTGTCTCTCTATTGTTCCTTCTTGCTTTGTGGAACATCTGCTGAGGACTTGCCCAAGCCGCTTTATTTTGCTAGCGAGGAACAAGAAGCGGTCCTGAGTTGGGGGGGAGCATGGAGGAATCAAAATGGGGAGGTACAGGAGGCAGGCTTTTTGCAGCATCAGTGAGCTCAAGCAGCTCTC
The DNA here is from genome assembly GCA_013398295.1 of Chionis minor. NCBI lineage: Eukaryota > Metazoa > Chordata > Aves > Charadriiformes > Chionidae > Chionis > Chionis minor. The sequence continues at coordinate 76,881 of VZSF01000014.1, read as the reverse complement.
TTGGGGGCCTAGTAAGCACGAGAGCTGGCTCTAGGAAGGAGGAACTTTGGGAAGTGGGTTTGGAAGGAGCCTTCAACCCTTTCAGCCTTTCCACAGTTCACCATGCTTGTGGCATAGGTGTTAGGATCACAGAGAAATGTAGATTTCGGATATGATTCAAATATTTTAGCCAGGAACTAGTCCATTCTAAGCAATAATGTCTATTTAATAGAATTGCAACTCTTTGTACGGAGTTTTTTAAGGCTGGTATAGAATGTGTGAACTAGATCAATGTGTAAACTGGAAAACTGTGATATGTCTAATTTGAAAGAGAATTAAAAAATTATGCAGCCAGTCTTAGAGGACCCCTTTAATTTTAAAATACTTATTTTTAAAAAGAGCAATTGCAAAGTTACTAGAATTAGAATTGAAAGTATTTTTTATCTGCTACATCTGAAGTAAAATTGATTCAAGCTCTTTTACATCAAAATCAATGTTTAGCAACTATCCTTATGGTTAACTTGCTTAAGATCTGCTAATATGTACTTGATGCACAAAACTGTCTTTTTAAATAGTAGATAGATCTTTAAAATAGGTTGACACTACTTGTTGCTAATGTATGCTGATCTGCTTGGTGGAAGTATTTTAAAGTGCATTTACATGACGGAAAGAAAACTTTAAATGTATCTATTATTAGGGGAGGATATGGGATGTTTTAATAACTTGATGCTGCCCATTTCGCTAAGCATGGTGTTTATTGCTGATGGAAATCCTCCAGCTTAATTCTCTTTAGAAAGTTCTGTGACTGTCATGTAGTTTGGCAGTGTCATGTGCATGCTTCACACGGCATGAAGGCTTAATGACTTGTTGCAGGATTAATCCAGTACTAGTAAGAAACAGGATTTAAGGTCTTACACAAAGCTGGGAGGAAGCAACTGTCAGTTTCCTGTTTCAATTCTTGGTACATGAAGAATCAGCAGGAGGGGAATAGCTGGACTTCCCTTAATCATGAGCGAACAAGATTATGAAGAAAGTGGGCCAAATCCAAGTGAGTCTCTTTAAAAGACAATACTGTGGTTCTAATAATTTTTATGGAAATAGCGGGTTCTATTCTTTCAGCTCTGTTATAAAGAATATATAAAGAGCTTTTGCAGTGTGTTTGCATTAGCAGTAGGCTGTGCTTGATCATGATAGTAGCCTAAGTAAAGAAAAATTAAAATTTAGGGATGTTGATAAGGTAAGTGATGGATGTAGTATTGAAAACCTCCATTATGTAAAGGGGTTTACAAGGACCTTAAGTACACCTTGTTCTGCTTTTCAAGATAACTTACATAAATTGTGCTAGTCATTGATAAAAATAATGCAAGAAATTTGTGATATAGTAAATATATTTAGACATTACTAAAAAAACTCAATAACCTGCAATTTTGAAGTAGATTGCACTGAATTCTTAGACCCATCTGGTACAAAAATTCAGACTTGAGATGTGTTCAAACACGGTTATTGAAGCTTTTTCATAATTTGAACTAAAGCAAGGGAGTGGCTTCTGAGAACCTGAGTTTGTTAGAACTCTGAAGAATTTTCTATATATTTTTGGACTAGGAGATGAGGTGTGGTAAGAAATAAAATTTTCAAGATTATCTGAGTTCACTTTAGTTTCCAATCAAAAATTTGGACCTATAGGCAGTAATTATGCATTATAGAGAAAATAGAATTATGGGTTTTGCCACAGGTAGCTTTCTTGGACGTGACACTTCTATACATCAGTTTTACTGACTTTTAAACTTTGTGTTTTTACCTTAAAGTTTACTTACATTAACAGTAAATGCTTGTTTACCCTTGTGCAAACAGGATCTAATCTTCCTATTCTTAGTTTGTAGCGGTTTGTTCTTAATGTGATAGAATACTAACTTAATGAAAATATTACCATAGTTTTTATTTAAAAACTGTTAATTTTCACCTGTATCTGGCTAATTGGAACCTTTAAGGTACATGGACTGTGATTAAGAGTTGTCCTTTGGAAACTATGAAAGGTTAGGAGTTTTCGGTGAAGTAGTATTCTTCAACTGTGTTCTGGGTCAGACAGCAGCATGTAAAATTAGAAATTTCTATTTGGAAGAAAAAGTTTTTAGTTTTACGCATGTACCTGTTTAGAGAACAGTGATGCCTTATCATAGCCAAGCTATCTTATTTGAGGCCACGTGGTTCAAAAGTTTGAATCATTCTCACTTCTTTGAACACCACCTGTGTTCTTTTGCCATATAAAAAGAATGTGATTTTATTTTTCAGATAGATGTTAAACTCATACATGACGGGAAACAGATTCTTGCTTTTTTGGACAAAATGTTTTTGAATACAAAGGCAAACAGGAACACTTATTGAATGTGAACAATAATGACAGACATGATGTGGAACAGCGAGGCAGCAGTGAATCTGGAAAGGATTTAGAGGTCAGACTGGAATAGAATAGCATGAGCCTGGTTTAATGCTGTGGTAAAGAGGGATAGCCTGATCCTTGGAGTAGAGAGGTGATTATACTTCTGTAAATAGCATGATTGAGACTGGTGTTAGAAGGCTGTACTTGATTTTTAAAGCTTGAAATTTTTTTTTTTGCATAACTTAAACCTGAGAGAATGTTGCTACTAAAATTATTAAAGTTTAGGAAAATGTTTTATGAACTTAAATGTTTCAGGTTTTCAAAATAAAAGCTTGAGATTATTTGATAAGTATAGTTACCTTCACAGATGGAAAATATGAAGTGCAAGTGGTTACATTTGGAAGGTGTACTAGGATATTATAGCTAGACGTTTGAAAAGAGCCAAATTTAAATAGAAGTAAGGAAAAACTTGTTTAAAACTTTTCCAGTAACTAAGAAAAAAAGTTTATAAAGATAAATTGATTGGCTTTTTTTCTTATTTCAGTTCTGAAAACATCAAGCGATACACTGGTTAAACCTCAGTATTTTTCAAATTTATAGAGCCTAATGCAGAAATGAAATTCTGCAACCCGTGGACAGACAGGAAATCAGATTAGATGGTCTAATATTTTTGTCCTTAATCTCTTGAACAGGCATCCTATTGCAAACGTAGGACCACTTCAGTGATCATTTCCTTCTACCCCAAGCCCTGCTCTGTCACTTTCCCTGAGTCAAGAAATATGTGGCATATTTTTTTTCATACTCTACCTCTTTTTTTTTTTTTTTTTTTCCCCCCGGGGGGTGGGACCCAATAACTGTAGTTCTGCAATTTAGTAAAGCAGGTATCGATTCTAAAGAAGTGGTTTTACTTACAGTAATTACTCATTTCTATGTTGATGGTGTCTCTAGTCACAACACAAGGATTCGTGTAGTGAATGAACAAACTTAACTGGATTAAATGTAGCAGTAAGAATGAAAACGAAAACAAAAGCGAAACAACTCTCTCCCAACTTGGCATTAAGCACACACCACTGTTGCATTTATAATATATGGTTCTGCTTGTGTGTGGAACAGTGCGGTACAGGGACATGACTGGGTTGGGTGAGTAGTGTGAGAGGGGAGTGAGAGGGCCACCTCTTTGGTGGCAAAAGTGATTTCTGCCTGTTTAAGGTATACTATACTGTTGGGTTCTGGTTTATGCTGTATAAAATGGATCAGTTTGGATAAACTTAAAAATTGTGAACTGGTCACGTAACTTAAAGTATTCTACCTGTCTGTTTGTGAGGGTCACTGCTCTGAAACTTCTGAGGAATATGAATTTGAACAAAGCCTTTTGCTTCTATGACCAACACTTTGAACTGTGATATGCAGATGTATTTCTGACGTAAGTTTTCTTTGGTGTGTGGAAATGTGAATGAGTAATCATCTGATGGCATTAGCTGTTCTAAACTTGGGGCTAGCACAACTCTGGGATGGTTTGTGACAACTTCATGGGTTATGCTGCATTGGCAGTTGGGGGACTGGGCTGTGTGGGTGCACATGTTGTGATCATCTGCATAAACACTCTGAATATTACCTCCCAAACTTGAGATGTCTCCTACTTTCTCTGCTTGCAGCTGTATATCTCATATATTAAAGAAAATGTAGTTTGGTGCAGCTAATTTCCATGTAAATCTAGTGCTTGAGTATCTGTAAAAATCAAGAGTAGGAATTTTTGTGTGTCCTGTCAAAACAGACAATATCAGACAGATTTCTAGGAAAGGTACATTAGTTATGGCTTTAGTTTGTCTGCTGGTCAACTTTAGGCTTTGATCACCTTATGTTGAGTGGAATGGAGTGTCACATCAACAGGTGAGTTTCTCTGTGTGTGTGTGTGTGTCATAAGACAGAGGAAACATTATACCATAATCAAGTCCATAGAAGATTTTTTTGTTACTGTTGTATTTTGCCTTTCTTATGGATCTTTTAATACCAGTGGTGGTCCAAGATGAGATACCGTTTCAGCTGGACTACTAATCTAATCCAAATTCAATATTATTTACCTGTAAACCCTAATAACTTGAATTACTTTCAGAAATCAAGCAACACTAAGTATAGCTTTTTGGAGTGCTTTAATTGGATTCCAGAAGATGTGTGCAGCTTAGAGAAATGTCTAAAACTACGTTGGAAGCTATCATTTTTATTGTATGTTTAATTCGTCTCTGCACCTTTTAGAAGACTTTGAGTTGATGCAATTTCAAAGAAGCCTGAGGGAAAGATCATTTGCTTGTTAAACAGTGGAACAGGCTGCCCAGGAAAGTGGTTGACTCACCATCCCTGGAGGTATTTAAAAGATATGTAGGTGTGGTGCTGAGGGACATGGTTTAGTTTTGGACTTGGTAGTGTTAGGTTTACAGTTGGACTGATCTTAGGGATCTTTTCCAAGCTAAATGATTCTGTGATTTGATTATGTTTTCGCTTAGAATTCAAGGGAATAGGGTTAGAACTTAAAGCTGTAAATGGCTTGAGACTTACTATTTCTATATTCAATGTTACCTCAGGGGAAGCAACTGAAATTGTTTTTTCTATTTGCACCATTCCACTTGATGTGCCAGTGGTGGTGTTAACAGCATTTATGAAAAGTGTAAATTCGTTTTTTTTTTTAAGTTCTGGTTTTCTAATGAATCCCTTCTTTTGAAGAAAGGATGAGCTAAAGATTGGGATAGTAGCTTATTTTGTTAGCCTCACCATAGTTGTTAACTGCTTGTTGAGGTCCTAAAGCTAGTTCTTTCTACTGGATGGTGTAATACACCTCAATTTGAGTTACATATTTGTAAGGCTCACTGTATTTCTAATGATATTAAATAAGCGTACTCCCAAAGGTGGTGTTTTTAATTTACAGGCAATATGATTTTTTGGACAGCATTACTGAAAGCACAAAGGAGCTTGTTCAAAGGTGTTCATAATTGTAGGATTGGTCAACAAACTGCGGATAAGAGAATACTTGTCAGTAGATTTGTTATCGTTTTTTCAGCATTGATCCTCTTTCAAACGGAGCTAAAATAGATAATGCTGATCATGTCGAATAGTATAAAAATTCTGTACCAAACACTCAGAAAATATGAAAAGAGACAATTGTATTTAAGAAACAGGAGACTTCTATAGAGTGGTAGTGACAGGTTATTTTTAAGTGGGAATGCTTCAAAATAGGTAGAATATTGGTTGGAAACACTGAAAAAGGATTCAAAGAATAGAAAACCTGAGTTCTGTGTTTTTTCCACTTCAAGTCTGTTAGGTGCATTTGACAAGACTTGTTAAAGACATTGTGCTCTGAGCTTTTTCCTACTGGAGCAAAACCAAGTAACTGTTTGTTTAGAAATAAAAGCATATAAAGGAAGACTCCACCAGTCTCCTACCTACAGTTTAAAATACTTAATGTACAGTGTTGAGATGCTGATTTTTACCTCCAGAACTGGTAAGACAAAACTATATTCTCTAACCTCAGAATTGTGAATACTGATTCACATTACTTGTTTAGCTACCCTTTTCATTAGTCTAATAAATACCCACTGAAGTTTTAACTCCAGTGACTTTACACTCTGTATGAGTGCAAAACAGTACTTGAAATTCCACAGCTCACTTCTTGAAGAGTAATCCTTTCTGAAGTACCCTGAAGGGAGTACTAATAATTAACTAATAAGTACAGATACCAGATATCAATAGGCAAGAAAATCAAGGGTGTGGCCTTTGCAAGACAAATATCAAGCAACTTTATTTTTATTTTACCTTGGGAATGAATGCTTTGTAAAAACTTTAGCAAGCATCATTTCAAGGAATTGATCTAAAAGAAAAACAATGTACTAAAAATTTTGGGAAGAAAGTGCAATGTCTTAACTAAGTTCTAGTGCTTGTACATTTTAGCAAGAAGATGAATCAGCGTGTATTTGTTTGGGGACGGAGTTGTTCTTTGCCTGTGGAAAAGCTTACCGAACCTTTCTCTAAGTAGAGAATGGAGCCAATTTCTCACGCAATCTTGTGCAAACCAGCATGTTCCAGGCACTCTTGAAACACCTCAAGTTGCTGGTCCATGAGGGAGTGTCTGTTGTGTTCACGGTGCTCCTTCTGCTGCTTTACATTAAGCACTCTTGGAGGAGGGGGACCTAGCCAGGCTGTAGGACTTGAGGCAACAGGGGACCAATTTTAAACTGTAGAGAAACAGACGATGAAAGCTGGAGGATATGGGTACATTGGATAAGAACAGTAGTTGTGGATGAATTCATCAACAGTTTTTCTCTGGATCATGGAGTTAATTCTAGAGCCCTAATGGACAATAGCGGTATTTTTAATCTTTTATGATGGTATGCAGCTTCTTTGTCGTGATACTATGGAGAGTCTCTTGGACAAGGGAACTGTGGAGGGTGGTAGGAAATCTGTCAGGAATGTAGTCTCTCATCTGCTCGAGAGACTGAAATCTATTTCTGTCTTTATTACAACAAAGATAATACTTTGTGCTGAAGCTTGTGTCTGTGTGTGCAAGAGCTTTGCTCTGGGACTTCATGTGGGGAGGAGTGTCCTGGAGGGGGCAGAATAGAAGACACGGGGGAAAGAGTACAACTTGTTCTCCAACTGTTCCTTAATTTTATAGTGAAGAGATTGTGTAGGTGCTGTTGCTGTAACTTGTGAATATAAGGGCAAAAGTGCAGAGGCAAAGTGGCATAAGCAAGGACTCGAAACTATTTGGAACTGCCAATGTTGTGACAGTATTGGTATGTCATAACTTTCATATTGGGCTGGAAGGTAGTGAAAGTGCTGCCACTTTTTTTTTTTTGAGAGGTATGCCAGAAATGGTCGGGGAGCTACAGCTTAATGAGATTGATACTTCAATAAGGAATAGAATAAATGTAGCATGTCATGGAGAAGTCCACACAATCTTTACAAAATAATTGATTTTATATTGCTGTTTTCATAAATTCCTGCCTCAACTACTGGATTTTTTTTTTTTTGAGGGAATCAGTAAAGTAATGAAAAGGTAGGTTGGGGGCTTTTGTTTATATGAGACTCTATTATCAAGTGCTTTTAAGTAAACTAGAAAGATGAGGCAGGGGAGAGATCAGTGTATGTACTAAAGAATAATTAGTAATAGTTAGGAGGCAGAACGCTACACAAAGATTAGACTGTTGATTTCCTTAAGTGTGGACATTGAGTCCATGTGTCTGGGACAGTCTCAGTGTTTGTCAGCCACCTCCAGTGTTATCTAGAACCAGCATCTTCTGACTATTCCTTTTATAGTATACCTTGCCATTTTTTTTTCCTTTTGTTTCTAATTGTTGCACTCTTCCACCAGGGGATGGAATTGCCAGGGAAAGTAGTCCATTTATTAACAGTGCAGAGACAGACAGAGGAAACACGTATGAAGGAAAGAATATGGCTCTCTTTGAGGTAAGTTAAACACCCCAAACATATTTCATTAAATACACCCCAAGTTGAGGCTGTGGTAGTAAGATGAAAACAAGCAAACCCCTACTTTCTTTAGTGGGGGGGAAAAAAATTTCAATAACTCTTCAGTAACTTGATTCTTGCTAACATTCCATTGTAATAAAAGTGCTACGATTTTTTTTCTTTCTGTATTTTAGTTTATCTATATAGTCAAGAACAGTACATTTTTGGTATACATTGATGTGAAGATAAGATAAGCCTTCTTGCATTTGAAATTTTTGGGCTAGAATCTAGAAATTGTTGTTAGAGAAAGCTTCTGAAACTTAAAGGTAGTGGTTTTAGCAAAGCAGTATCCAGGTTTAAAAGGATTAGCAAATAAAGAAAGTTGAACGGGGGAAATAGAGACTTCTCTTAAAATGTCTAATACCTGTTTAATTCACTGAACTATTGCAATCCTTTACAGAAAAATGTATGTTGATATGGTACATTTAAGTGCCACTTCTGCAATTAAATAGTACTTCTATTAAAGTTCAATCTAAGTTTTATTTTAAGCAGCATCAACTAGTCTTGCTTTGATGCTTTCAGTATTGTTTGCATAGCCACCTTGCTGTTGTGTTCTACCTACTCTTTTCTTGTCATTCTCTTATGTTCATCTCTTCTTTCAAATATCTTTGCATGGAGGACATGATCTTTCAGTTCAGTTTCTGCATGACCCAAATAATGTATTTTTACTATTTTTCTCTAAGTTTAGAAAAGATTGTGCTAAGGATTACAGTAATGTTGATCATTAATTGTCTTTGTTATGTATGGAATCTCTTGCTATTTTTTTGATGGAAACCATGGCAGTGGAGTTTTGTCATTGAATTTCTGTTCTTCAGAGACTATTCCATAAAGCAATGTCCCAAACTTCCTGTTGTTCCAATTAGCTGTTGTATTCCTCAGTGTTGATAAACTGGCCATAGCTGCTTTTTGTCCTTAATATAAATTTGAATAGTGGCTGACATTAAATCCTCAGCTGATGGTATAATGACTACTATCTTTTATACATGTCTGATTATAGACCATGCTGTTATTGTGTTGCCTTGAAAGCCTTCTTATGACTTTATCACCATTGCAGTTGTAGTGGTGAATCTTTTTTGGTGGTACCTATGTTTCATAGTATGTTTCCTACAATCTTATTCTTCATGTTTTTAGCTGACTTTTGTTTAAATTTTTGTGTGAACTGTTACAAAGAAGTTTGGCTATTGTAACCATGAATATCATGGACTAATGGCTCAGGCAGAGATGCTGTAGTTCTTGTCTTTCTGTTTGCAATCCTCATTTCTTGTCTTCCTTCCAATATTCCATCTTGCATACTTGATTGAATTCTCTGGTTCTGCTTGTCTCAAATCCTTTTATTGTACATGCTTCTCCTGGTTTTTATTATTTGTTTTAGCATGTTTTTGTTTTGTAGCAGATACTTGGCTAAAGAAAGATGGGCTGACTTCTGCATTGAGTAATATTACAAATGATATGCATATGTGCCTGTATTTTCAACAAATGAATACTTTGGAAGTAGCATGCATGGTTTAAGATAAAATATGTAAGCCAGCAACAGTAGGCTTGAGAGTGATCCTTAAGTATCTTGGTGCTCGGGAGAATTGATTGAGGAAACTCTCTAGACACACAAACAAGATGCTGGAAAAACACCCTGATGACTCGACACTGACAGTACAATCCTCTAAAACCTCTATTGTGATAGGAATAGACTTTTATAATTAACAATGGCCCTTCTCTAGATTTCCCTTATATGCCAGCTGTACAAGCTGCATATTGTAAGGTAGTGTAAAAAAAGTGAAAGAAATATTGCAAGACAGCTTCATGGTGTTAAACTTCTAAAAAGATTTAGAACTCCTGTTGTTTGAAAGCTGAGTGGTATTTAGTCATGCTAATTTTTGGATTTGGGTGAATGGGGTCTGACCTGTTGAGTATGTGTTTGAAATAGTATCATAAAATCATGACTTTTGGAAAAAAAAAAACCCAACTATTTAATAAATGCAGTGTTCTCAAAACCCCAACAGGAAGAAATGGATAGTAATCCCATGGTGTCATCTCTTCTTAATAAACTAGCAAACTACACTAATCTGACTCAAGGTGTGGTGGAACACGAAGCAGATGAAGACAGCAAGCGAAAGGAAGTCAAGGTATTTAAATGTCTAATACGTTATTGAGACAAATGTAGCCACAGAGGAGCATTTTTTCAACATAAAATAATATGTGGATGCCTGAAAACAGGAGTGAGACTTGTAATACTGAATTTAAAATGGAAGTGTTTGCGGAAGGGCTTGTGTTAATTCAGTGTTCTTGTTAGTATGTCTTATCAAGGTCTTCTGTGAATCATAGTTGTTGGGGTTGGAAGGGACCTCTGGAAATCATCTAGTCCAACCCCCCTGCCAGAGCAGGTCCACCTACAGCAGGTTGCACAGGATGGCGTCCAGGTGGGCTTTGAATGTCTCCAGAGTCAGAGACTCCACCACCTCTCTGGGCAGCCTGTTCCAGTGCTCTGCCACCCTCAAAGGAAAGAAGTTTCTCTTCCTGTTGAGATGGAACTTCCTATGTTCAAGTTTGTGTCTGTTACCTCGTGTCCTATCAACTGGCACCACTGAAAAAAGACTGGCCCCCTCCTCCCAGCACCCTCCATTTGTATTTGTAATCATTGATGAGATCCTCCCTCAGTCTTGTCTTCTCCAGGCTAAAAATACCCAACTCCCTCAGCCTTTCCACATAAGAAAGCTGCTCCAGCCCCCTAGTCATCTTCATAGCCCTTTGCCTCATAGCCCTTTGCCGTACCCTCTCCAGCAGTTCCCTGTCCTTCTTGAACTGGGGAGCCCAGAACTGGACACAGGATTCCAGATGTAGCCTCACCAGGGCAGAGTAGAGGGGGAGGATGACCTCCCTCGACCTGCTTGCCTCACTGGTCTTGGTGTACGCCAGGATGCCATTGGCCTTCTTGGCCACAAGGGCACGTTGCTGGCTCATGGTCATCCTGTTGTCCACCAGGACTCCCAGGTCCCTCTCTGCAGAGCTGCTTTCCAGCAGGTCAGCCCCCAACCTGTACTGGTGCATGGGGTTATTCCTCCCCAGGTGCAGGACCCTACACTTGCCTGTGTTGAACTTCATGTGGTTTCTCTCTGCCCAACTCTCCAGCCTGTCCAGGTCATGCTGAATGGCAGCACAGCCTTCTGGTGTGTTGGCCACCCCTCCCAGTCTTGTGTCACCAGCAAACTTACTGATGGCACACTCCATCCCTTCGTCCAGGTCACCGATGAATGTATTGATGTGGGAGACAGTGTCAAAAGCCTTGCTAAAGTCAAGGTAGACAACATCCACTGCCCTCCCCTCATCTATCCATCCAGTCATGCCATCGTAGAAGCCTATCAGATTAGTCAGACATGACTTCCCCTTGGTGAATCCATGTTGACTACTTCTGATAACCTTTTCCTCCAGATGCTTGGAGATGATGCCCAGAACGAGCTGTGCCATCATCTTTCCAGGGACAGAGGTGAGGCTGACTGGTCTGTAGTTTTCTGGGTCTTCCTTCTTGCCCTTTTGAAGGCTGGAGTGAGACTTTCCTCCTGGCTTTCCTGCAGTCCTCAGGCACCTCGCCTGTTCTCCAGGACCTTTCAAAGATGATGGAGAGCGGACCAGAGATGACTTCTGCCAGCTCCCTCAGCACTCCCCTCAGGACCCCCCGTGGACTTGTGGATGTCCGGTTTACTTAGTTGGTCTCTAGCTTGATCCTCCTCAACCAAGGGGGAGTCTCCCTTCCTCCAGACTTTCTCTGCTACCTGCAAAGTCTGGGGCTCCTGAGGGCTGGTCTGAGCAGTGAAGACTGAAGCAAAGAAGGCATTCAGTAACTCTGCCTTCTCTGCGTTGTCTGTCACCATTGTGCTTGTCTGTAAGATAAAGCCCAAGATAAAAGGCATGCAAAGCCAGCACCTGAAACATGTAGTGCACCCAGGTTCCTCTTCCTTTCTTTTCTTCTTCCTTCTGTCCTTGTGTGAGCATCAGTACCTTTTGTCTACCTCTAGTGAGGTTACAGTAGGATTTTTTTTTTTTCTTTTGGATGTTTTTAATGCATTTTAATTGGCTGGTTTTTTACCTAAAGTTGAAATTTAAGGAAATCCTGAGATGAAACGGGTCACTCCTTTAAATCCATAAGGATATTTGCTCCTGTAAACATGGTAGCAGTTTTTCTGAGTAGCTCTCAAGTTTTAAAAATACTTACTCTGACACACAGAAACAAAATGGACACATTCCAAGGAAGCACTTTGCATACCTCAAAAATATGATATTTACTAGGGCCAGGGGGAAGAAAGGAAAGGCAAAAACTCTTCTTGGTATGTCCCTAAACACACTTGCTAGAAGATAGCAACTGGGTTCTCCAAGGGTTGTCTGCTGCATACCTGAAGCGCCTCTCTAGACCTCTAGAGAAATGTAACATATGCAACAGTTGCAGTCTGCAAGGAGCTGTTGGATTGACCCTTCCGTAAGCGGGGAGCTGCTTCAGAAGGAGAAGGCTTGGATCAAAAACATGGGACCTGACAGAGTACACAGACTCCCAGGCAAGGAGGGGTGATGAGCTGGAACTGGTTGAGCATGGTGACTGAAACTAAGAAATTTAGGGTAGGAAAAGGAGAGCACTGGGAGTCACTTCTAGTTTGTAGAAGAGGTGCTGCTACTGAGTTTGTATGCTGAGCTATGGAGAAAGGAGGAGAGGCTCATGAGAATGGATTTAAGGAAATGAGCATGTAGCAGAAGAGACAGATATGAAAAGGTGCTTGAAAGTAAGGTTAAACTGGAACTCATTTGACTGGAAGAGAGATTTATGGTATAGCACCGGAATATTTGCCCTAGAACTGTTTGCATCAGCATAGGAAGTTGGTACCAGGACAGCGGGCGAGGGTGAGGAGTGAAATCTGTTTGTTTTTGCTTATCCTGCATTTGTTTGTGTGTAGGGTTTGTTTTTGTTTGTCTCATTGTGCTTGTTGTTCTTTGGTGGTTTTTTTTTTATTTCTTCTCATCTGAAGATACAGCTTGAGATCTGAGAAAACCAACGCTGATCAACTCACACTTTCCTCCAGTGTGATCCTTGTCCTCCGTTCCGCTGCTGTGCAGAGGTTTTAACGCAGCTCAGTGTTGGTCCCTCTGGAACTGACCAGCCAAATAAACAGTGTCCTCACTTGCACTTAATCTCGTTTGAGCACCATCTGGTGGCGTGAAAACATGATTTCTATGCATGTGTCTCTTTTCGGCTCCATGTCTGAAATCAAGTGATGGTTTAGTAGCCTGGCAAAGTAGGATTTTTAATGGTGTAATTGAGACAGAATCATTGATGTTGCATGTGAATATTGCCCAAGATGCTAAAAATAAAGGTTAGGGTCTAAATGGCATCCCATGGTTCTTTATAAGTACTTGGACACTTAGTGTGTTCTTAATAATTTTGTTAACTTACAAAGCACCAATGTTTGCTTATTTATTTAAATTGAGTGCCTGAGCCTGAGTTGTGGTTTAAGAAGAGCTTCTGTATCTGAAAACTTACTGTGTGTAACTATTGATTCTAAGTTGATTTATTTCAAGGCCTGATATCTTCATAATTGTGGAAGGCTGGAACGTTAATGCTGAAGCCTGATGGCTTGGGTCTTGACCCATGATGGTCCCCAGTAAATAAAATACAAAAAAGTATACTGTGTTGTGGCAGGTCTTATGACTTTTGCAAAAACAAATTGTAGTCAGCTCTGGACTTTTTCTGGGCTTGTCATAATACCTTGGGGTTTTTTTTAAAACTGAAAAAACCTCAAAACTTACTGTTGAATAAAACTTTGTGGGCTAGCTGCAGGGCAATTGGTGATCAACTCTTTGCAGAATATATTTGCAGTTTTGATTATGGCAGCAACTTCTCTTCAATGTTAGTCTTTAACTGGTATTTCAGAAGAAAGTTTGTAAAGCTTTGTAATCAACAGATAAAGGGGCATCCCATGCCTGTCAAGGTTTCATCCTATTTCATACGGAACAAGAGGGTTTGCTGTGACAAATAGTTTTCAGTCTTTTCAGGAATCTTTCTGCATAAATAGCCTATGAATATTTGCGAAGAGGGGCATTCTCAACCTACCATTCAAGTTCACTTGGCATTTGTTCATTGAGCATTTTTGATAAGTGTTTGTGGAAGAAAATGCTTATGGACTTCAGTTGTTTAGTGCAAATGTGCTGACTTTGTTTCCAGGTTCCACGTATGGGCACTTTTATTGGTGTGTACCTGCCCTGCTTGCAAAACATCTTGGGAGTCATCCTTTTCCTACGTTTAACATGGATTGTGGGAACAGCTGGAGTTCTTGAGTCTTTCATCATCGTGTTCATGTGTTGTGCTTGTGTGAGTTAACCTTTTTCTGTTGGCCAAATCTTCTATTACAAGAGCACTGCTGCCTTCTGAGTAGCAGAGAGATACTTTTCTCTAATGGTTAAGTATTAGTGCAATTGAGAGACATGGGGTGTATATATATGCCTATATATGTGTATCTAGCCTGTGTGGAGTTTCTCTTGAGCTGATCACAGTAGGATGTTTGAAGTATTATATGGATTTTGTTAAATCAGCTTTTAGGAAATATTTCATGATTTGTATTTAGATTTGAACTGTTCTGCTTTTCACAACTTCAGAGCAAACTGAAATATAAACTACAAATCAATCCACAGCATTATGTCCATAAATTAATATTTTGAAATGTGAGACCACTAGTAGATATTGTCATAACAAGGACTATTTTGTCACTATGATTTAATTGGAAGAATGAAATTCTCATTTTAAGTATACTCGGTATCCTTCCAGTTCTTTTTAAAGACTGTCTCAAACATCTAAATTAACCAAATCTTCTACTGAAAAATTCAGTACTTAATTTACATGCATATCCCTAACCAAAGACATGATAATTTTTGGTTGCTGTAAAATCTTACTTAAAAAAAAGGGGGAGGGGGGAATTCCTAATTTCATTTGATCACTTTGTCTTGCCCCATCTTCTGAAAAACTTTCAGTATTTTCAACTTCCTCTATTTCATCTTTCAACAGACTATGCTAACTGCAATCTCAATGAGTGCCATAGCAACAAATGGTGTCGTTCCAGGTAATGAATAACTATTTTAAATGGTGAATGGTCAAATGATGGAAGTTTAAAGCTGGGATAAGAAATTACTGTAGCCTGAAATATCAGAAGTAATGCTTTTGTCAAGTGCATATTCTCTTTTAACTGATTTGCAAATGACTTAAGGTGAAATGCAATCTTTTAACTGGATCTTCTGGGAATTATGAACTGTAGCAAGTCTGTCATCAACCATTTGATTTTCTTTGAATGAAAGATAAGATGTTATAACTTGAACTAATAGACACTTCATGAAAAGCAAATTTCTTTACACATTTACAAATAAGACTGCTTTTTTTTTTTGCCTGAATCTGCCTAGACTCTATTTCCAAACACTGGAGCTAGTTAATGTTGTTTTGTGCAAGAATAACAGCCAGTCTGCTGGCAGAAATCTCTTTCTACATAAGCAGTCTAGGTTATGATTATCTACTTAAACTTTCAGGATAAATAGAGGAAGTTGTGACTCTTCAATTATGAAGCTGACTTTTTCTTTTTTTAAAAAATGCAAAATCAGTAAGGCTTTGAAGGCTCTCCCTTTTCAGAGAGGGAACCAGAGAGGAGCCTGCCTTGAGGGAGTTCGGGGGTAGTTGAGATAAAGAGTTTGAAACTTGGAGCCTTATTGAACTGGAAATGGCACAGTGGAAATTGGGGGCTGGGGCTAGCTTATGACTTAGAGAGATGATGCGTGTATATGGGAAGTATGAGTGAGAAGAATTGAAGAATTCTGGGGCAAAGTGAATAGTATATGAGTAGACAAGAAAAAGCAATCCCTACTGAACACTTTCAAATGGTACTAAAAAAAATGCTTCTAGTGAAAGTTGTGATGGTTTCATGTACAGCAAAGAAAGAGAATGCATATTAGTGAGACAAGCTTTATTTTGTCTCTATCTCATAAAGAAATTTTTCTGGAAGGTTGTTTGTGAACAACTTGAGGTTAGAAACTAAAGATTGATTCACATCTAGTTATACCTGTATATCCTTTTCTTAATTTACTTTTAGATTGTTTAGCTTGTGCATTTTTGCCTCTTTTTTTCCTTGGTGTTTATTTTACATTCCCCAAAAAATGCACAAGATACCCCCTCCTCATCTCCCCTGCCTGTCCTTCCTGAAGAGTTTGTATCCCTCCATTTCAACACTCCAGTCATAGGAGCAATCTCACTCTGTCTCCATGATTATAGTCTTCCCAGGCATGTGAATGTCTGTAACTTTTCTTGTTTGTATCCCGTGCTGCCTGCGTTTGCACAGAGACATTTAAGTTGGGGCCCCCAATGAATTTAGTTCCCTGGCTGGAGTGTGTGTGTTGTGTGTGGTGGTTTTTTTTTTTTTTCCCTTTAAGCTGCGTTCTAGGTGTTTTCCTGCTGACCTGCAACACATCTCCAGGTTTTGGGCTTCTACTACTGGTATCAACTGGTATTGGTAGGATTGGGACGGATTCCGGTTCCCCTTCCTCAACAATTCTAGTTTAAAGCCCTCTTCACAAGGCTGGCAAGCCTCAGATCAAAGGTGTTCTTCCCCCTTTCTGACAGGTGGAACATGCAATAGTTATAATGATTTATGTTGACTGAATGATTCAAATATTTGTTCTTTACTGCTGTCCTTAATCTGAAGAGCTGGAGTCTTTTTTTTTTTTTGGTTAAATTCACAGCTGGAGGCTCTTACTACATGATTTCAAGATCTCTTGGGCCAGAATTTGGTGGAGCAGTGGGACTTTGTTTCTACTTGGGTACAACCTTTGCAGGAGCAATGTACATTCTTGGTACCATTGAAATTTTATTGGTAAGTAGTAGTTTCTCTTAAGATTAAATTTATTTGGGCTCTCTTGGGAGATTGCAGGGGAATGCACTTGTCTTAAAATGCATTCTAGTTTGGTGATTTTTTTAATGTTTTGATACTATATTTCCGGTAATTCTTACTATACTTGTGACTGTTAAAAGTTCAAAAAAATTCTGATCAGCAATATAATATTCTACTTAAAGTAGAAACCAAACAGAATTCAGTAACTGACACTAATCTATACCAGATGCAGTACATATGTCACCTTTTTGTAACATGTTCTGAATACCAAATGTCCCATAAATTATGCCTGTGCTACTGTACACCTACAGACTTGCAAGGAAAACTGTATTAATTTAAGACATACCCAAAATTCTAAAACTAAAGGTGTAGGACCAAACTGGAGATGAAAAATAAATAGGAAATATTTCAATAAGTTATGCAGAAAAGAATGTCAGATCAACAGGTAGACTTTGGAGGCTTGTTAAAATTTAATTCAGTGATTATGTACAAACTTAAAACTGCACCCTCTGTATCAAAATGACAAATACCACAAGACATAATGCAGTCCTTAGTGAATGTCACATTAGATTGCAGATTGAATCATGGTCGACAATGCCTATTTTCAGGGCCTCTGAAATGTCATTTGGATTTAGTGATGCTAAGTTAGCTATTTTAGTTTAAAAACTTGTTTATTTACAAATGTAAAGTAATGAATTTGTTCTTTAAATCTTTGTCTGCATATGTTCATGGTGCACCACAGCAACTTAGAAAAAGTTTGATCCATGTATTATGTTGCTTTTATGTTGTATGTCCTCTTCTCCTTTTCCAAACAAAAATGAGCAGATGCACATATCGCTTCCTTTAGGTCACCTTAGATTTGGAATTAAAAAGCTAAAGATTCCATCTTGAGACTCAGTTTATGGTTTTTTGCTTTGGAGTCTCCCTTCAGCTCTGAATGATGTATTGCTCTTTTTTTCTTTCATGTAATACAAGAAGGTTTTGGTTCCTTTCCTTGTGACTCAAGCTTTGACAAGGATGTGGATTTCATGGTATTACCCATCCTGTCTTTTGTACATATTTTTTTGTCTTCTTGCTGTAACTTCTCAATATGCTGTAAACAGCTGGGCAACAAAGCACAGCTTATGGAGTACCTCCATACAGACCCCGATAGTTCTGCAACATCACAATGGAGAGGATTTTCTAGTTACAAAGTGTAAATACTCCATCTGTAATCAGTTTTTCATTTTGCTTTTTTGTTTTCTTCCATGGTGATGCGATGATTTTAATTTCTTACTGCATTCTAGTAAATATTAATTTACTAGATTTAAATTTAATTTAAAACTAATTTAATAAATTTAAAGAAGATTCTAGTAAAGAATTGCTTAGGTCTGGTTTTGGATTTTGGCTGTGAACATATCAGGATAGCCTCCTCAAAGTTTTTTCCTGCCTTTAGAAGGATAGTCATTTTAGCAATTGTTTTGAAGGAGTGGAATTACCTTAAGCCCCAGTACTCCCCTAATAGCTGAGCAGAGATTTTTTTTTTTTGGTAAAGGTGTTAGAAGAAGAAGGAATAAAGAATACATTTTTATGATGTAGTGTAGTACAGATATATCTCAGAACTATAGGTCAGAGTTTGTCTTTTTACTTGCATTTACCACTGTAAGTCCTATAAGCTGTGCTTCCAATGTCTTTTCAGGTAGAACCCAGAACAAAATGATATGAAATTAAGATCTGTAAAAGAAACCCGTTTTAAAATTAAAGCAGTTTAAAAATTCTATTTTACCAAAGGACTAAGCTTTGTCACGCTAATCCTAAATTGTGCTGTTGCAACTTCAGGTTAACTTGCCTTAAAACATTTTTCAAGGTATGACGTTTAAGGTATCTTTCTTGCAATTTTATGAAAGACATTGCAGGGACTATAGTACTGAAAATGTCTTTAGCTTATTATTAGGCTTTTGTTTGACTGTTCATATTTAATTTCAATCAAGGGAACTATTAATCAGCAAGTGCTTCAAATGAATCTAAGGATATATCTGGTTTGAGCTGAGTGTTTGAGCTAGTTTTTTGGGGTTTTTTTTTTTTCCCTCTTAATTTTTGTCAATAGGCCCCCTGCCCAGGTCCCTAGTGGCTTTTCCTGTCTGGCAATGACATGACTTTGAGGAGTGGAAACTCTTAAAGGGAAGAGAAGAAGCTGGATCAACCTCATTCTCAAAACTCATTTCTCTTTGTCCCTACCTTCTCCTTCCTCTTACCTCTACACTTTCTAAATGCCTATGTCATCTGGTTGAACTGGTTTGTGAAAGAATAAAACTGATATTGTAATAGAACTTTTGATCTTGAAGTCCAAGTAAATGATTTGTTAATAATGTTTGTTATTCCATATATGATAGTTTGCCATGTCTTTTGCAGACCTACATTTCTCCAAATGCTGCTATATTTAAAGCAGAAGATGGTGAAGAAAGAGAGGCTACGCTGAACAACATGAGAGTTTATGGAACCTGTATTATCATTCTGATGGCCATAGTAGTTTTTGTGGGAGTAAAGTATGTCAACAAACTTGCACTGGTCTTCCTTGCCTGTGTGATTCTTTCCATCATCGCCATATATGCTGGAGTTATTAAGACTGCTTTTGACCCACCTGACTTTCCGTAAGTGCAATATATCTTTTAAGTAGTGTGGGTTACTAAAAAAAAAAAGGCACAGAGAGGGGATATCTACTGTAACCATTTCATGTTTTAAGCTAAACTTCAAAATACAAGTCCTTTGGCTTCAATAGTAAGTTTTATGTGTTTTAGACAATTACGTGCTTCTTTGTTATTCTGTGTTATCTATCTGAATCTTTCTGTCACTGTTGATAAGACATGATACTCCGGAAAACGTTCTTTGGTACTTGAACTTACAGGCTGTTATTCCATCCACACCTAAAGAACAGGAAGGTGAATTTTTCTGACAGTAAATGTAGCTGCTTTATCTAAAGAATTAAATTAAAAACTTACAAAGGAAAAACTTCAAGGAAACATTGTAGTTATGACCCATAGTTATGAAAGAAATATACCTTCAAACTTTCTTTTTTCATGAGGAAACTTTCGAATCTTCCATTTCTGCCCACTTAAAATGGAGGCACTGCAGTGTTAAATTGTGAAGGCTTTCTACCTTGTTAATAAAATCAGATTTTATTGTTACACATGGCATACTACTTCTCAATACCTTTAGCTTGTACCTCTCTTAGCTCACCAAGACTTATTGCTTTTCTCGAGTTATCAGTATGCAAGTTGCATTTTTATGCTTCTCTTCCTTTCTGGAGAGAAAACAAAATGGTATTGATGGTACTGCTTAACAGAATAGTCTGCTAACATTTGTTATGAAATGCCATCTGTTATGCAGGACTAAAGTTATCCTTTGCTGTATGATTGTTACGGATTCTGTAGAACTTTGAAGTGTCGATGGTTGCATTACAAATTGAGTGCCAAAGCAGTATTTGTGGACTGTACTGTAAAATATCATTAAATAGTCCATTGAAAAAATAAGTGTGTTCAAAATTGACATTTTTGTGGAGAAAAATTGAATTTCTAAGACATTGTAACTTCTAGGAGGGAAATACTTAAATCTTTGTCACCTATATAGGTAAAACAGTTAATCTGGGTATGTAGCATAGGTGAGATTCACTACCAAGTTCCTGGAAACCTTATCTGTGTCTGCTATTGTGATGTGTTATTGCTTGTGGAGGAAAAAAAATTAAAAGTTATCTTTGAATAAATGTAGTTCACTTTTTGGCCAGTCTGTCTGAAAATGAGAAACTCAAATGTGGTTTTATATTATGGTAAAACTGATCTGGTGGTAAGCTGGTCACCAAAAAGACCAGATTTCACTTAGCTGGTTAGTTAGGTTGGCATCACTACCCTCTGTTAGGCTTGGCCACTGTATAGATGGTAAAATAACTTTCCTCATCATCTCCCACTTGAATCAAACTGGAAGAAGTTTCCCTGAGTTGAATCAACTCACCGTGCTGCTATCGGGTCACCAAATCAATATCAATTAAAAAGAAAAATGAGTGAGGCAAGTGGCAAGATGATCTTTTTAGCAGCAGCTTTCTGTTAAATCTACGTGGCTTCTGTATGATGCCATACACTTGAAGCTGCACTGGTGTCCTCTGTTCTTTTTGAGGCATCTATTCTTAATTGCTGTCAGAAATGGGATATTGCACTACATCAATATTCTACTTGGCTTAGTATACTTGTTCTAATGCCAAGTATGTTTTTACTGTTCGTTATCAGTTTCTTAACTGAGCTTCTTGAGAAGTATTAGATATGTAGTAAGTGTTCTTTGACTTATCTGCCTAACATGAATGTTTTATTTCATGTTCCTTCCTTTGTCTTTATAGATAGATAAATAATTATTAAGCAAGCCTGGAATAGGTATCTCCTAAACATCTTTTGTGTAGCTTAGCAAAGAAGTGTTCCTAAATCCTAAATATTCTTGGCTGTCACGAATTTGCTTTTAGCAGACTGTTCTGAGTTTTCTAATTTTCTTTCATTACTGAGTGTTTTAACTGCTTCGTGCTATGTGATTCTTTAATTTGTACTCCCACCAATGTGTTAAAATTTTGCTGTTTAACCCTCCTGGCTTATTGCCTACCTTTTGGATTTTAATATTTTTGAGGGCCACCTGAAATATTTATTTGCAAGAAAAGGGCATGACATACTTGCTTAATCTTACTCTTGTATTTTCTTGGTCAGGCTCATTGTTACATTAAGTATTACATAATTTCACTTCCTTCTTGTAGGACTGAATGAATCACGATTTCTGTTCTGTTATTTAGCGGCCCAGCTGCTTGAGTTGACTGTATTTTCCAAAGAGTAAACCAGAAGGCAAAAAAAGCTATTAATACCTTAAAGTAGGAGTGTTTGATCGGTGTTTTAAAGATTATTGGTGATAGGTTTGTATGCAGAGACTAAATACCATTTTAGTAGATGTAGTATAGGTCATAAGATAGGTAGTATAAGTGATTTTTTTTGAGGAAGTCTCAAACAAAACCCAGTTTAATGCATGACACTATATTGAAGGGTCATTGTTTTTTTTGTTTGTTTACAGTATCTGTCTCCTTGGAAACCGTACACTGTCAAAACGCAGCTTTGATGTCTGTGCCAAATTTACTGAAAGCAATAATGAAACAAAGACTACGACTTTGTGGCGCCTATTCTGTGATAGTTCTTTGCTTAATGCTACATGCGATGACTACTTTAGTCTCAATAATGTAACAGAAATTCAAGGGATTCCAGGAATAATGAGTGGAGTCCTAATGGGTAAGTTGGAAAGCACAGTGATTTAAAAAGTTTTTGGACACTATTAATCTGGCTTGTGGCTGTTCACTAATGCAGCAGTCTAGCCTGCAGCTATTTCTTTAGCTCTAGTCTGTGTGGAAGATTACTACTTGGAGCATGCTTCCTCCTATGAAGTTTGCATCTGGTTTCAGAAGCTTAGTATCAAATGCTTTAGTTCAGGGGGTCGGTCATTGGAGTTTTATAGGCACTCTTTCAAAAGCCATTGTTCTAAGAAAAAAAAAAGTAGGAAAGTGTTTATCATGGCTAAATTTTTTTAAAAGCGTTTAGCTCTTTTATATGCCAAATACATTTATTTCAATAAGCTGTTCATTAATACATTCTCAAACTCCCCTGAGGGAGAACTTGTTTCCAAATTACAGGTGTTGCACTGATGAATGAAGTCCTGTGCCTTGTCCAATAACAGCAAATTAGTGACTCTTTTAAAGAAAAGCATCTTTCTAGCTTCCAGTCTAGCATTTGGACAGGAGATGTTCTGCAAAGTGTATAGATTTACTTCTGTTTACATTCCTGTACAGTTGTGGCAGGTTGGGATTCCAATTGCACTGGGCCATAAGATTCATTTTGAGCATGTAATGGATTGTATTGTGTACAAACAATGAATGCTTCTGGGGATGAAATGGATGTTCTGATCTCTCTCCCCTACTTCCCCTTAAAATAAGGTTTAAAATATGAAAAATTAAAATAAAATAAAAAAATATGCAACTCTACTTAGGGACACTTGGCGGTCACTACTGCCATAATAATTCAGTTTAAAATATCAAATATAAAGTGTACAAATACATAAAAAGTTACTACGGGAAGCGTAGACTTCTCTGACTCTAGATTTGTATGTTTAAAAAAACCCACCCAACTTCCTCAATGAAAAATTTTCTTCAATTGAAATGTTTGTTACAAGAAATGTGACTTAGATATGTTCTATGCATTTTATAACTTACCACACACATATCTACGGGGTTTTTTCTGCATATTTTTACACTTCCTGCCCCAGCTCAGAAGACAACTGCATAGACAACTGTATGTTCTGGTGGTGTGTTTTGTTTTTTTTTTTTTTTGCTACAGTGTAAGCTTTAAACTACTGTTTTGCTTTTGGAGATTTGGGCTGAGTACTAGTATTTCCTTTGGAAAAATGTGCTTTGGTTCTGTTAACTGATTAACACTTCTTTGAACTATCACTACTGTATAAAAGTGCATTTCACTACTCTACTGTCACGTAATGCCATTGAGAGTTTGCTGAAAGCTCAGTGTGAGGGATACACCTTCCAGTGCTCTTTGCTTGATGCTTGCCTGTAGTGTGTTTCATCAGTTGCACTCTGTTCAGTCACTGAGACTGATACGGTTTTTCTGTAGTTATTTGCAGTTGGTTTTGCTTCTACAAGTTTGAATAAGTGAGGCCTTCTCATCTTGCTAGTAGCTCCTTTTTCCAGGCTGTTTGAGTATACTGGAAAGCACCAGTTACATGCTGCTATTGATTTTTTTTTTTTGGTGGAACTTACTGGTGGTTTTTCTGCATTATAAAACTGTATTTACATTTACTTTTACCTATTGTTTTCTATCTCTGAACCATTTTTTGTCCATATCAGGAGTTTTCCTCTTATTCCTATGGCTACTGTAAATTCTTTGGGTGAGGAATCTCTCAAAAATGTGAGAAATCCAGGTGGACTGAATTAAGTGGATTGCCTTCACTTACATGTTGCTCAAGCATCTTGAATACTTCTGATGCTGTTCTTTCACCGAAGCTATGCTGAGACTTCCTCAGTTCCTCAAAACTCAAGAAAAAAAATGGATAGATGCTGGTTTTGTCAGAACTCAAAAGATAACACTCATGTGTTTACTGCTTCTATCCATTGCTAATATTGCTATCAGCTGTTTGTGTGCAGATGCCGTTTGTGAGCCTTTAGTTTCCTGATGTCTCTAAAAACTGTCTTTAAAAATTGACTCTATGTTTCAGTCCTTGGGTAGCAATATGGTTTCAGGTAAACTCATCACCTCAGGTCTTTCTGTATTCTTGGAGGTTCCAGCTGAGTACTAGATTTTTCTGCTTTTGGGGAAACTGCTGTGGTTCTGTTCACTGATCAACATTTCTTTGAACTAGTACTACTGTATAAAAGTGCATTTCACTATCCTAGTGTCAGATAATGCTAACACTAAATGAAGTGGATTGCCTGTTCTGCTTGCTGAGTATGAGCACACGTTCCAGTGTCTAATAAAAGCTTGAACATAACTGGCAAAGATTTCTGAAGGAGGATTTTCCTCCACTGAATGGCATATGTTCTGCTTTGTGCGAAGACTTTGCAGCTGCAGGCTCTGCATGCTTAAGTTTCTTAAGCTGTGTCTGGCAATACTCAAATTTCATGCTGGGAAGCATGTGCTAAGTCCTCACACAATTAACTGGGCACTTAATATAGTAAGTATGCATCTCTTATACACCTTCCACGAATGTTGTCCTAACAATAAATCATTCTACAAATAGCTAACCAAATGTGCTTGTGAATGTGGCCCTAACAATAATGAAATAATTCTGCAAATAGCTTTTATTGACATTGTTTTGCTTTATGGTAGCATGTTGGGTTAGATACATTGCACCAGATCTTGTTTTTGTGTCCCTAAATGTTGCCAGAGGAGCCTTAGCAACTTGTGAATGGTCCTAGAAGGAAAACCTACCTCCTCGCAAATGTCTGGACTCTTCTGAGAAGTGACCCTTTTTCCTCACCCTAACTTTCAAGTCCGCTTGGATTATTGCTTTTGGGGAAATGAGCATAGGAAATTAGTGTAATAAATCTCTGTGTGACATCTTGCAGAAGGGGAAAGTGATTTCTATTTTACAAAATCTCTAAGCTGATTTTAGGCATTCATGCTGGCATGCACACTTCCACAATTAGAGTTGTATGCATTGGAGTGCTCAGGCCATTGTCACTTCTGTGTCATCCTGAATAAAGGACATAGGCTGTTGAGTCCTCATTAAGTACTTAGTGCTTTTGATTGGCGATGACAGTTATTTTTGGACCTTCTTTTTATGCTCCATAGGAAGTGGATACTAATTTGGAGGTCTTGCTTGTTTCGCGTTGCTCCTCCAACCTTTGCTAAAATTCCTGAAACTTACAATGCCCTTGTTTCTTTTATGCTTTTTTGTACGGCTTCAGGGTTATCTCTAGACCGGTTTGGTGTCCCTCTTCCCTTGAATGAACTAACACACAGAGCATTCTGTAGCAATTAATACTTTTAATCTTTGTTCTGTGGTCTCTTACGTTTCTCATGCATGGTTCCATATATGCTTACCAATTGTAAGATTTCTGTTACAAATCTGGATCTGAGTACCCATCTTTGGCCACTTAGGGAGATTCAGAGTCAATCTCCTATGGTGCTCAGGGTAACCTTTTGCTATTGTGAAGGCTTAGAATGCTGTACTTAAGGGAATTAAGTTGTACTGGATGGTTGAAAATTTGTGAACAGATACATCGTCCTGGCACTCCATAGGAATTGTTTGTTTCTGTGATGTACAATCCTTTGGCTCTGTGACAGAGCAGGAGAGTATCTACTCTGTTTCCTCACATGTGATAAGACAACTTGTCTCATTTTAATATAAGAAACTGTTGGATGTTCTCACCATATTGTCAAGGGGCACAACCAGTGTTTCCACAAATGTAAGCTTTCAAAAGCTACTGGTTCTTCCACCTGTCAATTTTCACAGAACAAGCATCTTTAGTTTGTTGGGGAATTTGAACCACAGTCTGCTGATTTATGCTTGCTTTTGTTTTTTTTGCTTATCAGTTCTCTCTGGAGTGCGGTTACTCCGCTTTTGTCACTGTGTGGAATACCTTCACCATGGATAGCTGAGCTCTGAACTATTGTCCAGGGTTATTCTGTACAGCAGGCCTCAAAGAACTCAAGTTACTGCTAAGTAGCATTTAATTTTTGAACTGCTTCTCAAAGTATAAGAACAAGAAATGGGAATACATGCTAAGCGTTATCTGAACATGGAGATAATTGTTTCCTTATTTTTCACAATACATCCTGATAATACATCCATATGTCTGTGCAATGTAAGTGGATATTCTACAAATGTATTATAGTTTTATTCTATAACTAAACCTTTCTTTAATTGTAGAGTGGTTTGAGTTGGAAGGGATCTTAAAGATCATCTAGTTCCAGTGTCCCTGCCATGGGCAAGGACGCCTCCCACTAGACCAGGTTACTCAAAGCCCCATCCAACCTGGCCTTGAACACTTCCAGGGATGGGGCATCCACAGCTTCTCTGGGCAGTGTCTCCCTGCCCTGACAGTAAAGATTTTCTTCCTAATATGTAATCTAAATCTACCCTCTTTCATTTTAAAACTGTTCCCTGGCATCCTGTTGCTACACTCCCTGGCAAAGAGACCCTTCCCATCTTTCCTGTAGGCCCCCTTCAGATACTGGAAAGCTGCTATAAGGTCTCCCTGGAGCCTTCTGTTCTCTGGGCTGAAATACCTCAACTTTCTCAGCCTGTCTTCACAGGAGAGGTGCTGCAGCCCCCTGATCATCTTCGTGGGCCTCCTCTGGACTCGCTCCAACAGGTTCACGTCCTTCTTGTACTGAGGACTCCAAAGTTGGATGCAGTACTCTAGGTGGGGAAGAGAATGGAAATCTTGTATGACACATCTCATACATTACTGTATTTCTCCTGGCATACAGTGAGAATGCTGACAAGTTACAATTGGTATTCATTGTATTGCTACTACATTTTTGGATTTATGAGGAAATGTTGGGAAACATCATGATTTTTGTGTAAGCCATCTGATTCATAAGATTCTCATTGCTTAATATCCTGAAACAGATGTGACACTGGCTCATGGCTTTTTTCCTCGCCCTTGCAGATAACTTATGGAGTTCCTATTCAGAAAAAGGATCAATAGTTGAGAAAAAAGGTCAGCCATCAGTTGCTGGATCAGAAGAGAATAAAATGGGTGGACTCCCTTATGTTTTTACAGACATCATGACCTACTTCACAATGCTTGTAGGGATTTATTTCCCATCTGTGACAGGTAGATACAACTATGTTTCTTGGGTAAGGATGTGTACTTATAGCTGAAAAAAGATTATTTTTTGTGAATGAATGCATATTGATGACATGTGACATTGCTAGTCTCTGTGTCCCAAGTTTTATGTATCTAAAGCTTTCTGGTGCTGGAGAGGCATACCTGGTGGCTGGTTATTTTAGGGGGTTATAGGACTTAAACAAGGAATCAGTTTAAGTGCTATTTTCTGTGTCTGGAAAGAAGACAAAAGGTCCGTGTGTTAGTAAATACTTATTCAAAATAAGATGCATAGCTTTATAATATTTTAATCTTCAAGTGCATGAGAGAACAGTTGAGTGTTAAGATGACTGTTTCAGGTATTCAAGCTGTGGACTGCCTGTGACTTGTTTAAATGTCCAGGGTTTTTTTTTTTGCAGCAGCAGTAATTGATAGACTTTTTTGTCAAGCTTAAAGGTTAGATTAGTTGTAGATCACTTTCCTCAAGTTACATTTGACTGAAATACCCAGAGACATTTTTCTTCAAAAGTCCCAGCACAAGTAATGGTAATACCAAGTAACAAAACAGAAATCTCGCATGAAGTTGCGGTAGTGTTTGCTGGTAGAATACCGGGAGGAGGTGTATCTTTGTATTCTGGTCCTCCACTGCTCCCGTTTCTCTCCTTCAGGGTCATCAACATCTCATCATGTATGAGCCTGTGGTTAAGTCTTCATTGCATGGAGTTTGACGATGCTTTTGCACTGGAATGTCTTGACATTAGCTTCCATGCTTTGTCCCCTGACAGTGGTCAGGGCAATTCTAGGAAAGATGGCAGAATTAGTCAGAGTTTTCCCTTCCTGTCACAGTATCTGCTAGAAAATATTTTTGTTCTCTTGTTAGATTCATAGGGCTGTGTACATGTGATTTCCTAACCATTCTTCTTGTACTTCTTCCTGCTCCTTTCTTTTTTGTTTGTGTTTTCATTATTTAGCATTTTGATTTGTTTGCATATCTTATTATTTATGGTATGTTTAGTAGAAAGTTGCTGCATTTGGTCATACTGGCTAAAACTGCTAAATCCCCATTAGTTTGACATCCATCCCCAACATCTTGCTACTCCTGTGTATTTCTCCTCTTTAAAACCTATTCTGAAGTTATATTTGAAAAAGAAATTTTTCAATTTTTTAACCTATCTCATGAGCTTTCTGGAATATGTTCAGTCAACCAATAGGTGGTAACGCAAATTTCTGAATAAAAATATGGTATAAATTGAGTATTTGTGCAGGATTATAGTACATTTCTGTAGCTTGCTCCATTGGTAAGGATGCGATAAATCAGGCTTGAAGTTAAATGTTTCTATTCTGTTAGTTATTTACATGGAGCTAGTATTAATAGTTTTTATAACATTAAAAATTCTTTTTAAGGTATTATGGCAGGTTCAAACAGGTCTGGAGATCTTAAGGATGCTCAGAAATCTATTCCTACTGGAACAATTTTGGCTATTTCAACTACATCTTTTATTTGTATCCTTTATGCTGTGACTTTTTTTTCTAGTGCACATTCTGTATGTATAACAGTATAGTTTTTTCATTGAAAAGTCATTAGTGTTGCCTGAGTATAAAATGAATTAAATAAAACTGAAAAGAAATATTTTATAATGGTCTAAAATATAAATATTATTTTAAAATATCAAATTTTATTTGTGTATTTATATTCTACTAGTGCTTCAAATTCCAAGATATAATTGATGTTTTTAGTTAAGTGATGTAGAGGTTTTTAGCATCGTGCTTCAGCTGGCAGGTTGCTTTGTTGTTAAACACAGTATAACAAGTGAAACAGATAAAGCAAACTACTAGCAATAGAAATTGTGAGTCCTTCAATACCTAGAAGACATAAATGCTTGTTTGTATGAGGAAAAATCTGTTCTATTTTTGATGTATGAACTGGCTGCTTGCAGTACTTCACAGATCAACTGTGCATCAAATGCACTTGTATAGAACATAAACGAAAAAGTTGTAACATAAACAACAAAAGCTGTAAAAAAAAAAAAACAACACAAAAAAAACCCCCAAAACAAAAAAAAACCCCAAACCAACAAACAACCAAAAAAACCCACCCACCAAAAAAAACCCCCCAAACTGCAGAACAAACAAAACAATGAGCCAATGCCACCGCACCCCCCCCCATTACCATGGATGTTTTCATTTCATCCTCAGGTGAAAAATGTGTTTTGTGTCTCTATGTATATGATTACTTACAGCGTAATCTTCCTTCAGTCTCAGTAATAGATCTCTCCTGTATAGTGTTGTTTGGTGCCTGTATAGAAGGTGTGATACTAAGAGATAAGTAAGTTGCATTCAACTTCCAATTTTACAGGGAGTATATATGATTGTGGGTTATATTAATAGGACACATTAATGGCTCTTCTGGGAAATATCTGATATATTTTTCTTTTGCTTAGGTTAAAACTGGAGGGAAAGTCTATCAGTTAAACTGAGATGGCTGCAGCAACGGGTCAGGTTATCAGGCTGTATCCCTTCAAGAAGTAGAAGCAGAATCTAAGATTAATGTTTGAAATGGAACTGTCCCTAATAAAATGTTCTTGAGAAAGAAAATCATAGTACTTGTGGAGCTGATGGGTGGGAGTAAGGGGAGTGTTAGTACTTCGGGAACAGAGTACTGAGGAACAAAGGCAGAATAAGATTTTTGACAGTTACGTGACAAGGAGGGTTCATGAGAGATACTGCAATATACTGTCAGACCTGTAACTTCCACGGGATGTATGATTTTTTTCCTTTTAAAATATCAGTTGTAGATCAGGAGTCATGTCAGCTTTCACCCGTGTAATTGCCTGAGGATATTTGAGGCATAATGTGAAGCATGAAGGGAAGAAATATAATGGAGATAAGTGTGAAAAGAACCTCCAGTTTTTGATAAATTTCTCCCATAGGAGAAATTGAGTTGACCAAGATGAATCTGTTTGCATTTGGTGATGAAGCAGTTAATTCTGTAAAGTTTGCCAAGATCATGATAACTGCTACATGTCTGCTTAGAGGCAGCACTTGTAATGAGTCAATTGTAATAGATCTTCTTTAAAACAGCAGAATAAAGAGAAATTGGTTGGTTGGGAAATCCTATAGTGCATACTGTGACATGGTGTTTATTGTTGAGAAGTGCTGTTGTCCAAAAAGTTTGAGACGTGGGTGGTAAAGCTATAGTAAAAGTTATTTTAATGCTTACTGACTTTTTTTCCTCCTCCCCCCACTCTGCCCCCTTCCCTAAGGTTTGGAGAAGCAGTTAATGGAAACCTGGTGGTTGGTACACTGGCCTGGCCTTCTCCGTGGGTTATTGTGATTGGTTCATTCTTTTCCACGTGTGGTGCTGGTCTCCAGAGTCTCACTGGTGCACCCCGTCTGTTGCAGGCCATTGCAAGAGATGGGATTGTACCATTTATTCAAGTGAGGTTTTTTTCTTTACTGTACTTAAAAATATGGCTTATATTGTGACAAAAAAATAAGATGTTATTGCTGTTATTCCTGTAGAACTGCAAGGAGAAGATTTGGAACTCAGTTCTAATTGTCTACAACAATAGATCAAGCTATTGTAGGACAAACTTTAAACTTGGATATTTCTGTGCAATGCAGTTTAATTATTTTTGTTCTTACACATAAAAGTTAGTGGTTCAAAACTGAGAATTTAAGTCTTACATAAATGGGAATAAATGCATTGAGAAGCAACTAACAACTGAAAGAAATTCTTGACTCCAGGCTGTGCTTAGCACTTGTATTTCTGAGCAGAGTTGACTTAATATCACTGTGGAACTGTGTGATGCTTCTTGTATCATAGAGATAAAATTCTAATTTTTATTCATTTTTGTAAGCTAAATGAACTCAAAGATGTAACATGTAACAATAGAACTCTATCCCATGACTCCAAATGTTAAGATTGTTCCGACATCCCTGTGCATGTTTTAAAAATAAATAGGATTTTTCTCAAAGGAAGTAAGGGAGCGGGCAAACAAAAGAAAAGAGAACTCTTGCTGGAAGATACTTAACATAATTGCTGGGCTGCATCTGCAAAACTAGACAACTAGATGTGTTTAAATTAAAGATATAAAATTCCAAGATGATGATACCTAGAGAGCAAAGCTGTGATTTCTGTGAAGTTTGACATTTCAAAGCTTACCTCAAATTGCCAGTAATAGCCAACAATTGCACGGCACAATGGTAACCTACTCAGAACCAGGATTATGTCTGAGTAACAGAATATTTTTGGGAACAGAGTTAGGGGACAGGTGTCAAATTCAGAACACAAAGAAATTGCAGATAGCACAGACACCGAAGGTAGCTAGGGCTGAATTTAGGAGAATATGCTGTTCTGTATGGATAGAGTCCTCAGGATGATTTGGAACACTTACTTGTTTTTAAATATCTCCTTGGGATTTTGATACCCAAGTTATGTGACCTTGATGTAAGTTTGGGAAAGTAGGGAATACTCAAGCTTACCTCTGGAGTCTTGACCAGGTGTCTGCTCTAGGTCACTATCTTGCATCTGAGGTTGGTGTAGTGTGTGATATTAAAAATGGGCAATTCCTCTTGGTGAATAACTTTAAACTCTATTCAGAGATATCCATAATCTAGCTTCAGTGAAGAATAGGCATAGAATAACAGCAGTTTGGTTTTTTCTTGAGTTTGGGGAAAGCCTACAATGAGTGTGAATTGGGCAGAATATTCCTCAGCTAGGATGTGCCTAGGACTAATATAAATGATGAGTTAGCTGGAGAATTTGAGTGGGGTTAGGGGGAAAATATCTGACGAAGAGGGGAGACATGCAGATTATTCAGTGATGGGGAAATAAGAGAGGAAAGGACTTTGTGTGAGTGCACAGGGTTAGAGGAGATGGATGGAAAAGCTGAGAAGCAAAGCAAAGCAAAATGAAGAAGTAATGCTAGTGTCTCTGGGGGGGTGGGTTGTCTTTTGTGTGTTGTGGGGTTTTTTTGTTGGTGGTGTGTTGTGGTTTTTGTGTGGGTGTGTTGTTTTTTTTTAAAGGCAGATCATACTACTATTGCCAACTTTTTTTTTTCCCCAGTCTTTAATCACTTGGTTTCATTCCACTGCTGCTAATTCCCTGGTCTGTCTGCTAGTGCCTAGACTCAGTAGGGCTATATCCTTGATATTTTTCTCTTAAGTCCTTCCCTTCTCTTGGGCTGGAGGGGGTGGGAACAGTCACTGGGAATGTACACTAATATTGCTGCTGGGAGCAGGAGTCAGAAGGGTTAATGAGTCAAGAAGCTTAGTAAACAAGTTTAAAAGGCAGCAGCTGCCACTTCTGCAGCCCCTCTGCTGCTTGAATGTTCTGCCAGCTGCACTTGCAGGAGTGCCACTGCTCACAGGAGATGCAGCTGCTGCGTTGCCCCTTCTACTGGCTTGAGCTGCTCTGCACCTACAGTGTTGGCCACTTGTTCATTGCGAAAGTTATAGCACCATTCCCTTGGTTTAGTAGCATCTTTTCTACAGGGGTGGAGAAAGATGATGAGGATGTACAAGAATATCAGACACGCTGCTGCTTTATTTCATAGTTGAGAGCAGTGGTCTGTCCCTGACTTGCAAGACCTATATCTGTAAATGGAAGTAAATACACTAAGTATGCTGGGGTGGGGGGACAGAATCATGATGGAGTTTGACCTGTGAGTGGGAAGGGGCTGTAATGCAATCAAGTGTAAATGCTGGGTTGTGTTGAGAGAGACAAATGAAAAATTTCACTTTTGTCTGAAGTAAAACTTGGTACTTGGTGAGAGGGTGACAGTATGACTCCCTCTTATCAGGGTTAGACTTGAAGGGAGTGAAGAATCAGAAGAAAAAACACTTATGTGATTTGGGAAGTGAGGGAAAGGGAATCCAGGAGAAGCAGGATGTTTGAAGAGGGATTTGAGACTTGGAAAATGCCTGCAGTTTTGGAGTGATGTAGCTGCTGCATGGACAATCAAGGAAATGGGTGCAAGGAGACTAATATAGGGGCAAGAGTATGACATAGTTAAGAAAAAAACAAAAGACTTGAAACAGGAGCAGAATGGCTTTTTAATACAAGAGAGGGAAGACTGATGGATGATGAGAAGCTAAGGGAAGAAGAGAGTATGGAGAACGAGTGAGGTGAATAACCTAGACATTTGGAAAGGAAGCTGTTATGGTAAATGGGAGTGAAGGTTTAGTCTTTATAATTGTATGGAGGAGAAATAAATATGACTGGAACTTCAGTTGAGGCGTTTTGCCATTTATCACCATTACAGCTGGATAGAATTCTTCCCAAAGGAAATTACCACATGCAAAATGATTTTTGGTAGGGCTCTGCAGGATCATAGGCTTAGCTAACTTCTCTTTAAAGATCAATATTTATGTTTGTAAGTACTGAGTTGATGCCTATTTTGTATGTTTCAAAAAATATTGCCCTCAACTATATTAGCTTTTTATAGACTAAGCATAAATCTCTGATGCATGTGGACTTGAAGTTACTTAAGTTCAACAGCAACTGCAATGGTACTTTAATGTTATGCAGTCATTGCTTATTTTAGCAAACATGTTTCTTACTGGAAATGTGTGGTTTTGTAATTTTGCTTGTAGCTTTTTGTAGTATAGATTGCTTCATTTTCCTTTAACTAGTGACTGTTCTTCGTTCCAGTTAGAGTTTGCAATCTGCACCATATTTCATAACTGTATGATGAACAGCTTTCTGTAATCTTACTGTTTACTTGAATTGGACTAGATATTCGGTCATGGAAAAGCAAATGGAGAACCAACTTGGGCTCTGCTCCTCACTGCTGGTATTTGTGAAATAGGAATTTTGATAGCTTCATTGGACAGTGTAGCACCAATTCTATCAATGTAAGTATGATGTGGTGTTCTTAAGTTGAATAGTATTTTATTTTTAAATTAACTAGGTAATGATTTCTCTTTTTGAAATAATACATGCTAGATTTTGTCTTCTAACAAGTTATATTCCTGGTCGGTCCTGGAGATAATATGAAACAACAAAATGTTTTGGCCGGACCTAATTTCTAGGCATAAAAGATCTTGTCCATGACAGTTCTTGCATGCTAGTAATAAAATGTTCAGCTCTTAAACCCCCTGATTTTAACGTAAAAATAAATCCCGCTTCAGTGCATCTAGCTCTTTGGCTCAAGTGCATTTAATAGAGACAGACAAAACAATTTAATGTTTTAGGGTATGAACTGATATTTGTGTCACTTACATTGTCTTGGAATTTTATCCCATGTGTTATGGGTTGACCCTTGTAGTCAGCTCAGCCCCACACACCTGCTCGTTCACTGCCACCCCCCCCACTCCCCCCCATGCAATGAGGGAGAGAGTCAGAAGGGTAAAAGTGAGAAAATATGTGGGTTGAGATAAAGACTGTTTAATAGGTAAGGCAGAAGCTCCACGCACAAGCAAAACCAAATAAGGCATTCTTTCACTATCAATAGGCAGGTGTTTATGCCTTTCCAGGAAAGCAGGCCTTGTAGCTGTTCTGTGGGGAAAACAAACACCATTAAGTCCAAATGTGTGTGTGTCATGTGTCCTGTCCCATCTGTCCCTGTCCCCCCCCTTCTTTCTCCTTTCCTTGAGCTTGATGTCATGCAGTCTTGAAGATCTCTTTTTGGTCAGTTGCGGTCAGATGTGTCCCCTCCCCACGGTTTATTTGCTGGTGGGGGAGCAAGAAAAGCAGAGGAAGGCCTTGATGCTGTGTAAGCACTCCTCAGCAACAGTGTAAACATCCTGGTTTGGCTACAAATCTAGAACATAGCACCATATCAGCTGCTATGAAGAAAACTTAACTCTATCCCAGCCAAAACCAGTCCACCATGATTGCTACATTTTCTTTGAAATCTTTGTTTGAGGCTCTCTGTTGTGCTAATACCATGTTTTGAGGCCTAATGTTCTATGAGTATTAGTTTTATCTATGTCTTGTGTTCTGTTGGTTACTGTGAACACACTGTACAAGTTGCTATGTTTTTTTTGGATTGTGTTCAGTGTTTTAATGCAAATCTATCTAGTTAATTTCCTATTGGAAAATGATCTTTTTTTTTCTTAACAGGTTTTTCCTTATGTGTTATATGTTTGTAAATCTGGCTTGTGCAGTTCAGACGCTTTTACGGACTCCCAATTGGAGACCTCGTTTCAAGTATTACCATTGGTAGGGAATATTCCTTCATTCAGAAGAGTTAAAAATAGTTATGCAGCCTTAAATTGTTGATTTTTTTTCTTGCAATAATAAAACAAACTCTCCTTTCTGTATTAAATGAGTTAGTATATTCAGTGCATCAATCATCTTACAACAACATTTGTTTTCATTTAGTAGAGTTGGTTAAGTCAAGCATGACAGAAGAGCTGCTGTTCTTTTAGGCAAATTACATTTAGATTCATGTCCTCAGGACAGGTAGAAGGCATTTCTTTAGTTTAAAACTGGATGCATTTGGACTCAGTACTTGTATGGTACTAAAGAAGCAAACTAAAGGTGTTAAGTGAAAGTTGGGTCTGCTGACACTCTTTGTCAATACAGCGAAAGTTGTCTCTAATTCGGAAATCAGGTGAAAAGAAGTTTGGGGTGTTGCATGTGATTAAAAGTATTCACAAAACTGTCCAGTTCTGAACTGCCTTACACCTGTCTTGAATAATAGTGTGGGCAAACCAGGTATGTAAACTTTAATCTGTAAATGCTTCTGTAATTTTTTCAACTCGCAGTCGTTCTTTCTCTGTACGCTTTGAAAGATTGTTTTCTGTATTCTCCTCTACTGTTGTGTTTTCTTGCCTTAGAGATGGGTCACAACAGAAGTGGAGAATATAACTGATGAGTAAAATTTACTTTAACTCTTTTTGCAGGAAGTAACATAATCTGGTTTAGTATTGTTTAGTTTTTTTTTTTAGCTTAAATACAAATCAACAGTGAGTGAGTGATAGCATCCCTGGTGGTATTTAAAAAATGGGTAGACATGGTGCTTAGGGACAAGATTAGTGGTGGTTTTGGCAGTGTCAGCTTAATGGTTGGACTCAATGATCTTAAAGGTCCCTTCAACCTAGACGATTTTTAAATTTTCTAAATTTCAGTGTGTTTTGAAACTGACCGTACTTGGAGGTACTGATAGTTTCAGAACTGACAAACAGTAGTAAATATATTGTTAATATCTAGCTCAATTGTATTATTTGTCACACAATGGTTTAGAATGTAATTTTTTTAATAAACTAAAATTGGGACAATGTTTTCTATTTGTGTAGTAGCTATGAAATGGCCTTTGAAGAAGAAAGGCCTTTCTGATGTTAACTTAAATAAGAAATTAACTTTGTAGAACATTTGCATGCCTATTTAAAAAAATGGAAAAACGTGGTTTCTTTTAGGACTCTCTCATTCCTGGGGATGAGTTTATGTCTTGCCTTGATGTTCATTTGCTCTTGGTACTATGCTTTGATTGCCATGCTAATCGCAGGATGTATATACAAATACATAGAATATAGAGGGTAAGACCATATATCTTATTTATTCTATATTTAATATCTTTAACATTCAGCAGAAAGCACTTTTGTATAAAACAGATACAACTGAAGTAATAGAATTAAGAGCATTCCTTGAAAAAGGAAATGTTAAGGGATTGTAAATTTTCAGGTTCTAATTTCTCTGGAAGCTCTCTTCCAAAATTCTCCATAGCCAGAACTGGTCAACATAAGAGCCAATAAGGCTGGGAAATCTTCATTTGAGCAGAGATTATGGTGTAAAGTTTTGGTACTTCGGAATATCACCTTTTAATATCAAGCAGCAACTATTACAAAACTCT
This sequence comes from Chionis minor, assembly GCA_013398295.1. Lineage (NCBI taxonomy): Eukaryota > Metazoa > Chordata > Aves > Charadriiformes > Chionidae > Chionis > Chionis minor. Next base: position 39,975 of record VZSF01000014.1, on the reverse strand, counting down.
TACCTTATTATTAACTTGTGCTAAAGCCCAAAGCATCTACCATTTTGTGTGGACACTAGTATTTTTTAGAATGAATCATACTGAATGATCCAGAGCACCCACTGAAAATCATCTATTTTCTGAAGGCTTGATAATCTTTAAATTTCAACATATTTTGTACTGTACCCATTTGTCAACGGACACATATAGAGCCACACCTGTAAGAAATACTGTGCAAGCAGAAGACTTAAAGAGCATGATGAGTTCATTTAAGAAAAAAAAAACAACACAAACACCCCCCCCCCAACAACAACAACAAAAAACCCCAAAACCCAACCAAAAAAATCCGCAACTGAACAACACATCCAAACATTAGAAGTGATTATGTCTGTCCCTTCCCTTTCTAAGGAAAGATACCCAATGCTGAAAGATTCTAGTCGAGAAAAACCGTCAAGCAGGAAATTGAAGCAAGGCCAGTTGTTCTAATGAGTGATTAAGCACAGGTCTTAAGTGGATCAGCTGGTATAAACAGCTCCAATTTGTGGGTTTTCCATCTTTTAATATCTCCATTTCCAGATCAGATTCTTTCCTGGATCGTAACAGCTCCATTTACTGATTAATTATGAGGAAATTAGTTCACCTATTTTAGCCAGGAAGTTAGATCACATGATAGCAGTTCTGCTTGTGTGTGTATGTAAGTATGCACATATATCCAAATTCATATACGGACTCTACACATGTTCTACAAATGTTCTAAAAACTGCTGTCTAGAGAAGACATCAGGTTTTATTTTAATTTTTTTGATAACTAAGTAAAAGAAATGATTGTGCTGTCTGTCAGGGTACATTATAATTGCTATATTGTTTTTCTAATAGCTTTTGAATTCAGTTGGGCTTACTTCATCTAAATTTTGAAAGAAGGTTAGAGGTAACAAAGTTCAGTGAGAATTCATGAATGGAAATAAGAGGGAGGAAGGGCAAGGGATATGGATCCCTTGCCATAGAATTCCCACAGGGGAAAAAAATCAGGTGTTCACCTAACAGTTCTGTCCGATTTGGTTGGCCACCTGGCATATAGCATAGCTTTGTATTGGGAGAAAGAGGAGTAGAAAGGATAGGGAGATCGAGAGTGGTCAGGAGGGTGGATAAAGCTTTAGGTTCATCTGAGAGAGAAGGTGGGAAGGAAAGGAAGTGGAGAAAGCTGTGGTGGTGTTGGGGGGGAATATAACACACTAATTTGTACAAAGTCAAGTCGCACTTACTCATTCTGCTGCTTTTAAACAGTTCCTTTTAAGCAGCCCTCACTTATTCATTCTAGTGCTTAAAAGCAACTTAAGTAGCTCTCATGATTACAAAAAAGCTTTTGAAGTATGAATAAAATAGATGATAACAAATATTATTAAACACTTAAATAGTTCTCTTGAAGGGGTCTGAGACCTTCATTCTTGATTTAAATCTACAAGATGAGTTTTTTCATGTATTCATGCAAAAAAGAGTGTGTGGGGGTTTTTTATGCCTATTATCCCTCACATGAGGAAATGTACTTAAATTGCATAAATAATTGGGACCCTGTTAACTCAATCTCTTCTGCATTCTGAAGAGCGGAAAAAGAATGGGGTGATGGAATCCGAGGACTGTCTCTGAATGCAGCTCGCTATGCTTTGCTTCGTGTTGAAGACGGTCCTCCTCACACCAAGAACTGGAGGTAAGCTCTATGCCTTCCAAGGTCACATAATTTTCAAAATATGTAAATCTGTTGGAAAAGGGCAGAAGAATTTTAATGTGTAATTATTTACAAGTTTTTGGATTCAAAGGAACAGTTCTCGAGTCCCACTGTCTCTATAGAAGAAACGTTGTAATTCTGTAAGAGTGGGTTTTTTGCTTCTATACATGTTCCTCCTGAAACACACTGTATAAATACACAGAGGATCTGTTATTTGCTTAAATTCATTTTTTGCATCAATCTTTTTGTGTAGCTTCATTTAATTGTGATGCTTTCTAAATTGTTTAGACATCATTAAAACAAAAATCTCACGTTTGCTGTCCATTTTTATGTAATGGGGCCAGATGTCCACTACTATTTTTGCAACATATTCTTTTTGCTTGTTAAACTACCAGTTTTCTCAAAACACAAGAAATTACTTTGTGTTTAAAAAACAAAGATGTTTGCACACTGTCTCTTTTGATGAATCTAATGCAGATCAGAAGAACTCTGATCAATGGAACACACCAAAAAGAAATTGTCACTAAATGTGATGTATCCCTGAGTGCATGCATGCACAATCTTATGTTGCCTCTCAGTGTAATGTCATTATTTTACCACTTGTTATGGGACTGATGCACATAAGCAGTTACTATGGAATACGTGACCCACTGCCCTTATCTGTGATGGAACTTGGTGACTCAGAGGCACCAATGTAATGTAGTGTTGACTAAGAGCATTCCTGTTAAATGCCTGACATTCCTTCAGTTCCAGAAGAGTTGTCCTTCTATTGTGTCAATGTAATTGCTAGAACTGGACCTTCTTGTTGCGTCTCAAACTGTGCTGGGTTTAAGTTGGGATGTATCTTCCAACTCTGTCGTTCTTTTGAGTTTGTAGTAGTGACAGGAAAACTACAAAATGTTGGTCTGGGAGAAGTAAGCAGGTTGGACATTGATTAAAGGAAATAGAATGCATCCTCATCAAGTATGCAGTTGAAACTGATCTTGGGGTATTATCAGTATGGTTAAGGGAATGACTGTCCTTTTGGAAGGACCTGTGCAGGGAGAGGACTGGGTTGACAAGAACATCATGAAAATCCAGAAGGAAAAGTGCAAAGTCCATTACCCGGGCTGGGAAGTTTCCAAGGCTGGGAACCTGCTGTGGTGAAAAGGACCTGTGGTTCCCAGTAGATAGTAAGCCAGTAGCATGCCTTTGCAGTGACATGCTGGACTGTATCAACAGGAGCATAGCTATACTGAGAAATAAATATATTGGGAAATAATATTTCTCTTTGCTCAGCACTCATTAGAATACATATAGAATATCTCATCCAGTTGTAGGCACCCCCTAATATAGGAAAGACATCAATAAGCTAGAGTGAATTCAGCAGAGGACCACTGAGAAAATGGTTGGGGCACAGGACCATATCTCCTGTGGAGAGAAGCTGAGGGAGCAATGATTATTCAGCTTGGAGGAGGCTTAAAGGGAGCTTAAAAGCTGACACAACTAACTAGTAAGCATCTAATATTTAAAAGAAGGTTACTGAGAAGATGGAGTCAGACTCCTTCCAGCAGTATATGGTAGAAGAATGAGAGAACATGATAAAATGGAGAAAGGAGGAAAAAAAAAATACAAAAATTGAGATGAAGGTAATCAAGCATTGAAGCGGTTACTCAGAGTTGATAATGTCTCTGTCTCTGGAGGTTTTCAAAATCTAACTGGATGGACCTGTAAACAATCTGATGTGCATTCGGTGTTTAAACTGGAAGAGGCAGTTGCACCAGGTGACCTTGGATAATTTTGTTTCAGTAATTTTCCTGGTAAAGCTATTCTTTAAGGTAGCCTTTCAGAATGATGGTATGGTGGCTCATGTAGGAATTCTGTAGCTGAAGTCTTGTTCCTACTGCAAATTATGACTGACTTGAGGTGAATGTTTTTCCATTGACTTAAACACTTAATTTGCATTTTATTAATTAATTTTAATTTTCCAATTCTTTCTTGCTTTTTCATCTGTATATGTGTGTGTTTAACTTTTTTTGGCAGACCTCAACTTTTGGTCTTGTTAAACTTGGATAGCGAGCAGTTGGTGAAACATCCTAGATTGCTTTCTTTCACCTCTCAGTTGAAGGCTGGTAAAGGACTGACTATTGTGGGCTCTGTGCTTCAGGGAATCTACTTGGATAAATGTACAGAAACTCAGAAAGCTGAAGAGGTATGTAAAGGACAGCTTACAAACACTTGTAACTTCATTAGTATTTAAATATTGTAACTTGAATTAGAACACACTGTTGTAAAGTATTTTTGATGTTGCAAAGTGTCGGTTTTTACTATCAGCATAATGGGTGATTATGTGTGTGTGTGGCAAAATGTTTTATAAAATTTCCCCATAGGATGAGACAATGCTGATACTTCTTAGCTTTTTTTAATGTTCAGAGCCCTGGGCTCACAATCAAATTTACATTCATGAAATAAGACTTTTTTTTAAATAAATTGCCTTACAAAATAAACCCACATTTATTTAACAAATTACACTGTGATTACATTTATCTAACAAATGCAGAAGTGTTTTTCATAATTTTGTCCTCTGGATGTATACACACTATGATTTTCTGCATCATCCTAGAAATATATAGTAGAGCTAGGATTAGGAGCAGTCTTTGCTGGAATCCTACTCTGTTGCTTAAGTGTGAACAGCATCCTTCTTGAGATCTCTCTCTTTTTCTTTCCTATTTATGCCATGTGTCCAGAGATAATAGGATGAGGTAGGAAAACATAGTAAGTTGTCATGTAGTTTAAGATGAGATCTAACTGTGCTTAAAAACATAAGTGAACTTAATTTGAATGTTTCTCTTTTTTTTTTTTCCCCTGGCCACTTGTCAGTATTTGACTATGCTGTCCAACTGGAAATACATAGGCGTTTTTGTGGGAAGCCCTTGAAAATACCTGAACTTAATTTTAATTTGTCCTCTGAAGGAAATGGGGAATTTATTAGACTGAGCTTCAGAAGATCCATTGTTCATACAGCTTGGACTTCTAATGCGAAACAAGTTTCCCTTTTTGTTTGCTCTTGAACAACCCATGTACTTCTTTGTTTAATCCAGTATTGGGGTAACTTGGTATAGATAATTATATTTGCTTACCTACTCACACTCTCCTACTGCTAACTTTATAGAGTGGGGAAACATTTTTAGAAAATACTATACTCTTCAGTGATGTCGAAAAGAGTATCAGTTGAAATGTCAAATGTTTTGATCCAGGTCATCTTCAAAGCTGTGGAAAAAAGCCTGTGATTTATTCAGGCCCGGTATCTCTACAATAGATGAGCATTTGAGATGTTGAAATGGACTTAAAGCTAACTACCCTTTTTCTCCCAGCTTTCTATTTTCCTCCTTCTTGGTGTTCAGACTTGTCCCCAGTGGTTTTTAAAATAACCAAAGTATGAAGCCAGGTGGCCTAGCTGAAAAGTCACATGAAAACGCTCCAAGAGAGCAATTAGCTTGAAAATGTCATTGAGAAAGTCTAGCAATGATCTATTATGACAGTGATTGTTGTTAAGCTGTTAAGCTGTTGTTATCAACAAATGTAAGTGAAATCAAGACCAGGAATACAATGAGGCCTCTGACATAAAATAAAGACAACCTTTGAAAAGAAACTGTTTACCCATGCAGATTTGAAATGTTACCTATAGCTAGCTTAACTTGAAGTCAGCTATGTTTGTGAGATGGAACAGGAATGGACTTAAGGAAGACCTAATCCGTGGGTCATCTAGACAGGCAGACCTGATGTTAACATTGAGGAAACTGTTGCTTTTAAAATGGAAATGAAGATGAATTGTAAAAGTTTGAGCATCTGGAAGCCTCATTGGTTTTGGAAAATTTCAACTAGAAAATGTTTCTAGAAGACTTGTAGGAAATTCTCCTGTCTCTCTCTTAAAAAGAAAAAACCATCTATTTTAACTGATATGTTCTTACAGATACTGTTTTCACAGTGAAAGGCTTGTTAGCTTTCCTAACAGACTTGTTAGCTTTGCTACCAAATTTTCTGAAGACTTTTTTTTTTCCCCTCTGGAAAATTCTATCAGAAATAGAATTTCTGATGTGAAGCCACACTGAGCCAGTGCCAGGCACTCTGTGGTCAAATCTGTTCCTGACAGTTTATATTTTGGTTCTTCCAAAATTCTAAATTTTGATGTGCTGGTTCTTCTGAAGCCATGCTGATCTCCCACACAAGTCATTGATAATGATGGGATTTTTAAAGTCATGTCATTTAAACAGTAAATGTCAAAGTTTATGTTCCTTAGTCAACCTTAATAGTATTTTGAACGCTGCTTCAAAATTTGTTATGTGTCTGTATGTTTGTCAGTGTTTAAAAGAAGGCGAACCATCTTGAAACTAAAGGGTTGTGGGAGATTTAATCTAGTCAGCTTATCTTGTCATTATCTTGTCAGGCAGTGATTACAATTGTCTCCTGCACATCTATTTTTCTCCATGTTGACAGTAAATAAAAAAATCAGCCTCTAAATATCAAAGTTGGATAAGGACCTTTGGCAGCCTCTTTTTCTAAAGTCCTTAGCATCACACTTTTCCAAACCCAGTTCCAAAAAAAAGGACTTGTCATTCCAAATGCATGGTGCTTTGTCAGTCAGTAGTTTTGACTTTACCTGAAGCAGTGTTACTTTATTTATCTTTGTCAATGTGGTTTTGCTCACATCTGGTTCATTCTTATTTGGAAATAAAAGGCTGAAGAATTAAAGTAATGAAAAACCTGTGTGCAGTGTCTTTTGGGGAGGTCGGTGGTTTGGGTTTTAGTTGTTGTAGAATCATGTTCATTGTTTCTCGATGTTGGTTGTACATTATAGCTTATGTTTTGCTCTTATTTCGTGCTGTTACACTTATGGTGTTTATTCCCAGTGTTGATGACTGTATGTGCCCATGTGTAATCTTCTTTTTGCAGAATGTTAAGGCCTTAATGGGAGTAGAAAAGACTAAAGGATTTTGCCAGATTGTGGTGTCTCCTAATTTCAGAGATGGAATATCCTATTTGATTCAGTCAGCTGGTCTAGGAGGGATGAAGCACAACACAGTCCTGATGGCATGGCCGCAGTCATGGAAGCAGACAGAAAATCGTTTCTCGTGGAAAAATTTTGTTGGTATGCGTTTATTGATTTTTCTCCTATGCATTTGCAATACAACCATGTAATTAATATATTTGCTGTGTGGAGGAAATTTAATGCTGAACATCCAGTGGACAACTGAGTATTTCCCCACATCTGAGTTCATGTGGAGTGTGTTTTCTCAGCCCTCAGTCTCTTCAACCATGGCTTGTCTTGTTCATTTCCTAAGCAGATTAGTCACCAAACCTGGCATGTTCCTTTTTTGCATCATCAGAATTTGGGAGGATTTAAGCTTTTGAATTTAAAACAAAAGCAGTGAATGAAAACTAGGAGTTCTTAATCAAATGCCTTGCGTTCCCTTGCAGACACTGTACGAGAAACAACAGCAGCCCAGCAAGCACTGTTGGTGGCTAAAAACATTGACTTATTCCCAACAAATCAAGAACGTTTTACCGAAGGAAACATAGATGTGTGGTGGATTGTTCATGATGGTGGTATGCTGATGTTACTGCCTTTTCTCCTTCGACAGCACAAGGCAAGGACAACAGAAAATGGCTGGGATTTTCTAGCAATGAATAGTTCTAAGGGTTTCTAATGAAATACTCTTTCACTGTGATAGTTATGCATTGTGATAGCAATCACGGTGTTACAAATTTTTATAAAGTATCTTTTTGATAGGTTTGGAGAAAATGTAAAATGCGTATCTTCACTGTTGCTCAAATGGATGATAATAGCATTCAAATGAAGAAGGATCTTCAGATGTTCTTATATCATCTTAGACTGAATGCTGAAGTGGAAGTTGTTGAAATGGTATGTTGCTGCGTATTTTTTTAGGTGCAATGGAGACTAAACTTAGGAAAACAGATATAACATTTTTGAAACTAAGATATGTTAGCCCAAACATAAAAAGGGAAACATTGCGGTCCCACCAAGAACAAGAAGTTTGTTAAAGCCACATTATCTTACCATGTCACAATACTAGTGTATGTGGTAGTGAGTTTAATGGTTTTGTCAAGTAGAATTGAGCTGTTTCGATGTGTTAATGCCTACTTTATTTATGAGGACTAGTCCCTAGAGATAGTTCATTCAGGAAAGAAAAAAACAGAAGTCTTAACATACTTAATCTAATAATTCATGGCATCCAGCATGAGAGAGGATGAACATGTCCATCTCTCCAGCTGCTGTATGAATATTTCTCTGGAATGAGGGATCCCTAGGCCTCCATGAGAGTATGTCAGTTGTTTTTGGCATTGCCAGCCTCCGGCACTGAACAGCAAGACAATATAGCTACAGATTCACAAGTCAGTGACAAAATGAATTTTTTAACTTTTTTCACTCTTAAAATACTCGTCATAAACTGCTAAAGAGAAAGAACTATACCTGTAGTCTCTGTAGCCCTGCTTTTCTTTGGCATTAAGGAAAAACTTAATTTCCAGTACTCAGAGGTGACTAGCATAATGTCCAAAAAAACCACCAAAAACCTTTTAAACTCTTTCTGAAGGGAGATGAAGACAGGTCAACTGGTTCAAAACTTCTACCACCACCAGTTCCTGGAAGGAACAAAACCTATAAAAAATTTATCATGCTAATCAACCATAAAGCAAGTGTTAAGAATCAGTTAAATTACTTATGAAAAACTTGGTCAACATGTTGAACTAGGAAGTAAGATAAATCCTTTTATTTTATGTTTTGTTTAGAATACTGAATATAAAAGACTAAAATGCTGTATGTGCAGGTGAAAGAAGGCAAACAGTGTGCCATAAAAAAGGCTCAGCCTCGGTTGGATTTCAAGCAGAAGATAGTATACGAAGCACAATTTATTCTTTTCTTATGTGGGCCATAGTTAACCACAAAAATCCTCCAAAAGATGAGACATGTTATGAATCAGTGACAACACAGATGGCTGCTGTAGACTTGTATGTTGTATTTTTGCTTTGAACTGATGTCAGAATATATGCCAGAGTTTTTTCATAAATGCTTCCATTTGTGAACATTTCTCACTGGTAAAAGGACAGTGTTATTTTGTTATCTGTTATCTTAATGTTATCTTAAAATCTTAACAGTTTTTAAGAAAACAGGTGTGCATACATGCTTAGGAGACAAGCAATGCAGACCCCGTTTAAATAAGTTTTCAACCCTTTCTCATTTCTGCAGCCTGATTGGAACAGAACAATGGAAAGTCTGTTTCAAAAACCTCAAATTTAGCTAAAAACCACATTGATATTGGTATAGTAGGATAGCTCATTGTGCGAGACTGCTGTTTGAAGATGGAGTTTTAAGAATGAAGGCAGAAATGATTTATCAACCATATGTGTGGGATTACTCTAATGCCATAAATTCATCCAGGACTGAATGAATGTGGTACGCTGTGTAAACACCATAGTACTTTTCTTCTGATGTTTCAATGCCAATCTCTTCTGCAGTTTGAAAATGATATTTCTGCATTCACATATGAGAAGACACTTATGATGGAACAGCGATCCCAGATGCTAAAACAGATGCAGCTGTCAAAGAATGAAAGAGAGAGAGAGGTAAGGACTTTGGCTTGGCAGGATGTTCAATGAAAAATCTGAAAGTAGTATTTTGTGGCCAGGGCTTCTAATCAGTTTCTAACCAGTGAAAAGCTTTTAAAACTGCATTCTATGTTAGTTTCTCTACAGCAGGTTTTGCTTGCAAGGTTAAAATAGTGTGGGGAAATAAATTTTAAATCCTTTTTTATTTGAAAAGATGTTTAGAGTTTTCCTGTTCTTGTTAAAATTAGCGCAAGCATTTACTAGCAGAACATTTGAGCATCAGTGTGGAATATATCCAGAGTATTTTCAAACTTGACATATATCAGTAGCTAAGGTTCATGATTATTCAACTGGGATGATTAACTTTGTGACTTGTTTTTGTACAATTCACACTGACTATTTTTCAGTGTCTGCATTATTTTGAATGTTTTATGTATCAACTAATTGTTGTTTCTGGAGCCAAAATTAGCCTGACTAACCTTATAATTCTATGATATCCAGATGCGAATGCTATGTTTGCTGCTCCCCTGTCCTTACCCTGTTTGTATTTTGCACGTTGCAGTGACAAGATTCATGCAGCTGTATTTTCATAAGTATTTGTAACTTCTAAATATTTTTTCATTTGGCTTCTACCCCCCTCACTTATTCAGTTAGCTGTCCTATTAGTATCAACACTTAGTGTTCTTAGTGATGTAAAAGGAATTGAATGCATTGGCTTTCCTATCACTTATAGTGATTTCCCTCCCATGCCAAATAAGAGATCTCTACTGTGTTCAACTGCTCTCATTCATTAAAAAAACTAGAATTTTTTTTCTTGTGGACTTTTTGTGGACTGATAACTGTAACTCACTTTATGCCTAAGCCCTGTTGGTGTTAATTGTACAAGTCCACACAGTTCCTTTTTTTTATCTCCTTATTCTTTTTCCCATTTCGCAGGATTTTTTTTAAGGTTCCTAAAGATGCCTTGTATTGCTACATCAATGTGCTGCTGTAAATCCTCTTTTCTTTCCATCTGCGTCACAGTAGTTTTCTTTTGATTTGAGCCTGCCTAACACCTTTCCAAGAAAAAACAAGCTTTCCTGTACTCCTTACTCAGTGTTTTTAGATCTTTCTCATTTCTTTATTGAACACTAGTATTTTTCCAGTAGCGTTTGAGTAATTGATTAATCAATCTGCAGTAGGCTTTTAAGGATTTAACCTACTCATGAATGCTTTACAAGTAGCTTTGTAGTCTATAGCATGCAAGTTGTAGTGGAGACCACAGAATTTTTTTCTCAGCTCACTGAGTTAGCTGGAATCTGCACTACTGCAGAGTGATTGCTTGGAAGTTTTTAATTTCTTTCTCCTCCCTCCCCATGTTTTGGGTTTTTGTTTTATTATTCACTCTTATCCGAATGTAACAATCACCATTATAGCTTCAGTTTGTTCCTTCATATTAGGAAGGATAAAATCTGAGATGTTCAAAATACCATTGAATTTTTCATGATCTGAAGTAAAATCCTTTAATTCTAAGAACACCTAGTACTTGCTTCATGCCTTGTCCAAGAATAAAAGCCATATCCGTCTGTTGTTTCTGATCAGGATATCCTAATCTACTTTGTTCTTCTGTCTTTTCATCAGAAAATGTTTAGTTATGCCTTCACTTGCTCTGGAGCTATAAATTGAGTATATGCTATATGCTCTTAGTGTGCCAGCTCCTTTTGTAATCTGATCATCTTCTCTTAAATGAGCTGAACCATCCCCTCAAGTTTTCTGGTGACCTCCAAACATTTCTCTCATTATTATCACTAGTTCAAATTAGCATTGTTTTTGTTATCTGTCTGCAGACATTCAAATAAACCCTGATATTCCAATGGTGCTTGTAGTTTTGTTTCCTTTTACCTCCAAGATTAGTATTTTAACCTCACTTTTGTGCTTGTACCTCTTCAAACAAGATTCAAATGTTTGAAAAGAGAACTTGGTTTTGTGCAGCGTTCTTTTGCTGTTTCCCTTGTAGGCGTGCTCTTATCCCTGAGCAATCACCTTCACCTTCGCTGCCTCTGTCATTTTTTCTTTTTTTTTAATGGAACTTTATTTGATCTCGCCCCTGGATTTTTTTTGTGGAACTGGGGCACATGTTTGAGATTCCTGTATAGAATAAAAGATTCAGTTCACTTCATGTTTTCACAAATCTCTGTAAAGAGACTTCATAACTGCTAACTATTTCAAAAAGAGCCCCATAATGTATATATAAACAAATGGCATGTTTATGAAAAACAAACCGAGTTTATAAAAAGCTACAATACAAAATCTCATTTATTTAAACAAAGCCAATTTTTGTTTTGAATAATATGATCATCTGCTTTTTTTTCTGTAGACTGTGGGGGGGCTTTCTGTCATTGGTAACATTTTTGTCCCAGATTCAGAGCATCACTGATGAGTCTCGAGGCTCAGTCAGAAGAAAAAGCTCCTCCAGTCCACAGTCCATTGGCCAAGATGCTCAGGCTCTGCTGACTAATGATTATCGAGAGGAGGAGGTAGTTGGACGTAGTACTGGCTAGATGTATTTTCCCATTGCAACACCTGAAGTGCCACTATTTGCAAACTGAACTACAAATGAACAAATTGATCATTCATTGTTATGGAACAGTTCTTCAAAATTTTAATTTCACTATTTTTGAAATTCATTACCTTACAGTATATTTTTTCTCTAGACGATGCTTCTGTGGCATGAACTACATCCTATTCCTCACACTTAATTTCCATAAAATAAACACTTTCAGGTTTTTGAGTACCAGTTTTTCTTAAGAGCCAGAAGCAAAGATGTTTCTCTGTCTTCCATCTCTTAAAAAGTCTTAATAGTGGGTGTTTCATTAATGAGCATATTTCATGCTTTCACAAAGCATTACCTTCCTTTATAATTCCTATATTGAAGTACTGAAGCTTCTCAGAGACTGTATAGATATACTAGGGCTTTTTAAGGAGGCTTCTATGCTTATTGACAAGCCATTATTAACATGGAAATGTCATTACTACTTTCTGCATGGTGTATTTGAAAGAAAATGGACTGATGTAATCGATGGTTTTAGTGTGCACTTGAAGTGTTGCTTGTATCTAAAGATGTGTAGCCTAGTTTGTAGAAATGCTGTATAACTTTGTATTTCTCTTTCTTCATGAATTATGAGAAGAATGTGTTTTATTCCATGTAATTAGTGTGGTGTCAGAATAGCACTAACAAAAATGTGCTTTTGCTGTCTTTGCATTTTTATAAATGTATGCTATAGGTCCAGATTTTCACTTGGCCTCGCTTTCTGTCTAAAAGTGGTGAACTTTCTTCCATTAAAGCATAGTTGTACTGAACTAATCTTAGAGTTGTTAGTTAGAAATTTTAGTTCATTGGATACTGCTGTATGGCACATAGAGTATTTGGACGTATTAACTTTTTCTGTTCTCATGCTAGAACTGTATGCACAGTAACTTCTGACAGGTGGTCTTGACTTGTGATTTAATCTTCTGGGGAGATATGAAGACCATCAAACAAATAGACGTTTCTGTGAACCTCAGAATTGAACTTTAGGATTTGGGAATCCTGAAGGATAGGGAAATAATTTAGGAAAAATACAGAGGCTCTTAGGCATTTAAAAACAGCTACAATTACAGTTTGTGAGTCACTAGAAAGTAGTTCTCTCATCTGCTTTGATTGTATGCATGCTTTTGATTGACCTGAATGAAATTGATTCTTCTGAATCATCACATATACGGAGGGAAATGACAATCACTAATGTGAGTAAGTGAGGTTTCCAAGTGGAACAGGAGCTTCAACTCATGATTTAACAAGTCTCTGAAGAGACTTAAAAACCACACACACACATCCCCCCAACAACAACAAACCCCCAAAACAATCCACTGCACACACTAAAAAAACCCCCGCCCCCCAAACACAAAAACTAATCCTCCCCCATACCGATTCACTGATGATTTTAAGAGTGTTAAGTATTTGTGTTGCTTTTGATGGAAATACAGAAGCCTATGGACAAAATGTTATGAGGGAAACTAAGTAAGTAAATAACACTGTTAAATATTTATTCCTTTTTTTTTTCCCCTCAAGAAGACCAAGGGGAATAGAAAATGGAAGACACAGAAGTGTATATGCATGTGGGACAAACAATATTGGTTTCTTAAAGTTGGGATTTGAGTTTCTGCTATTATAAGGGAAGAGAACGCCCCTTCAGGGGGTTGGAACTAGGTGATCTTTAAGGTCCCTTGCAACCTAAACCAGTCTATGCTTAGATCAGCTGTTGTTATGTAATATGGACTTGCATGCATAATCTAATGGAACATAGCAAGTCTTCAGCGGGTCCAGTGTTGTATTACTGGGATCATAAGTCAGGGTGGTAGATAAGCTAAAGCCATGTGGAACAGACAGTGTTTATGACAGTATCTGAGAAAATAACAATGTACCTGGTGAAGAGTAGCACTGGCTTTCAAGTTTTCTGCTGGCATTCCACACATACACTCCCCCCCCGCCTTGGTTGGTGTTAATAAAGTACTCTCAGGCTGGATTCAACCTCACTTACAAAAATAACGTCCCAGACCCTTAATCCTGCAAATATAAACAAATGACTACATTTTTACAAGCAGTTTCATTTCATGCTGAAGTCAAAACAGTCAGGTATTTGTTCACAAGTAAGCTGCATTTTAGTTTTGTTCCGCTGCTGTGAAATTCTTTTTCAAAATTCTAATAACCTGTACTCTACCAAATACTCAATTTGGCTGAATCTTGGGGTGATTGTTTTGTGGCCAGGCTCAGCTGATCCATGACAGAAACACTGCCTCACACTCAGCTCCAGCGGTCAAAGCAAGTGTGGCTGCTGCTGTGCCGGAAAAAGTGCAAATGACCTGGACTAAGGAAAAGCTTGTAGCTGAAAAGCATAAAAACAAAGATTCAAATGTGTCTGGCTTTAAAGATATTTTCAACATGAAGCCGTAAGTATACATGTGGTGTCTGGAGTCTTGTATTTGTGTGTATTTTGGGGGTCTCTTTGTTTGTGGTGGTTGTGTTCTGGGTTTTGTTTAAGACATTCTGGCTTAAAGTTGAGTACAAATGATCTTTCCATGCACTTCACTTAAATGTTAACTTTATGAAACTAACATGGAACAACAACGACTCTGAAGAGTCATTCATAAGAATGTTGTGAGTGAAGTTTAAATATGACAGAATTCAGTCTGTAAACTCAACTGCTGGATTGTACCAGTAAACATATATGTAAAAACGCTTAATGATAATTTTTGTGTTTTCTCAATTCCTGTGGGTAACAAATTACTGTGCATCATTTTCCTGTCTCATTTATTGTGTTTTGTTGGGGTGGAGGGTGTACCGAAAAAAAACAGATTACTTTCAAAACATTTAGCTTATGTTTTGGTTTTTGAGTGGAGGTTTTTTTTTTCTTCAAACAGACATTGCTCCGTCATCCTGTAAATTAAATCAATATAAAACTTGTGCTTATGTATGTCTTGTTATATTAAGCGCACACATGCATCTCTTCTCAGTTACAAGCATAGCCTAGACCATTTTCTGGATGCGCCCAAAGCAAAACTGTGAATGTCAAAGGGAATTTTAGTATCTAGAGGAAACACATCTTAAATCTAGAACGTGTAGACAGAGTTAGAAGGCACACTTGGAATCGGGACCTTAAAGTCCTAAGTTGTTTCGTGGATTTGCTCTGAGCTTTTTAGAAAGTTTGTGTTCTGCGAATTCCAAACATCTTGCTTATGCTCTTAAAGCACTGTTTTTGTTCTTTACTCTGTTTCTTGGAGGGGGGGTTGTTAATATCTTGGAGATATCTCCTATTACTACTTTAGAATTGTGCAAGACACTGACTTCAGATATTATTATTTTAAAACTACTATATGTGGTTGGGTGGTGGAAATTACAGTTCAAATGTGGTGTGCCTGTACAATATATTAATATTGTTGAATTAAAAATGTACCTGATGGCATAAATATTTTTTCTGTGCACTTGCTTCCCTTCCATGTAGAGAATGGGGAAATCTGTAAGTCTAAATTTCATTTCACTTAGCCTATGTTGGTTATGTTCCCTCGTTCTTGTGGTCTTGTACACTGTGTGCATGTTTCATAAATTATGGTTTGCAGTGCATGTATTCTGTTGTACCTTGTTTTGTATACTGTGATTCAGCATTTATCACTGAAAAATATTCTTCATTGTGACTTGTTAATGTTTTTTTTCTAAATATTACCAACTTTCCATTCAAGGTAAGTCACAGAACATGTATTTTAGTTTCTGTAGGAATGTAAAACTTGACGGTACACCCCTGCAATAGGGTAATACCGAGTTTTCTAATTACATTAAAAAGTGAATATATCTTTGTTCTGGAAAAATAATCCCCCTTGTGATGTAACTACTTAGGCAATAAGGATGAATTTGTTCACAAAGGGAACTTTCACATTTCATCAAATGCCAGTTCTTGTCTCTCTTTACCAACCCACCATGCATATCTAGAAATAACGTAAGTTCAGATATACATGGGGTATGACAGCATACAAAAATGGGGACAGTACATCTCTGTTCTTGGGTGGAACTGACTTGTGACTGCTCTGCTTTTTTTCAGTGCCCAGTGTTGTCTTCATTTTGTCTCTTTAACAAGTTGAGTCACTTATGGAAGCTTAGAAAGCTTACTTTGTGTGCCATGTATGATTTCATTTCTAATAGTGCTTGAAGGCTAAATGAAGTTCACATCCTTCACAATGTACCTTTCGTCAGTCTGAACCTTTTGTTTCAGTGCTGAATTCTTGCCCACTCCATCACAAATTCACAGCCTCCATATTTCCCCTGCATTTTATCTTTACTTTAATAGTGTTTCTACTTTGATACTTTCCTCAGTTATGCACTCTTGCCTCTCTCTTCATAGTAGTTCTTTGGTCTTCTCAAGCTGCTGTTCTGTTTCTGAAAAACTGACCTTCAATTATTCTGTTGTTCCATATGTGTTTTTTTAACAGTTAATCATTAGGACAGGTGGCTGCTGTGACAGAAAATCGCCCAGGAGGGACCAATAAACTCCATTTTGGAAATGTCTTAGGGAAAAGTTGAGGGGGAGGGGGGCCAAGAAAGAGAATCAATTGGAATTGATGGGGCTGATCTGCACTGGCTGCTAAACTTCAGGCAAAATGCATTTTTTCTTTTCTTCCCTAATTGTCCCTGCAAAATCAAGGATGAAAATACAAAGTGAGAGGGCTTTTCCCTTCATAGTAAAAACATGCAACTTAGTAGAACACAAGTACATATGTTACTAGCATTCTCCATCTTTCTTGGTCCCCCGTGTTGGAATGAACCTCTATCTGGCTGCTGTTCTCAACTCCACACTTACATAATATGAAGGTGGACTGATGTTGCTAGAAAACTCTTCAGAGTAAGTGTTGGTATAGTCCCCTTGAAATGACCTCTGGTAGCAGAACAAAATTGTGTGTTTCCTTTTGTAAATTTTGGCCTCCTATATGTTTTTCTTTTGGGGAGAAAGAAGAGATCAATTTATACTGTTTATTTGAGCTGGTACAGCACTGGGGTTCGTGCTGTAATTTTGATTGCTGTTAGTGGAGTTCAAAAGATGCCAGATCGATCAAGTACTTCAGAGAACATCTTTCTGTCCGGCTGCCACTAACCTGCCAGTTCTCTCCGCCCTAGGATGATATGTGGGCCCAGCTGAGTAGGGTGCAGTTGTGCTTTCGCTGAGAGACCTAGTTACAGTGCTAAGAAAATTACACAGGATAGAGCGACATCAAGTGTCTCAGGTCACCATGTCATTTCCTCTGTTCATGAGATGTGCTGTCACCTGGTGTTTACAAGATTCCCTTTGAAGGGACTCACTTCACTTGTAAAGAATCTACTTTTGGGCAGTGGATCTTTTGGATAAATGGGATTAGGTAGAGTCTGGATGTTTCCATTGCACCGTAGCTTATGACTCCTTTCCAGTCTTGGCTAGTTTTATGCAGGCGGCAGTTTCTCAGGAACTATAGGTGAACTATTCTTTTGTTTTGTTCTGAAGAGCAACTAGATCATCCAAGGTAGATCCTGAAATAAGGAAATCTCTGAAGTCCTAGCAGTCTCTTCCTGTTGTGCACAAATTTGCAACAACTATATTTGTGGATGTAGCAAAGACACTATTAGTTAATTTTGATAACATAAGGGAAGGGGCTCAATTTCAGTTCATTGCTTACTGCCTTACTCTCATAACACGAGAAAGTAAAATTATTTCATAAATTCTATGCTGTTTCAGAATTTTCTTCACCAGGTTTATAGTAATCTTGTAGTCTTTCCAGGGGAGCATGAAGGAAATCTTGTATTGTACAACATAAATACTGTAATCTTTCCATTGCATTTCTGTAATTCCTTTGTTTGGAATTTCTTATACACATACAGTTACTTTTTAATGTAATTCAATAAACTGGATTCTCAGTGGTTTTGACTAAACTTAATTTCTATTGAAATTAAATTATTTCTACTGAAATTAAGTTTTTGCTTAATCTTTGTAAAAGATAACTGGCAATTGGAAGATTTGTCCATTTTGGCAGTTTGCTTAGAATTGCTTGAATTTCAGAGCTAAATGTTCTTTTTAAAGGAAAAAGTCTTTAAGTATTGCTTTTTCTTAAACTTATTTTGAATGTGTACAAATACTGGTGTCCATGAAAATGGCTTATTCTACGTGCATGTAGATTAAATTTATAAATGCAAATATGAGTATTGTGATAATACTTAAATGTTTGTTTGCATGCTAGGAATCAGTCAAATGTGAGAAGAATGCACACTGCTGTGAAGCTCAACGGAGTAGTGCTTAATAAATCACAGCATGCTCAGCTAGTTCTCCTGAATATGCCTGGACCTCCTAAAAACAGAAAAGGGGATGAAAACTGTATCCTTCACTATATTGCTTTCATATTTCTTGAAATTGGGAGTTTGATTTTTGTGCCATTGTCTGCTTGTCAGGATAACCATTAGTAACCACGGTAAGCATAAATTTGCCTTGAAGAAAATGACTTCTGATTCCACAAACAGAGTTTTAAGAAATGCTGATAGTGGTGGGTGTTTTATTGAATTGATATAAAGCATTCAAAAATTTTGAACTTATTTTAAAATATCTCTTTTATCTTTTCTGTAGGGGGAATAGGGCAGAACTAGAAACTTCTCCCCAGTTAGTCGTCTTTTCCACTTGAGCAAGCAGGTGGATTACATAATGGGACAGTAAAGGGTGACATGAGAAAACTCCTTGATGAAATTATTTAACTTGATTTTTTGCATTGTATGTCAGACTTTTTGAGAGATTAGTGGCTATTTTTTTTCTGTTCTGAATAAATTCCTTGACTTAATGATATTTCAGACATGGAGTTTTTGGAAGTTCTCACAGAAGGTCTAGATAGAGTTCTCCTTGTTCGAGGCAGTGGACGTGAAGTGATCACCATTTATTCTTGACCTGTTTGCACATTTTGTTTTCTCATTGGGAGGTGGGGGTGTCAAAGTTATTTGCCATGATTTGAGCAGCTTTGTTAAGAGTTTCTAGTGCATTGAAAATGACCTGCAAGATGAATCTTCCCATGATGTGTTCTGTTTTTTCTATTAAAAAGGTTACATTTAAATTATATTTTAAGATAGATTTATGTAGAAAATATTTCTATAGTGAATTAATAAATGGTGGATGGGTTAGGATATTTATGTATAGCATATTCTGACACTTGTTAAACTGTGGTGAAACAGAAGAAATGGTAATGCAATGGTATTTTTAAACATATAGAAATGTAAGCAACTTCTGATGATTTTAATCTTTGTTCTGTATCTAAATAAAAGGGAAAGGTTTTAGGAAAAGTTGGATTCCTCCCTTACCAAAATGCTGCTATGTTGCTTCTGTTGGGATTAGTCCTGGTTCAGGAAGCTTCATTCAGAAATGTATAGAACCACTCAAATTTGTATATTATGTGCATAAAACCTTTCTGTGAAGTTCATGATTTGCCACACTTGATTTAAATAACATTTGTCTATTTAAAATACTTAGTCAAGTAGCTGAAGCCTCCAGGTGACAGTAACAGTAGATTGACAAGTGGTGTGGGTTTTTTTCATGAGCTATTAGCAGTTATAGTATATTGCACAATTATACCAATCAAACCTAAGAGCATCCAACTTGAGGACGGCTCTGATGCAGTAACTCCACCTGGTTGCAGATATAATTGTAACAATTGATAAACCACAGCAGGTTGGTTAATGAAGTGCAGTCTTTCATTTTCAATTATGTATATTTTGAAAATGTTATATGTATGTGCTGCTGTTTAAAATAAAATCTGCTTTTCTGAACTGAACGAGCTCTTAAGTGTTCTTTCATTTCAAATTGTTGAACAATTTAATTTAGGTGCTCAATAGACACTCTTTGCTTCTGTCAGAATTCTGCCCCTTTTCAGACACTTTAGTTTTGTAGATGTTGTTTTAAGAGGGCTTGTTTGTGTGTTTTGGGAGTATCAAAAATGTTTGGGTATCAGAAGATTGTTCTACTCTAAAAATAATGGTTTTATTTAAACATATAAACTATTCTGTTATAATGCAATCAACATCTCTGTTACTCAGACTGGGACAGTGGTGATGCAAGGCCCAAATACCTGATTAGGGTCAAGGCCAGTGCTTATATCATAACTTTTTGAGGCAAAGCAAACCAAACCGAAGTTAAAGAGCAAAGCAGTCATTACCAATCCCTGTAGTTTGATGCACAAGCAACAGGGAACACAAAGATAAGTAAACGACTTGCTGAACTTCCGCTGTGTCTCGGACACTGCTGGCGCACACTAAAAGGCACTTGGAAAAGCATGCTGCATGCTGGAAGGCACCTGTGGACCACTGGGAAGGCTTAGGTTTATGTATAGGCACTCAGAGGTACCCCGGGGGCCCACCAAAGGCACTCTGGGGGCCTTTAGGTACAACAAAAGACCTGTGGAAGCCCTGTGGATTGACCAGAAGGCATCTGAAGGTACTAGATTTGAACAGCATGTTAAGAGGTGCACGAAAAGGCATTTTCAGACCCCTGGGGAGAAGACAAATGTAATCGCCTTTCCCTGCTGAACTTGAAAAGGTTTATTTTCCTGTGTTTGGGGAAAGCTGACGAGTCAACATGTTGTGTGAATTGAGGAGAAAGTTCCTCAGCTAAGATGTGCCTAGGACTGATATGAATGATGGGTTAGCTGGAGAATTTGCATGGGGTTAGGGGGAAAACATTTGAGGAGGGAGGGAGACATGCAGAATATGTGGTAATGGGGAAATAAGAGAGGAAAGGACTTGTGTGACAAGGAGGAAGGACAGAGCTCCAAGGTTGGTGGGGCTCTGAAAACCGTGCCAAGGGACAGTGATTACAAACAACAGTTTTCTCTCCTGGCAGCTTTGGGGTGGGAGCGTTCGCTGGATGTTTGCAACTTTTGAGCCTTGCTCTAGGGAGAGGGGAACAATTCAAGATTTAAGTCACCAGGAAAGAGTAGAGCTGCAAGGTTGGTGGGGCTATGAAAAGAGGTGCCAAGGGACCCTGAGGCCAAGCAACAGCTTTCCCTCCTGCGCTTCTTATGTGGGAGCAATCTCTGGGTGTTAGCAGTTCTGGCTCCTGGCTCTGTCAACAGTGAGTGATGTTTTTAGAATTAAGTTGCTGGGAAATCATGGGACCCCATGGTTTATGAGGTCATGAAAGCACTGCTAAAGGACAGGGAGGACAAGTAACAGCTTCCTCTCCTGGCACCTTTGGCATGAAAGCAGTCGCTGGACACTTGATGTTTTGAGCCTAATCCTGGTGAAAAACTGTTGGTTTGAAGAGTAAGAGGCCAGGAAAGTGTGGGACTCTAAGGTTTGTAGGGTGGTGACAGCACTGGCAACTGTCATGGAGGCCAAGAAACAGATTTCTCTCATGCCATCTTTGGTGTGGGGAGCAATCGCTGGATGTTTAAATGTTTTTGAGCCTGGCCCTGGTGAAAAACTGCTGTTTTGCAGAATAAGACACCGGGAAAGCATGAATCTCCAATGTGTGTGTGGGGATGAAAGTACTGCCAAGGGACAGTGAGGACAAGCAACCATTTTCTCTTGTAGCACTTCTGGTGCAGGAGCAGTAGCTGGATGCTTGAAATTTTTGATCCCCATTATAGAGGAGGAGAGAGAGAGGCTGAGATGGGTTTCGAAGTTTAAGTGAGTGGGAAAGAGTAGAGCCGCAAGTTTGGTGAGGCTATGAAAGTGCTGTCAAAGGACATTGAGGATAAGGAGGAGCTTTTTCTCCTGGCACCTTTGGTGTGGGAGTAATTTCTGGACGTTTACATGGTTTTGAGACTGACACCAGGCAAGTGTGGAACCCTTGCCGGCCATTGAAGAAAGAGGCTGACCTTTTGATCCCTCAGCTTAAGATGAGACTTAACTGCGAAGTTAAATTATGGAGCAGAAAATGGGTTCTCTTGTACCTCAAAACAGGACTAGCAGATTCTTTAATTTTGGAAGTGAAAAAACAGCTTTCAAAGTAAACATAACTGGGAAAAAAGCCCTCAAGGTTTAGGGAAGTATCCTTTTTAAAACAGCTGAAGTAGAAAGTAGTTATGTAGTGACTGTGCAAGCTGAGAGGAGAGTGGGGTTTTTTGTGGCAAGGGTTAGCCATGAGAAGTAACTTACAGCTTGTGCAAAAAAGAAACGTTAAAAGGGACGAAAGGGACGATCCTGCGTCATGCCACCAAAATTTCTACTGATGTCTCTAATTTTTTATCTCCGGTACAGCTATGATTTTTACCTCCCGCCTTTATTTTTGGAAGGGGTTTTCTAGGTTTTCCTAGAGAATTAGGAGACAGAAGAGATAGCTCACTTATTTTCTGACAAATTTAGTAGGTCAATATTTTCATCTATTGATTACACAAATTAATTCTGTTAAATGGTGATTGTGTTTTGTCTACAAATGTGAGACAGTGGTGTAAGTATATAAAGTTGTATCATAGGTGCTGGATCCAAGGACATTTATGGATAATTTACTGCTAAGAGGGAGATTTGTGGATGGCCTTTGGCAAAGGTTCACTTTTCCTTATAGTCTAGATTCATCTTTAGTTTATTAGACTCACGGAATGGCTGAGGTTGGAAGGGACCTTCAACCTCAGCCAAAAATTTGACTCACTAGGCAGAATCTGCTTCTTATGGATAGCTAATGTTTGGAGTTGGAAAAGCATAAATAATTCAGCATTGGTTATAATTTCCTAGCAAATACCTACAAAGATGGTAACATGGGGTTCTTTTCTGTACAAATAGGTGTCTGATATTTGCAGCCAGTTGAAGTTTTTTGTTTCATCCTGAAGTAATTATATTTTGCAAGATATTTTAAAAATGCAGTTAGTGTATTTGGTTGAAAGCTTTTGAAACATGTTAGAAGTCCTTAGCTTACTGAGATGGATGTTAGAAATTTTTTTCACAAAACAAGTTCCTTGATGGCTAATGGAATTTCTGTAGAGTATAATTGGATATATACACTACGTGAATTGGATAGTTGTTTTTAAAGCAGTGGGTGCATTTTCCATGAATTTTCCATTAAATATAAGGTTTTGGTTGTATTTCAATTTTCTTTGATACTGGCCCTAGACTCTGGGAAAATCTTGCTTTAGGAATAGAAGCTGAAGTACTTTGGTAGGTGATGTTTATTGAATTGATGGCAAAAATCCAGAAGGGAATGGATATCTTGAGTTTCATATCTTATCTCTTCTTCCAAAAGACAAAAAAACATGGTTTCCAATAACAAACATTTACTCCAGACTATAGGCAGAAATATGCCAAACTGTCAGAATATAGGTTCAAAGTCCCTTGAAGAGGTAAATAAATATTTTTTTTTAATCCCACAAGCCCATGTTATAGCTATGATACAGAATTTACATATTTATTATTAAACTGGCCCTATTGACTTCATCCTGAAATATAATAAGCTAAAGCAGACTCTGCATCCAAAAGTCATGTGCTTGATGAATGCTAATGGAATCTATCCTATTCTTGCAGCGGGGCACATGGGTTGTTTCTAATATTTTTAACAAGCAGTCCAGTACTTTCCATCTTTATAAGACCATTAACTTACCAGAAAGCTTTCAAACTCTTTTTTAGATTATTCATTATCATCTCAAATTGAAGTTTCATACCACTTTGGTGGAATACAATTTTCATAAAGTTAAATTTAATTATGAACCATCATCTTCACAATTCAAAATATAATAAAAACCAGGACTGCCTCACAATATGAAGTACACTATATAGTATGAGCTAAGGAATTTTGTTAGGCATTATGTCACACAGCTTAACAGGATTTTTGCTATTTCCCTGCTGTGTCCATTAGAAGATACAGAATGTTAATTCCTGCCCTGAAAACTGAGCATTCTGTAATTCAGAAGCACCATTGCCAGGTAAACACAAAAATACACTACCAAAGGAGTTACATAAGTTGGCTACACTTTCCTGTTTTGTTTTGGGGAGGGGGAAGGAATTCTGAAACACTTACGTTTTCATCTAAATCTACAATTATAGAGAAACCTAACCAGCCTGTTTAGCCCCTCTCCTCTATCTTTTCAACACAATGCAAACAGTTGGTACCTGATGTAATGCTGTTTTTGTGCATGGTCATGAAAATCGAAAGAACAGCAGCACACTGCAAGCAGTAGTTGTTGTGCTAATATAGTTGCTAGCGGTGATTTCTATGGTATTTGTGGTAAACTGTAATAACGTAAAGAAATTTAGAGGATGAAGCCTCCGTGTCCTTGTGTATTAGGTAATCCTGTGAATTTGTGGTTGCAATCTCTGTATACCTGAAGGCCAGGTAATGCTCAGACATCAAGTTTGAGAAATTACAAAGGAGTTTTTCCTGCCTCTTTACACACAATACCATAAGTACTTGTTATGTACAGATGCCATACACAAAATTTGAATACTTTTTTCTTTGGCAGATAGTTCAATAGGGTTGGTAAACTAAATGCCAGAAATCTTGCTTCCAAACAAACAAAAAGTAGGCTAAGCAGCCTCGTCTGTTCGAAGTTTCCAAGTTGCAGGCAAAGGGACCTCTTTGGGGAAGCCACGTAGTTGAATTAGTCTCATTTCTAGGGAGGCATAAAGAAGGAATCAACACAAAACCTAATCAAACGCAACAGCTTCGGCATGCTCAGTTGCTACGCAAGCACAGAAGACAAAAGCTTCATACAAATACAAACCCCTTACTTTCCAGATCCTCTTTCCTCCCTGGTTCAGCAGCCCATCTACTGCTGTCTCTGAGAAGCGGGGGGCTAAGCTTGGCCCTCATGGCTGAAAGCCTGCAGTCCAAGGGGTCTCCGCAGAAGGACTGTGCCTTGCAAGACTGCAGCCGCTTCCTGCACCCACTACATTCTGTCACAGCATTCTCTGCTTTCTTGGACGGTTTACAGCATCACTGCTCCCTGATAGCGCCCTTTCAGGGCTGAGTAGATAAGCACTTGTGCAAATTGAACCGGGCTCAGCAGCGCTACTGTCTAACTAGGACTGCAAACGCTCCCCACTCGTCCTGGCAAGAGTGAACCGGAAGCCTCAGAGACAGGGAATCCGAAGTGAGCAAGCAAAAAGGAGAGTAAGGCAGGTGCACCTAAGCTCTGGGATGCAGAACTTTTTACTGAACAAGGAGGAGCAGGGGAAACACGGGAGTGTGATGTCCTGATTCCCCTCCAGATATCTGCAGTGACAGAAGCAGCAGGATGTTGCATTCTGCACAGTCTTTTATAAGTGTTTTCCTGCCTCGGAAAGGGGGGGAGTGAGAAAGCAAAGGCGGGAGGGATAGCATAGGTACTTCAGAAAAAAACAACCAGCAGTAGCTTAAAGGCAGAAGCAAAGTTGCACTTTGTTTGAAAAATGAGGGGTGTGAAAGACATCTGGGAAGAACTCCAGATGCAGCGGAATTGGGAGAAAGAATATGAACACCACACTGGCTGAAGAAGAACTGACGGTGTTGTTTAGAGCTGAGAGTAGAAATTGTGCATAGGATATGTTGTCCGCTCTTGGCAGTCCTAGTGGCAATAAACATTTGCTAGTTGGATCCAACTTTAACTGCACAAGATTTTCAAATGAGTTAGTCCCCAGGGGCAAGGATGAAAGGATAATGGTAGAGGGAAGTAGAACGCAAATGTTGTTTAAAGAGACAAATCTCAAATTTGGTGTCTGGTTTGCACAAATGCTAAAAGCAAGGGGGCACAGTAAGTTTAACTATGCCAAGTTCTAGGAGAAGCTTCAGGACGCAGAGGCTTCTAGGACACAGGGTCAGGAAGGTAAGTGGTCTGAACAGATGACAGGTGGCGAAAGCAAGGCTTAGAGGACACCAGACTGGAAAGTGTCCTCAATCTGACTACAATACAGACCCTTGCAGAGCAGGTGAGACTGAGGAAGGCTGCTTCTCTGAAAGGCAGCAGTCTCAGCCTAGCTGGATCCTCTATCTAACAAAACCCCATGCTCACCTTAGAAGCCCTTCATAGTTTCTGTCACACTATGGAAGCTGGTCAGAGGGCAGACGTGTATTTTTTTCTCTCCCTTCTAAGCATTTCTTAGTACTTGTTTACAAGCATTTGAAACTGATGGGTAGCTGCCACTTCAGAAATCCTAGGGAAGGCATCATTAAGTATAAATCCTACTGGAATGTTAGTGAGGCAGTATCGCCAACTTGTCCACTGTTTGTTCTGCATTTTATTATTTTGTTGCCTAAGATAGCTCAGCTTTTGAAAACATGAGAATTTTAGGTTTTGCAAAAGCAACAAAAAGAATTGATCCTCTTTCTTTACTGAACTTTGTATTTAATGATAATTCTCAAAAATTAGAATTTCTTACAACATAAAAATGTAACTAACAGATCGGAAATAAAAGATAAAATGAACTTAAATTTGCTTTAAAATCTCACAGCATTTTGAGTTGTGATCCATGATTTTAAAATAAGCATAGCTGGCATTGTCAAGTGCATAGCTCCAGCTTGAAACAAATCAGGACAGGGAAAACGAGGCAGGATTAAATCAGTATCCGGCTGCATTTGCAAAGTATAAGGTAACCTCGTATGTTTAGTTAGTTACAGCATTAGTCCTTCTTCTCTAATAGCAGAATGCCAAGTCCAACATACTTCTTCCAAAGGAAGAAAGAGCAGGCACAAACGGCTCTGCTGGGGCAGAAGAGATGCAGTAATCCTGAGAGATGGCACAAATCCTTATTGCAGCAACACCAAAATGCTAGGTTTTGCCTATATTTGAAAACAACAATAACAACCATAATTAGAAACTCAAGAGACAAAGGATACGTGAGAGTTAAGGACAGGATTTCCACAGTGGAGCACCTGTCACCACAGCAAAGATAATTGCACGCAGCTGCTCTGAAGTTCTTCAGAGCATGGAACATTTGCTTGAAAGTTGAAAATTGTGTGATTTGAAAGAGAATAAATACCTCATTCCATTCCAAAATGGTACAAATGCCTCCACGCCCAAAATACGACATTTTTTCAAACAAGTTCTGAGGTAAATATAGTTTTGTGTCAATAAAATACTGTTGTTATAGACTAGCAGTGTTTTATTGCCTTTTGGATTCAATAGTGTTCAAACTACTGAAATACCTGATACGCTTTTTAGTTAATACTATATTTCATGCAATAAAATTTTAACATGCAACTGTAAACAATAAAACTTTTGATTCAATCCTATCAAAATTCATTTTAGAAGATCACAAGACATTGAAAATGTCTGCATGCTTCTGCAGATCGGCTGGCTTCCCGGGAACAGGATCCAAATCCTTTCTGTACATGGATCCATGTGCTCCAACTGTTTCTCAGTCATTCACAGCTGTGTGATGTATGCGTACCACTTCTGTAATGCAATATATTCCAGGCTCAATGGGAATATTTGAAATACACAGAGTACTGATCCTCACTGGGCACTAAAACTCAAACTATGGTCTAGACATTCCTCCTGGCCCAGAGAGTCATACAGAGATGACATATATATGCAAGACTGAAAATGGAAGACAGGCAGGAGTTTGTGGGAAGAAAAAGGAGGAGGAAATAAAACAAAGTAGTGGACCAGGATTTGCTGGTAGAGTAGAAAGCAGAGGATTTGCTGGCAAGTAGAAAGCAGAGGTTGCTCCACAGGTCTTCATAAAGACATCTAAATATTCTAAAAGAAGAGCTGAATGGACAGCTATTAACAAGCTGTCTATTTTGCATGTACTGAAACAGGCAGGGACCTGCCACTGTGGCACAACATGCTTCCAAAATAGCCAGCCCTCACCTCCAGGTACAACCCGTTAGCTGGCCCTGCTACCAGGGTGGAAGAATCACTACACATAGGTTTTCACCTGCTGTACGTGGAATGTCCTCTCCCAGCAACGGGAAGTGCCAATACTCATCCCAAAGGAGCTGATCCTTGGCCTAGCAAAATTCAAACCACTTTTATATCTGGCTGAGAAGTCATGGGTCAACTCTAGGAGGGAAACAATGGCAAGGTCAGAGGGAGGGAAAGGTAAAGAGTAGTGGCAAGGGCAAAGGAGCATGTGGAACTCTGCCCAAATATAAGCAAGACCATATGGAACCCAATTCTGACATTTTCTAAGTCACACATGCTTAGCTCAGCAACTTAGATTACTACCTTTTTTTTTTCCCCCAGCACTCTGTGAAGAGGAACGGGTCGTGTCCATTCACTTTCAATTTTACCATCATATGTTTAATCAATACAACATGTTAGAAAGAAGAACATATATAATCAATACAACATGTTAGAAAGAAGAACATATATGAAGAAGACATCAAAAAATCGTTTAAATACATGCCATGGAAGCTGTAATCACCACATAGTATACAGTCCATTAATTTATTTTTTCTTCTAAATGAGATTAGTAGCTGCTTTCATACTCCTATTGTGGATAAACAGAAAGCTTGTATACATATACAGCACTGCCTAAATTAAGAAGTTTCTTCCTTACCCTCAGATGATATACTCCAGTATTATTGTACTCCAGTACTCCAGTAAGCTGCCTTTGTTATCTTAACAATGATACCTCAACTCGTGCTACAACATTCACTTTCAGTGCTATTTAATCAACTTTTCACGAACTATTAAAGTATATTTAATGGCAGAGTGCGGGGCATTAACCTGACATAATTTTTTTTTTTATTTGGATCACCTAGAAGCTAAGTAAGTCTCTGAACAGATTGGGGTCTTGTAGAGTTGACAGAGGCTGTCAGCAGAGATCTCAAATCGGTTGACAACAGGTAAGAATTGCTACTATCTTCCTCTTCCATCTGTCCATAGTATCACAGGTGAAAAGCTGAGTAGACTGTGACACTCGCCTACCACTCAGGGACTCCTCCCCCATTATAGAACTCTCCCCAGATTTGTTTTGTGGCCCTATGCCTGCATTCTGATACCCTGTTGGCCCCTTTACCTACGTTCCAACAAAGTGTGTGGGCGGGGCTGGGATTCTGTTTACTCTGTCACTTAAATACATTTCTTGTGCTGGAGCTTGCAAAATAAATGTGATTCTTCCAGTCACTATCAATATTCTGTAACAGAACAATATACAGTCCTGGCAGGAGAGGGCAGTGTCTTATGTAGATAAACTTCTAGTTACTCAGCAACCTGCCTTATCCCTTTTCCACCTTTTTTGAAATTGGCATTGGATAAATTTTTCTACATGGGTTTTTGATGCTAATCTTTTTTGCCTTATTACCGCTGCTCTAGATTTTCTTTAAAACAGCTAAAAGCAGCAGGGTACATTCTACCAGACAAGGAGCTGGTTCAACAGGGGGAGCAGGTTGAGGCACTTACCTCTGACATCACAAGCTTGTGTGCAGCACTGCCTGGTACACCTTTGCAAAATACATTTTGCAAGAGCTTCAGCAGAGTCCTCATAGGCTACTATATATTCCACGGGGAACCCCCTGCTGTCAGCCAACCATTTTGTTTGCTGGCATCCTCAGTACGGAACTTTACTCCTCACCAGCAAAATGTATTAGACAAAATCTGTAATTCTCCATGCAAAAAAAAAAAAAAGTTTATCATGCTTGCCTTGCCTCTGCAGAAAAAAAGAGAGGCAGAGGGACATGGAGGCTGTTACACATCTCCCATTTTGGGAATGAACTGCATAGAACACAGACTGGTGAATTTTGAAGGTCAGAAACTGAAACTGGTTTAGGGAGCCATAGGTGAGGACAGGCACACAATCTTTGAGGCATCATGCTGGACTTGGAAAAGGACTTTCCCATCTTTTCTGTAGAGCTGCAGGCTTCATTGCCAAATCCTGAGGAAACTGTATAAGAAATCAGCCAAGCTTAAACACCTATCAATTTACTGAGAAACAAAGTGCTGCTGTGTAAATTAACATTATCAAGGGTCCTCCTCTCATTTGAGAGCAAACAGTGTTTATGTAAGGTGTATACAATAGATATAGCATAGTTAAAACACCTCAGATGATCAGAGGCTATTCAAACAGAAGTAAGTTCAGCCAAGAAATTAAAGAAAACTGACCAACAAAGGTGCAGTTCTAGAAAAGACTAAAGTAACTTCTGATTTGACAGGGCATCTCACTACTATGTTAGACCTCTAACTCATTTTGTTAAGAGAAGTAGTGAACTTCTCTAAAGTTTCTTTGAAGGACTTGATCAAGTAAGCTCCCAGTTCGTTGTTAGTTTCCTGAAGAGCTGCGTCATAACTGCCAAAGAGTGGAGTTGAAGCCTTCACATCCTCCCTATTTGCTTGGAGTAAAATGAGGTTAAGCTCCTCTGCTATACTTTCATATTTTTGGTGATCAAATCTGCAGAGACTGGCATCATCAATTGGGTAGGTGATGCCAATAGGGTAGCAGTCCCTTGGAACTGGGAACTCCACATTTTTCAACATCGGCAACTCACAGAGAAATTTGAACAGGTGTTTAAGTGCTTGCGATGACAGTGGGTTTCCAAGAAACCTAAACTCCTGCAGTTTCTGACAAGGGCTTAAACCTAAAATCAACATGTTCACGTAAGTGTCTTGGATGTTACAGTCCTCCAAGGTAAGACTCTTGAGCACTGAAGAGCAATGGCTGAGAAGCTTAAAGAATATTGAGGGATAAAGGTCAGGTATATTGTGACCACTCAGATCTAAGGCTTCTAAGTGATTAGCATGGAAGCTATTGGCTAAATAGACCATATCAGTATGGTTCAATGAGCAGTTAGAAACATCCAGCATCTTCAGTGGAGTCTTTAGTGGGCTGCAGAATTAAAGACAAAAAAATTTTATGGCATAAAACATTGAAAAGCTACATTTATAAAATTTCATTATTCATTATTTTTCTAACTTCTTTTGAGAAACAGAAGCATGTACCAACAACAAGTGCATTTCCTCCTGAAATCAATTCCATGAATTAGCTCCTACTTTACATGACTTCAACTGTGTTTTAATGAGGATTAATTTGGTAACATTCTATATGTCTATTTTGTAACCAGTTACATGTTCTCAGGTGCCTATTACTTCCTGAATTAATACTAGATCATTACTACCACAAAAGCGTTGGTGGCTGCTTCTTGCAGAAAGCTGTTATAATTCTAGAGATTTAGATAATTTCCATTAAGGAAGGATTAATTCCAAAATGAAAGCAAATCATTATTCTAGTAAGACATTGGCTTTTGTTTCTAGTTTTGTTTCTACTATTTTTTCAAATGGCCAAAAGGTTTACATGTTGTATTGTTCAGGAGTTGCAGAGACCATATGACGAAGAAGGATAGAAGGTGTCCTACATGCAAATATTCTAGTTGAATATAAAATAGTTCTGACAGATGAAAATCAAGAGATCCCTTTCACACATCCTGACACAGACCTCAGCTGGATCAAGGTTAGAAACTTGTAATTGATTTTTATCAATATAAGCAGTGTGCCATTCACAACTTCTAAATGAAATGACATCTTTGTACAGGAGGAATTTTAGACGAAGGTGACTTGTCTTGATGAAGCTTTGGTCTGCCTTTTTTTTCCCAAGATGCTCTGAAAAGCATACAGTTAACTTATTTTCTCTTCAAATATGAAGACTCTTCACTGGCAGCTTGTTATCTTTTTGACAATTGCCAATTTTTTTCCAAGGAATTTATCATGAATTTTCATATGCTTATTTTGCAGTATAGAAAAGCATTGGACTTCTCTTGCCTTGAGAGCAACAGATACAACAAGTGAAATCAAAGTCTCAAATCAAAGTCTACTATCCCCCCGCCCACTAAAAAAATAAGTACCTGTGGAATCTTAGTATATTTTCTGCCCATTTTTTTGAGGCCAAGAACTCACCATAGTCCCTGAAAAATACTTGGAATGTGAGTCAGGTCTTACACCAACGGCCAGCCTAAGCTAAGTGAGATACAAGCTCAAGAATGTGGCAAATCTGCATGTACCCCTCTCATGTGGTAACCAAACATATATCCTCCTCATACTCATCAGATGGGCTCTGGAAGACTAATAAGAACAGTCGGTTCTTCTAAGTGTATTAGATAATGACTTCCAGTTTTTGCCAACAAATACTCTTTCCTAGCTTCCTGCAGTCCCTTCTCACATATACCCCGAGATATACTCATTTCCCTTGGTCTCAGAGACTTTCACCTTGCTGATGGCACAAAGGGCTGTTCTTTACAGTTTGGCTGAAAGCAGGACAACCAAATTACCTGAGCAGCTTCTGTATTCTTCCTGTGAGTACAGAAAATGACATACTCAGCTCGGTCAGCTGCGCCATTTCACCCATCTTTTCTCCAATGTTCATAAGCCTCTGTTCATCTGTAGCCGTGAACCTCCGCACATTAAATGTGCGCGCTGGCAAGGTCAAGGACGTCAACAGAGGGAAGTGGATACTGTTGAAGAGCATTTCCAAGTGTTCCATTTCCAAGCGAACATTGTGAACTACTTCCAGTTTGCGCAACAAAGAGGGATCAGTGAGCTTTATGATATAGAAGAATTTCTGCAAAGCCAGGTTGTCAGATCGGAATGCCACACAGCAGATCTTCAGCGGACAATAGCATTTCTTCAACAGGGCCTGCACTACCAGCTCATAGTTCCGCTCTGTAACAAACAAGTCAATTAGCACATCAACACTGATTTCAAAGGTACCTGGATTGCATTGTCTTTGTTGGAAGTAAAGCAGCAGTTCTAAACAAAGCTTAGAGAGCAGCTGTGTCCTGGCCCACCTGCCCATTGTCTTCTTACACTCACAAAACTGAACTTCAACATCTTTTATACCTGTCAGGTCGACCACTTTCAACCTTTTCATGTACGGAGAAGGACGGCTCAGCACATAGTCTCTCAGTCCTGTCAGACAGCTTTCCAAGCACACTGAGCATGTTCTGTAGCTCAGGTCTTCCTGGCAGTCCACCGTAGTTCCCAAAAGTTTTCCCATGTTAAAGTCAACAAATGGCCAGTTCTCTACCAAGTCATGAAGCACTTCCCCTTGCTCCAGTAAATAGCTGGCTTTAAAAAGAAGAGGAAAAAGATTATGTGCAACACAGCCGAGACTCTTCCTGGCAAACTCTGCATTTGACACGAATGCTTCGGCACTAATGAATCGGAGAGACTTCATTGTTGCTCTGGTGACCTTGCCGTCATGGAGAGTGACTTCTGTGTTCAACTAGTTGCTTATCACCTTCTATTTTTATCTGCAGCTGCTCTTTGCTGTTAACAGGAGCCTTGCTGGGAAGGCAGAATGAACAGTCACATGCTGATCCTCTGCTTTCTATTTTGGAGCTATACTGTGATTCCACTGCAATTAACTGGAGATCCTTAGTCAGAGAGCATTTGTTTGTTCATTTAAAACCTCATATTTATAACAAAGCTAATTTAGCTAAGTACAGACTACTGCACAGCATTAACAGTAAGATCCGGGCAGCACACATACATGAGAGTATTTCTGTATCTTTCCTATGCTACACAAAAAGGCAATCAGAGTTCCAACTTAAACATGTAACATGATGTGTATTCCACCTTCTTCTATGAAAGATAATATGCTGGGGATTCACATGCTGATTTAAATCGTGAACACTTCTCAGAGTTAGCATAGAGCTATATAAACTACAAACTAAAAGCTACAGCTATAAGGAAAGACTGAGTTGCGACAGTCATTGAGCTACACAATGTCCCTCCTTTTTGACCTTCCCTTCAGCAAGGAACAGTTAAATACAGTGGCTCCAATGGAAAAGACAAAAGATTCTAGAAGAGCTCAGAGACTTGGTGACCAGGACACTTGCCTGTGGTAGAAGACAGAGGGTCAAGTACAAGACAAGCTGAAAAAGACAGACTACAGAGTTAAAAATTTCTCATAACTTCCCAGGAAAGCATCCTATAGCTATTGCTTGGAGCAACACATGGTCTTTTCTTTCCACTTGAGAAATCATAGTTTCATTGTAATACAGAAAGTGAAAGCATTTGAAATCTATTATCTTTTCAGGCCAGGAAAACCTCTTTCACCCAGCTGTCACAGAAGCAGAGATTATGCTTCTTCCTTTCAACCTGGTACTTGCCTGCCAGGGGAAGCAATATCTCCCTTATGATGTCCTCTACTTGTCTCTTGTGAGACCTCACCTGGAATACTGTGTCCAGCTCTGGAGCCCCCAAAATAAGAAGGATATGGAGCAGTTGGAGCAGGTCCAGGGAAAGGCCACGATGATGATCAGAGGGCTGAAGCCCCTCTCCTATAAAGACAAGATGAGAGAGTTGGGGTTGTTCAGCCTGCAAAAGAGAAGGCTCCAGGGAGACCTTACAGCAGCCT
This sequence comes from Chionis minor, assembly GCA_013398295.1. Lineage (NCBI taxonomy): Eukaryota > Metazoa > Chordata > Aves > Charadriiformes > Chionidae > Chionis > Chionis minor. The sequence continues at coordinate 5,906 of VZSF01000014.1, read as the reverse complement.
TTCAGTATCCAAAAGGGGGCCTACAAGAAAGATGGAGAGGCACTTATTACAAGGGTGTGTAGTGATAGCACAAGGCGTACTGCTGCAAACTGGAAGAAGGTAGATTTAGATTAGATCTCAGGAAGAAATTGCTCACCAGGAGGGTAGGGAGGCACTGGAAGAGGTTGCCCAGGAAAGCTGTGGAGGCCCATCCCTGCAAGTGGTCAAGGCCAGGTCGCATGAGGCTTTGAGCAACATGCTCTAGCAGGAGGCCCCCTTTGCCCATGGCAGGGGGTGTTGTAATTAGAGGATCTTTCAGGTCCCTTCCAACCTAAACCATTCTAGGATTCTATCACTCTAGGATTTCATGTCTGCGTTTCCACTGGTAGCACACAAGGAGTGCTGCTCATAGCAAGCACATCCAAGACAAGGCATCTAGGTCCCATAGATGCTGTAAATATTTGGGAATGTATTGCATTTAGAGAAAATGCCACATTTAGAGAAAACACAGCGGTTGTCGAACACTTTGGCAACAGCTCACTGGCAACCTGCAAATGTTTTCAAAGACCTTTGTGTATGAACTGCCTTTTAATTCAAAGCCCAGGAAAGGCAGCATGGTTTCAAAAGTCTAGCATAGACTAGACATCTGCTCCAGCTCAGGGGCCACCACAGCTCAGTCAACCACGTGCAGGCGAAGCACAGAGAAACACGGGCCTCTGCACACAGTGACCTGTCCAGCTCTTTTCCAGACTTTCCCAGCCATCTCTGCAGACCCAACACAGAAGGAAGCAAGCCTCAGTCTTCAAGATCTCCTCACACTAAAGATGCAGCTTGAAAATATTGGCCAGGTGTTTTGCACAATGCCACACATCATCATCAAGGCAGCTCTTAATTTTTTAGGAGAGACAGAGAGAGAGAGAGACAGAGAGGAGGGTGAAGAGATCAAGAAATGAGCAGACACAGAAATGAAACTAGTTTCTCACCTCTACACATTTAGTGCAGGACAGGAACAGACAGCACTGGTGGAGAAATTGGTGATGTGTCTGTTTCCAGGGGTGATTTGTGAATAAGGAATGCTCTACAACTGATGAAGAACATGATTTCAACTTTCAAGCAACAACTTCTGGTAACTGCAATGGGGGAAGAAAGGAACTGGGCTTTCCAGGCCACACCTCTACATCTGGACTCAATTCCACAACCGCGTTCTGCCACTACCCAAGAGGACAGAGTGCAGATGACAGAAGAAACCCAGGCACAAGCGCTCAGGAACAGGCAGAGCAAACCTACGTTATGCACGCAGAACTACTAAGCGAATTTTGCTCCCCAAAAGTTTGCCTATGGGATTTCAAACCGGCAGGCAAAAGCAAAAGCATATAAGAAGGGCATAGAGCATATAAGAATTTATATAATACAGCCATGACAACAAACAGAGCAACATGGTGACCAACAGCTATTTAACTAACAGAGTAAATGCATACAACAAATTCATTTTAACAAACTCTGCTCGGAACTGTCAATATCTCAACCCTTTGAGCCCCACGTTGGGTGCCAAAAAAAGACTGTCATGGTTTGGCTTCAGCCAGGGACAAAGAACCATGCAGCTGCTCACTCAGCCCTCATAGCGGTGAGGGAGACTCAGAAGAAAAAGGCAAAACTCGTGGGTTGAGAGAAAAAAGTTTCACAGAACAGCAAAGGAATTAGAAAAAACAATAACACTGGTGGAGGAATGTACAAACAGGGTTACCTTCCCACCATGCCGACCAGATGTGAGACGCTGCAGCCTGCTCCCAAGTGGCTACTTCCAAACCGCTCCCCTGATGAGCTCCTGCCTAAGTACTGGGCATGGCGTCACCTGGTATGAATACCTGTGTGTGGGACAGAAATTAACCCTATCCCCAACGGAACCAGGACAGGGATTTCAAACTGGAAGCAAAAGCCAAAGCACACAAAACCCACAATGTTTTGGCAGTAGAGCACTTCCAGATACCAGCCTTTATTCTGCAGCTGCTGCTTGAGCGGGAGATACAAAATACTAAAGCCCTGCTTGAGAAAGAACAAATAAGCACTCCAAAACACTCAATATTTTTGGCTCAGGCAGTTACAATATTTCTCGAAGAGGTGGCTTAATCTTACCAACTTTGTGTCTAAGCATGTTGTCTCAGCAGAACACACACACTGACGCTACAGAATCAACAAGAACTACCTAAAGCTAGCTCTGATTTAAGCAAAACCAGGTGAAAGCTCCAAAGCACACCATTTTCCTAAAGACAGTATCTGTGCAATGAAGCATACTCAACCAGCTGCTCCGCTCTTCCTTGCGGACAGTGGCTCTACGGCTGCTGTTTCAAGTCAGTTACTGCCTTGTGTTTGCTTTGCCAACAGAAAAGGAAGCAGTAATTTTCTGCCAACATTTCACAATGCATTACCAGCTGTAGCTAAAAAAGACAAATTTGATTTTGAACACCTCAGTGCAGACTGTTTTCTTCTCAGGGTACTCCTGCACAACACTCACCTTCATTGAAATCAGCCACCTAAGTTCCAGCGTTCCAGAGGAAATTCAACTTACTGCTCAGTGCTCTGGCACTGTGCCTCATGCAAGATCCCCCAAGTTGCTTCCCCTCCCGTGAGAAAGATCATGGAGCGGGATCTGTGTAGCACACTGGGCTATTTTTAAAGTACCACCCCCTGCAGTTCCACAAAACCCATAAAACCAGAAAGCCCTCATCAGGGTGAACCCTCTCTACTAAAAAGCAAATCATGGTCTGCTTTTGGCACATAAATCCTATGTTGTGTAAGGCTTACTTTAAATTACAGCTTCTTACAGCACCTTGGCATGTACGGTACACTGATTTATGCTCCTTGCACTTGATTCTGTTTTGCATTAAGGTCCATTTATGATTTCCAGGCAGGGAGTTTCAAGGCAGGCAAAGGTTCAGGAGAGAAGTATCAGTGCAGAGCTACAGAAAAACAATTATGCAAGTAAAGTGTAACTGTAAATGACATCTAATAAAATAGAAGGCTCCAATTCTTGCTGCTGCTTCTGAGGGCAGGTAAGCAAAGACAACTGGAGAGTAAAGGACAAGTCGGCGTGTTGAATTTCACTTCAAAAATGCCACGTCACTTCAATGGCACAATGAACTCTACCGAGTAGGAAGCAGAGGGCTGGAACATAAGGCAGCCAACATCACTAAAGAATAAGCATCATCTCCCATGAAGGATAATTTACTCTCATCATGGTGTCAAGCTGAAAGGAGCATCTGCCAGGAGCAAGTGGATCCAAGTTGTCAGCAGGGCTGTAATTGCCATTCTCAGTACTTACACTTCTCCTGGCTGAGGAACAATTAAGCCTTAAGCTTCTTTATTGCAGCACTGGGGTCGCACTGGGATTTCTCCTCTGGGAGAATTCTCCCTTAGCAGTGGGTTTTGAGAAATTATATCTTGCAGAAACATTTTCATAGTCACACCTTGCACAACATCATTAACAAAGTCTGCCTAGTCTCAGAATTTACTGCCTTTTCAAGAGGCACATTATTCCTGCGTCTCTGCTGCCAACCCATTGTCCGTTTTTCAGAATTTCAGTCACTCTGGGGGTCGTTTCCTTCAGCTGGTGTTCCTGTCTTCCTTCCTCTTCATCAGCTGCCCTCTTGGTGAACCCAAATCGTCCTGGGCCTCTTCTTGCTGACTTGGCAGCTGGGTCTGCTCAAAGGCGGTTTTCTCTGTTCCTGTAGTTAGTCCGTTCCCTTACGGGTTGCAGGGTTAGTTTTACACAAGGCCTTGAAGGCCTTGAGGCTCTCAGTTAGATATTCCTTGCAAGCAGCAAACAAAGCTTTTTGACAAGTTTTCATCAGCAGAGCTGAGGCCCCCTGTTTCAATCCCCCCTTTCCTATATACTTTGCACATTCTTTTGCAATAGCTAAAGCACATCAAAGCATCAAAACAATTTTTCATACATTTGCGCATTCTTTCGCAAAAGTTCCTACTGCTCATATTGCATTACTGTGGGCGACGCTCAAATTCTCCTAGTTAACGTCTTCACTTGACAACAGAAAGAAAGTTTAGTATTGCCAGGTCTAATACTATTAGCAGACCAACCGACAAAGGGTGGATCACTAGATTTACTATGTTTGTAAAATCACTTTGCCCATATTTCTATTACCAATTAGTAAGGATCATTCTATGTTAGTGGGAATCTCTGGAATTGATTCTTGTTCATTTGGTTGTCTGGCCACTGCTTGGATGATCATTCGAGTCAGGGCGGTCTTGCTGTTTGTTTGCTTTTCTAGA
>VZSF01000012.1:709065-894758 GCA_013398295.1 Chionis minor | reverse complement strand
GTGCCCATACCCCTGCTTCGGGCTTCAGGGGAAACCAATGTTCCCTCAGCACCGACTTCTTGGCCACCCCAATGGCCCACACGCCTTCTCTACAGATCTCCACGTCCCAGCGGTGCCAACCCGATGTGAAGCCCATCAAGCCCAGCGAGCAGTGCGCAACTTGGAACTTCCCCGGTTTGGAAGGCAGGTCCTGGCTACGGTGTCCCCACTGTACGAACTTGCTGCCTTCCAAGAGGTAAAGCCTGGCGTTGTCCATCTTCAGGTTCAGTGCCATCTGTGCTGGGGGTGGAGAGAGAGTCAGGCTCATTGCAGCAGATCGGGGAGGGGGGGCGGGGCACAGGGCTTTTTATATCCCTGCCCATCCATCCAATCCAGTTGGGACCCCTCCAGGCATTACCTCATGGTGGGACCAGGATGGGAGAAGGAGGAAAGGAGGCAGCAGAGCATTTTAGATTAATCTTTGGGGGCAGCAGAGCTCGTTTTACCATATTTTTTGATTGAATATGCTGGGTTGGTTGGGCATGTGTTTGGTTCACTTACTTGTGAATGGAAGTTCAAAATCCAGTATGTCTAGAGGAAAGAAAAAAATGTGAGAGGCAGAAAGATCAACTGGTCTGATTATGGATTTCTGAAAAAATCCAGGGAGTCATGAACAAGCTTGCGGGAATGTAGAGAGACTTGAGGAGGATGAGAAGAAAAACAGGACTACACCTATGAAATTCACCCACACATAGAGGGACTGCCGCAAAGAAAACAAATATGATGATGCATCAGAGAGTGCCTGCAATGAGGAGCACAGGAGAACAGCAGGACACTAACTCCAAAGAGTTAATGTGAAGTATGTGGAACTCAGTGCAACAGGCAACAGCAGCAGCAGGCAGGCAATATCAGACTAACGCTTGCTGCTTATTATTGGATCTTGAAAAAAATCCCTCATTCGACAACGAGGATGTATTTTTTTCACATGGCTTCACTCCATCCCTCCCCACCAAGAAGCACGATGGCATTTTCCTTTCTGGACCTACACACAGTACCTTGAAATTTCTCCATAGCCCCCTTGACAGCTGCAGTTTTCTCTGTGAAATCACGGAATTTCTTTTCCAGCTCAGGAGAAACATCGAGTGACTGTGAGAACGTTTCACTCTTGCACCTGGAAGGGAAGAGGGGACGTCTTTACGCCTGGTTGTAGTTTGCTACTCAGTGTTTTATCAGCGGTCAGTGGGCAGAATTAGTGGAGGAGAGATGATGGGTCTGCAACGTGTTGCACATCTTAGACAGCAAATTACACATCATCACACACCACCCTTGTAGATGTTTATTGATTTGCTTCAGCTGTGAAAGGATGAGGTGGTCATGTCAGGGTCACGATGGGAATTAACGTCCCTGAGCAGACCCACCTGAGACCCCACGTCCCCACCCATGGTCCAGGGGCTCTGTTTAAGCTCAGCCCTGAAGCACCTAGGCCTTTTGCAAGCTGCTTTGGAGGAGCACCCATGCGTGGCCACGGACCCCGAGGATCCATCCACCCTACAGACTGCCTTCTTGGCTTGCCCTCAGCCCCGGCTTCTGCCCATGGACCTGCCTGACGTTCTGGGCTGCCCCCCGCTGCTCTTCCCAGCTCTGCTTAGCTCTCCTTGGTCAGGTATGTGGAATGGGGTTATGGCTGGTGACGTCTCCAGTCCCTGTGTGGTTGTGTACAGCTCTGTAGGGAGCCACCAGCCCTTGCTGCACCCTGACAACTTGTTCCAGGATGATACTCATTTTTGTTATGCTGAGTTGTTTCTTCAGCCATGGATTAAGACTCTTCCCCAACGTGCCCCCAACAGATACTCACTTTGAGAATGCAGAAACCTGTGCCCTTCAGAAATGGAACCCTGTCCTCCTAGTTCAGCTCGTGCAGGTGACTGAGCCATCCATGACAGTAGGTGTCTGAATTCATCATTAATTAAGTGAAGAGGGAGAGCCCTCCTTCTAAAGCCCAGGGTCCTCAGTTGAGTCCAAAGGCTACACTGCAGAAGGGCCAACCTGTCCCTACATGATTTCTCCAGTATCCTGCCACAAAGCTGCTCTGTTGTGGTGAAATTTTGACAGGAGAAGGACCACATACCTGCTCAAGGTGGTTTTGATGTCCTAGATGAGAAAGAAAAAGAGACTTAGTGACCTGGAATACCTCCCCTTGGAGTACCAGGGTCCCACCCTAATAAAGTCCCTCTTTTAGCATATTGGGGTATAAAATCAAGAGCTGGAGACCAAGCTTGTGCTCAACCAGTGCCTTCACAGCAAGTTTGGAAAGCCTTGGATCTCACCTTCAGGAGTTCATAGTCTGGCTGCTGGCATATCCTCTCCATCTCCTCAATCAGCATGCCCAGGCTATTGATTTTCTCCAAAAGCCTCTTGAGGATTTCTTCATGTGCATTCATTATCTCTGTGTCCAGCTGCTCCAGCTGGGCTAGCAAAATGGACTCCTGCTTCTCCAGGAACTTGTGCAACTGCTTGTATTCCATCACAATCTTCTGCTTTGCAGCTTCTGTCCTCTTCTGCCAAGGGCAAGCCAAAGCAGGTAAAGGAAAGAAGACAGCAGGACACGAGCATCAAGAGTCAACAGTGAGCCATGCATTAGTGGGATCCACCAAAAAGAGGCATTTGGGGAAGACACAAACCAGCTCTCCCTTCCCCACACCCCTTGAGTATCACCCACCCATGGGAGAGAGGAAGAGGAGATGTTCCTCCTTTCTTCCCCCATCCTCTGCCAAGGAAAACTGATGAGCACCTACAGTGTAGTCCTGGACTCTGTCTTCTCTGTCCTCAAAGGAAGATTGAAGTGCCTCTTGCTCTAATTTCAGAGGACGCAGTTGGGTCTGAATTAGTTCCTGAGAGAAAAGAAATAAGTCCTTTGTTTAATGACATGGTTGTCTGGCATCAGAGGTAGGCTATTTGCTATTGCAACAGCAATGATCCTTTCTGGTCCATAGCTGGCTCAACTCATTATGCATCTTTCCAGCTTCTCTGTTGCAGGAGGAAATGGATTTCAGGTTGGCCTGCAAAGGCGTCATTGCTGGAAACTACCTCATGAGGGGTGAAGCCAGGAGGAAAAAAAAGCTCAGTGCAAAATTAGAGCAAGCTTGTTTCAGACTACAAGCAGGCCAGCTGAAGGGCTTTCACATCTAATACCAGCTGCAGGTCCACAGCAGCAGGAGACAGATGGGTCTGGCACCTGCATCTGCTGTCGATATAAGGAAGTTTCAGTCATCAGAGGATGGCATTTTGCTGTGAGCAGGGCTGTTTAGCTGGGAGAAACAACACTTTCATTTGAAAAGTGTATTTTTTTCTTAGCTTAGTCTTAGGTCAGATGCTAGTAACTGATGTAAAGCTTTTAGAATTAAAGAATTAAAAAAAACAAAAAAACAAAAAAAAACCAAGAAAAGGACCTGAGGGTAAAGATCTCTGGGGGGGGAGAAGTCAATTTATTTGGAAATTCAGTCACGAATTGACCAGTTGCATACCTTAAGGATTTTAGCATAACTTGTCATGCTCAAAAAAAACACTGGTGAATTCTTGACTGCTGTTCAAATAAGTATTGGGAAAGTTTTGTGACACCAGTCACTGTTTCAAAGCTATTTACCACCACAGGTTTTTTTTTCCTTTTTTTTTTTTTTAAACTAAGGTCAAGTAGATTTCATGTAGCTGTGGGGTAGGAGAAGGGCTGAGGATCTGTTTCTTGGGTTTTTTTCCTACTGAGGAATCAAGCATAGTTGATCTTGATAAAGGGACCTGCATCCTGGAGTAGAGAGCTGTTTACGGCTGCAGGATAAACAAACCCTCATGAGGCTCAGTAAAGCCCTGGCATTGCAAACCATGAAGTTAAAAGAGTTACACAGGAAGTGTGGTGGTGAGAAATCACATGCATCTGTTTCTTACACTTCCCTAAGCCTCTGCTTATGGCTGAACCCTGGGGGAGAGGACCCTGTAGTCCCCAAGAGCATGATGCTCCTAGGGCATCTCTTCCTCAGGGCAGGTATGCCACCTCAATAGCTGGTATCAAGAGATAAGGATGGGTGAGTCCACAGGTGGTTTATCCCACAGGCCAAAGCCTATATGGATATCTGCACCCATAAAGAGCAGCAACACCAGGAGCTTCTGGTCCTTTGTGCCTCAACATGCCCATGACCCCTTTACCTTGTAATCCCTGGCAGCCTCGTCCACAGGAACCACAGAATGGTTACGGTGCACCTTGGACCTGTCACACACCAAGCAGATAAGTCTTTCCTCATCTTTGCAGAAGAGCTTCAGGCCTTCCTGGCGCTCCTTGCACAAGTTCTCCTCTCCTTCCACCTCTCTGACTGGTCACAGGTTCAAGCTCTTGGCTACTTCGATGATGTTGGCCAGCCTGCTATTGGACTGCAAGCTCTGCTGGGGCACCACCTCCCTGCACTGGGGGCAGGACAAGTTAGTCAGTCCTTCCCAGATCCGAGCGATGCATGCCTGGCAAAAGCGGTGCCCGCAGTGGATTAACATGAGGTCTTGGAAAATTTCCAGGCAGGTAGAGCAGCAGGGTTCATCCTGGTGGCTTTCCAGAGACATCCTGCCTGCCGTGGAGGCCGAACAACTTCGTTTCACTTTCGAATAAGCAGAAAGAAGACAGATTTCTCTTCCTGATTCTAAGCCATTGGTTAAACTGAGGTCCAGCCCCTTTCTAGCAGGACTTAGGCAACATATTTACTTATATTGCTCTGGGAAGTAGCAGTTCAACAGCTGAGGAAGGAGGGAATTTGAGATGTCCATCCCATTTTCACCTTTTCCCAAAGGCACTGGGATTTTTCAGTCTCCAAAGCCTGTCCTTTGAATCAGTGGAGGCTGGTGCATTTGGTGACTCAACAGCAGCTAGAACAGGGGTTTTCATGCCTTACAAGTCCCGAAGAGAGGCTGTGGGGCAGCTGGGGTGGGAGACAACCACTGGCTGAAAATGCTTCTGAGATATCAGGACCTGGCCAGGGCTTGCGAAGGACCTCAGCACCCTTCAGGTCAGCCTCTGTAGAGCTGTTTGGGAGGACTCTAACACCTCTTGGGTGATCTTAAGGATTCAAATGTACAATTCATTGCAGGGCCTTCCTGGCTGTCAGAAGACATTTCTGCGACTCCTGACCCCTAGCACATCAGCTTTGCTGTTGGGGTAAGGTTTTCAGACCAAGTTTTTCAGACTAACAGGGCTTTCAGACTTGGAGTGAGGACATCAGACTAACACCCTGCAGAGACTGCTACGGATCAAAGACGCTCACGTGTCCCTGGAGATTGCTGGTGCCTCCGAGACCCTGAAAGGTCCCAGCAGGTTTTTCTGATCTGCAGTGACATAGCTGAGAGTCTGGACTGATGCTTTTCCTTCCTTCTGCTCTTCATATGCCTTTACTTTCAAAAATTGCTGCCCCTTCTTTCCCACATCATTCATTTGCCGTTGCCTTTCAAGTACTTTCCAGTCCAGCTGTTTTTCAGGCACACAAGGAGGAAGAGACATTGCTATTCCCTCCTATAACTGCTGAGATGAAGCAAGGAAGGCTTTTTTAAGTGCCCTCATTTGAGATTTACAAGAAGCATGTCAAGAGAGGGTTGCAAAGCCACTAGGGTTTGCCATGCTGGTAGTGGCACAGCACCATTTTCTCAGTTTCTCTTTAATAAGAAAGAGAAAACAGGCCCTGAAATATAGAAAGACACTTTAATAGTCATTTTGCATATAAAAATGTATATAAAACTGCTTACTAAGCTTCCTGATCCAAATGTATACATATAAATTGCAGAAAGGCTGAGTTCAAGCTCTCTCTGTTCAAGCTCTCTTTACTCCCAACTTCTGATTTCTCTCACCCCATAGCTCTGAGAAAGGCAGCTGAAATCCATGGGGTTCAACAACCAAAGCCTTAAAAAGTGTATGTTCTTGCCAATACTGTGAGGTTTTTGGCTCATAAGAGGTCTTGGTGGGAAAACTGCAGATATTACGCCTAATTCGGTGGTATCCTCTTTTCCTTTCTAGTAACCAAACAAGGATCCAGAGCCAGCTTCTTCAGCCCTGCAGGAACATCATTGTTGAACGTCAACATTGTTGAGTGTCAAGGTAAGGAGAAATTGGAAAGGATGGGAGAAGAGTGGTAGGGATTAAAGTCATTAAATCAGTGCCCCAGAGGCTGTTGCACAAATCTTAGGCTTCATTTTCCTGCTCGTTCCAGGGTGATATTCCCTAGTGAAATCTTGGAGATTACCTAAATGTCAAAAAATCCAGACGTCTGCAGAAGATGANCAGAGGCTGTTGCACAAATCTTAGGCTTCATTTTCCTGCTCGTTCCAGGGTGATATTCCCTAGTGAAATCTTGGAGATTACCTAAATGTCAAAAAATCCAGACGTCTGCAGAAGATGATCCCTTCTGAATCTGCTGCTCTTGAAAACCCTGTGAGAATCAGATTCGAAGTGGATACCAGGACTCATTTCCTCCACTTTATCCTTTACAATGCATAGAGTTCCAAAATATAGTGTGTTTTCCTAGATCAAACCAAAGGCTTCTCCGGAGCATGTAATGTCTGTCTTCCTGTCCATGCTGTCTCAGGGAGTGAGCTGGATCCTGCACTCCCAAACCTACAAGAAAGGCAGGATTTTCTCTCCATTGAAAGAAGTCAGAGGAAAAGCAAAAGCCAAGGTCTCATTATTGGCATCAAAGAAAGCCACGTGTCCTTTCTTGTAATCCAGGCAGACCCGGATAGTCCTTGGCTTCCCATTCAGAGGCTGAACTGTTTTGAAGGAAGTGAAAGCTTGAAATCTGCCCCCCTAGATGCCAAGAGCCAAAATCCCCTGGGAAGGGTCAAGGTTAATCTACGCTCTTTCTCCATGCCAAGTCTCTGGCCACCGCCACAGCCCCAAATCCCCTGCTCCCCAATTGCACTTCCCAGTAGTGCCTCCCCACCGTAAAGCCTTCGCAACCCAACATGGAGCATCTCTGGGGACTGTTGGGAAAATTCTGGGGTGTTTCATCCCACCTCATGTTCCTCTGGTCCTTGGAGAGGACAAGGTGGGGGTTTGGTGTATCTAGGTCCAGAGTCATGTTTGCTGATGGGAAGGAAAGCACAAGAGAAGAAAAACAACGTGTCAGAGGGCAGGTGATGGACATTTCTCTCCATTTACACTCTCCTGTATTTTTACCCTGGGATGAAACCTTGGCCTGACCAAAACATTGGTAAAGGGTTTCTCCATGAAAATAGAGCCACTATTTAAAGGCTCTAGTGATTTGCACTATTTTTAATTGCAAATGAAGGGGAATAGGAACCCACCTTGCCAACGCACCAGGAAAGCACAAATTCCCTGCTTTTGCTGTCTTTTTCCCACTTGTATCCTCCCTTTTCACCCAAGTATACCTCCAGGCTCCTAAGAGTTACCCTATTGCACATCCAGTTCAACTGTGAGACTCTCTGGAAGGAGAGAGGAGGACAGAAGTGCTGTTAGTTTGCTTATGGGGGAGAGGGAGCATATTAGAAATGGGTAAATAAGAGGTGGTGCACTTTTCCCCTTGCAAAACAAGTAAAATCACTAGGTGAATGAGTCCAGCTCATGGATAGCTGGCTAGCTTTATGAGGATGTTTCTTTAATTCAGAGTTGACTGCACCAGTTACTAACTGGAGATCAGAGAAGGGAATGGGGTAGTTATCTGAACATAGAGAATGGTCTCAAAATAGCTCATTCAGGGCTTATCTACGTAAGCACCACCATCTGTTTGAAATATGTGTATTTTGCATGTTGACTCCCTCATGGATGGCTGGATGTTACCTACAGCCTGTTTGGTTTAAATAGGACCGGAATCAAGAATTTGATTCATTTCCTTTGTGTAGCTAAAGGGAGGGACTTGCTGGAGTCCTTCGCATTGCTCAAGCATTCAGACGTGTGTGCAAATACACCTGGGAACACAGTTACGCTCTTTCTTCCAGCTCCAGCCCCAGATAGGAGGGGTTTTGTGTAACTCATCATTAGTGTTCTTTAGCCAGGGCTTTATGCCGGTAATTGGCTACTGTCCACACCTCTCTAGCTGCAGAAGTGTGTTTAGATTTTCCACTTCCTTTGTACCTTTGAATTTCCTCAGGACTTCCTTCAGAATGATGTTTTTCTGAGATAAATCCTTGAGTCTCTTTTCCACTGTAGGCAACTTCTCTGTTAGTTGCCTGAAAGTCCTTGCTTCACACCTGGAAGGAGAAGACTTTTGTATTCCTTCCTTGCTAAATGAGCTACATAGAAACCCTGCCCAGAAAAACTGCCGGATGAGGTTACTCCACCCATCATCAGGTTGAGTCAGTTGAGATATTGCTGGTCATATCAGTGGTCCCAGTGGAGGACACACTTGCCCTGGACCTTCTCAATGGTGGATATTGGCTTTCTCCATCTGAATGGAGAAGGTGGTGGGGATGGGATTTCGCCCCAGGGCCATCTCCTCCCTAGACTCCTCCTCACCTTGAGCACTGGGGACCCTGGCAGAGAGGACAAACCCTCCTGCTCCCCCACTGATGTCCACTTTGTGACACTGTGCTGGGGACAACTGTCCCCTCCAGAAAGGGAGAGCCACGTACCTAGTCAAGACACTCCTGGCATCCTAAAGGAGAGAGAAGATGGGAATTAAACTTTGAGAGTGATCCTCAGACCTATTTATGTCTCTTATCTCTCTCAGCTGCTGTTTGCAAGCAGGCAAGGGATCTTAAAGATCACCTACTATCAAACCCCTTGCCATGAGCAGGGACACCTTTCACTAGACCAGGTTGCTCAAAGGCCCATCCAACCTGGCCTTGAACACTTCCAGGAATGGGGAATCTCCCATGCTTTGCCTGGGATTGGAAGGGAAACAGTGGACACTTCCAAGATGCTGAAAGACTGGGGTCCTGCTCTTCATGGGTTGAATATGATATAGCATAGATCATTGATGTTGATATATAGTGTATGATACAGCTTCTTTATGAAATGAGCATCTAAATAAACTACTCAAAATAGCAAGGCAGGGAGATTGGGGAGAGGGGAAAGAATCATAGAATCACCTGATTTGGAAGGGACTTTAAGACCATCGAGTCCAATAATTAATCTAACGCTGCCAAAACCACCAATAAACCATGTCCCTCAGCACCACATCTACCTATCTTTTAAATACCCCCAGGGATGACAACTCAACCACTTCCCTGGGCAACCAGTTCCAATCTTTGATAACCCTTTCTGTGAAGAAATTTTTCCTAATATCAATCTAAACCTCCCCTAATGTAACTTGAGGCTATTTCCTCTCGTCCTATCACTTGCTACTTGGGAGAAAAGACCGATCCCCACCTCGCTACAACCTCCTCTCAGGTAGTTGTAGAGAGCAAGAAGGTCTCCTCTCAGCCTCCTTTTCTCCAGGCTAAATAATCCCAGTTCCCGCAGCCGCTCCTCATAAGACTTGTGCTCGAGACCCCTCACCAGCTTCATTGCCCTTCTCTGGACACGCTCCAGCACCTCAATGTCTTCCTTGTAGTGAGGGGCCCAAAACTGAACACAGTACTTAAACTGCAGCCTCATCCGTGCTGAATACAGGGCAATGACCGCTTCCACAGTCCTGCTGGCCACGCGATTCATGATACAAGCCGGGATGCTGTTGGCCTTCTTGGCCACCTGGGCACGCTGCTGGCTCATATTCAGCTGTCAGCCAATACCCCCAGGTCCTTTTCCATTGGGCAGCTTTCCAGCCCCTCTTCCCCAAGACTTGTAGCGCTTATTGGGGTTGTTGTGACCCGAGTGCAGGACCCGGCACTTGGCCTTGTTGGACCTCATACCATTGCCCTGGCCCATCAATCCAGCCTGTCCAGATCCCTCTGTAGAGTCTTCCTACCCTTAAGCAGATCAACACTCCTGCCCAACTCGGTGTCATCTGCAAATTTACTGAGGTCCCCTCATCCCAATCATCAATAAAGATATTAAACAAAACTGGCCCAAATACTGAGCCTTTATTATGGGGAATACCACTTGTGACCAGCCACCAACTGGATTTAACTCCATGCACGACCACTCTTTGGGCACAGCCATCCAGCCAGTTTTTTGGCCAGCAAAGAGTATGCCCGTTAAAGCCATAAGCAGCCAGTTTCCCCTGGAGAATGCTGTGGAAAATGGTGTCATCACCTTACATGTAATTCAGGTAGGTGCTAAAGATGAGGTAGAAACTCATGAACAGGTTTCTGGACAAGGGCTGATGAAACTGATAAAAAGAACTCGGTTTTGAAATTATTCATCAGTTCTAAGAATTTTTAGAAAGGGATTTACATGTCACACTTCTGTTGAAGACCAGACCTTTTATGGTTTCCATTAAAATCTTCATGAGGGACAAATTTTGTCATGTTTCCCTACTAGAAAGTGTATGACTTTTTTGACACATCTGGTACGCATTGAGAGGCAGGGCCTGGGATGGGTGGACCACTGCTTGAGGTCTGTATGCTCCTTTCTGAAGTCCGTGGTATTTCTCAGAAAAATCCATATCTGTAATCTTTCTACATTGATCCCTATTTAACTCTGCCCTCCAGGAACTACCAGCCAGGCTCCCTTTGCTTTTTGTTTACATTATCTACTAAAGCAACAAATATATTTGTACAGCAGTGCTTCAGTACTACTTCTGGGTCATACAATGTACTCTGGCAGTTACTCTATACCTCATAATAAGCTTGTTTGAAATGAGTGTATGGCTGATTTACCAGAGTAAATTGTTTTGCTGCTAAATTCAGTGACACTAACCCAGCAAATGAGGATTTGGCCCATATTAGCATTTATTTCCTTTAAAGGGGAATGACTTTGTAAAGAGTCTGTGGATTCACTGGACTGCTATTACCATAGCTCACTAATGATAATTACTGTGGAATTTCCTGTTTGAGGAAATCCAACTGTGAGTTCATAAACATGTGTGAAAGCAAGGGGATAGGAAAAAGAAAATTCAAACAGCTTTTCAGGCCCTTAAATCTTGCTTTCGATTCACAGCTTTCCTTCAGCATTCAGTTCTGTTCTGTAGCAATGAAAGGCTCTGACAAGTTGCATGAATGGGGGAAGCATTAAAGAAACAAAACCAGAAAACAAGCAATTCTTTTTTACTGACATACATTATTTTATACTCTAACAGGAATTATATAACAGGAATTTCTCCTCGCCTTTTAAATTATGTCTTTGCTTTATTATCCATACAGTAGTACTGCACTGTCATTTTAGAAATTACAGACACATTGAAAGAACATTGGAGGTTCCACTAAATCTATGTATTTATGTTGCATTCCTCGTGGTAACTGGTGCATTATACATCATAAATAACTCTAGTATTACAGGAGATGGTGCCCCATATTAAGCCATTTTGTGTTAGAGGGCTCTCATTTGCAACTTTCTCTCAAGCAAATTTTGATAATATGGAATTAGGTTTCTTAAGCGCACCTCTGTATGAATTACAGATGACAAATAGTGTACATTTGGTTCTTGTTCACATGACATGAAAGGCTAGAATATATACACACGGTAGAGTCAAATTGGGTAGACTCTCCTATATTGTACCTTCTTATTTTTTGGGGAAAAAAAAAAGTTGCATGACTTAAGGTTAACCCGTTGAGATGTCACAGCCTTGAAAACATAACCTTGCTGTTTCTGTTGATCTTTCCTCCAGTTTGCATAAGGTCAGCTGGCCTTAGTGCTGAGTCTTATCTTAGAGATTCACCATGCAAACCTATTGCACCTTAGAAAAAACATGGGTGATCTTTTACCAAGTAAAAATCTACAGCCTGATGTTGCTCCACTGTTTTATCGGTAGAACTTGCTTTCTGTGACCAAAGTCTAGTCTATACTTAGCTTTAGAGCCTACCTACAGCATATTGATCATCTACCAGCGTGGTCAAAAAAACCCACACCTTGTGGTGTTCTACTAACAGGAGGTGATGAACAGCTTGAGTTAGCACTGAAGTCTTCCACGATGATGACAGAATCATAGAATCGTCTAGGTTGGAAGGAACTTTAAGACCATCGAGTCCAACCATTAAACTAGCACTGCCAAAACCACCATTAAACCATCCATGTCCCTCAGCACCACATCTACCCATCTTTTAAATACCTCCAGGGATGACAACTCAACCACTTCCCTGGGCAACCAGTTCCAATCTTTGATAACCCTTTCTGTGAAGAAATTTTTCCTAATATCAATCTAAACCTCCCCTAATGTAACTTGAGGCTATTTCCTCTCGTCCTATCACTTGCTACTTGGGAGAAAAGACCGATCCCCACCTCGCTACAACCTCCTCTCAGGTAGTTGTAGAGAGCAAGAAGGTCTCCTCTCAGCCTCCTTTTCTCCAGGCTAAATAATCCCAGTTCCCGCAGCCGCTCCTCATAAGACTTGTGCTCGAGACCCCTCACCAGCTTCATTGCCCTTCTCTGGACACGCTCCAGCACCTCAATGTCTTCCTTGTAGTGAGGGGCCCAAAACTGAACACAGTACTTAAACTGCAGCCTCATCCGTGCTGAATACAGGGCAATGACCGCTTCCACAGTCCTGCTGGCCACGCGATTCATGATACAAGCCGGGATGCTGTTGGCCTTCTTGGCCACCTGGGCACGCTGCTGGCTCATATTCAGCTGTCAGCCAATACCCCCAGGTCCTTTTCCATTGGGCAGCTTTCCAGCCCCTCTTCCCCAAGACTTGTAGCGCTTATTGGGGTTGTTGTGACCCGAGTGCAGGACCCGGCACTTGGCCTTGTTGGACCTCATACCATTGCCCTGGCCCATCAATCCAGCCTGTCCAGATCCCTCTACAGAGCCTTCTTACCCTCAAGCAGATCAACACTCCCGTACAACTTTGCGTTTTCTGAAAACTTACTGAGGGTGCACTTGATCCCCTTGTCCAGGTCCTACACTCCTTACAGTCATCTGATTTAAATTTTGATGTTCAGAAGATCTCTGTGACTGGAAGCTCGTCTCTTCAAGATTTCTAGATAGCCTCCGTCTACAAACTGAGCTCGGCACTGTAGGCTAGGGTTCATGTAAAGCTGTTCTCTAAATAACGTGTTTATTCAGACATGCAAAAGGTCGTACAGGGTACAATAGGGGAGACTTTCATGCTGATTGAAGGATATGCAAGTATGGCTCTCCAGTCAAAAATCTGAACTTGCCTGCCTCCCCTCCCATTTGTGTTACTGCTCTGAGGAATTATATGTCACTCTCAGAAAGTGACCTCAGACCTCACTATGGACTTCGCCATCTGGAAGAAAGCAGCCTGGAGTCTCATATCAATTAAGAAAGCAGCAAAGTCCATGGAAAGAGATGTCTTTTAAGACCTAACTAAAACTAGAGAAAAAGCTCACTCTGGATTCTATAGGACAAACTTACTACTTCTTTTACCCATGAGCTTTACTTCTACATCTCATTTTGAGGTGGCAGTTGGCTGCAACTGGAGATGAGAAAAATGATTTTGCTTTAAAATAATAAGATTTCTTCTAAATCCATTGACTGGACATGTTCACATAGAGGAAAGTAGAAGCAGTGCTCTTCAACGGTTCTTTTAGGGTGTCAGACAAAATGTTAATACAATAAAAATACAAACATAAAGAAATACATTTGAAAGGGAAAAGAGGTATATTGTATGCAAAGCAATGCCAAAGCATTCAGGGAGTGTACAAAAAATCTCCAAGGCATCACTGTAAGTAAATCCGGGAACTAGGCAATCTGAATGTGTGGTTTTGTGGAAAAAAAACCCAAAACCACAAACTGTGAGGCAGGCTTTGAAGTAAGAAAATATAACATTTGGCTTTTTCAGCCTGAGGGGTTAAGTTTGAAATCAATAACAGACATGCTGTACCTTAATTTCAGGTCAGACCTAGTAGCTGCAGCATCCCAGAAAAGACACTGAAAAGTCTAGAGACTTCTGTGTGGGACTTGTACTTGGTGGGAAAATGGACTGATGCAAGCAACTACAGTCTCTTTTATCTGACCTCATTAGTACACAAAGCTTTAGAACAAGTGCTGAAGGAAAAACTAATTAAAGATGTGGAGGTATATGAAAAACTAGTTAAAATGCAGCAGGACTTCACCAAAGATAGAACGTACCAGACTAAGCCAGTATCTTTGTCTGATAAATCATTTTCTCAAACAATGCAAATACAGTAGATCAAATCTGTCTGGACTTCAATAAAACATTTGAGAGGATGGCATGTGAGAAAATATTAATTAAGATGGAGAGATGTGAATTAATGTAAGAAATGAAAAGTAAGGACAATAGCGTGTGCTGAAAGGGAAACTCTAGATGGAAGGAGGTTACTAATGCAGTTCCATAGGGACTGATCTCAGAACTAATCTTAGTTAAAATTTTATTAGTGACCTTGGCACAAAAAACATGAGTGCGCTAATGAAATTTGCTGATGACATAAACCTGCTGTTACAACAGAAAAAGACTGAAATACCCTATGGAAAGAAGTGGATGAGTCTGCAGACAGGAAGAAGAGAAATGACATGCAATTTAATAGTAGGAATACAAAGTTGTGCACTTAGCAGAAATCCCTATTAATTCCAGTAAAGTGGGGTGAAGAGGAGGCTTCTCCAGACGGACAGAAGACAGAAAAGATACTGCATGAATTAATCACTCAGAAGGAGGAGTGAGTCCACAGTGAGACAATTTCTGTTTGGAAAAGGCAGCGCGAGGGGTATACCACGCAGCCAGGGCCGTAAGGGCAGTTGCAGCGGGTCAGACCCCGCATCCCACAGCCACCAGCAGAAGCCGGGGAAGGCGAATCTGGCAGGATTTTCCCAGAGCAGTGGAAGCATCCGGCAATTTGTGACTCAGTGAGGTGGTGTCCCCGCGCCTCCAATTGTGATTTTGTGGTTACCTCAGCTTACTTCCCACTTTTCTACTGGCGATCACAGTTCCCCAGTGTGAGTTTGAGGGAGTATATAGAAGATGACACGGTGCAACTGGGGGACAAAAGACCCACTTGTAATCTTTTGTCAGGATGCTGATGGTACTTTGGCCCTCTCCTAACTGCCTGGGGATATGTGGGCAGAGATAGAGGAGCCACTGGTGTCACATGTTGTAAAAAAGGTACGTGAAAAGGAGAAATGTCGGTCATACAGACCAGGAAATTACACCGGGCGGATATTGCCTGTTCACTCCTCGGGCAGACGGAGCCATGCCACCAGACACTTGGGATGCTCGAAAACTTGGGAACTAATTTTAATTATTCTCTCCCCCCTCCCCGCCTAAGCAATAGGGATGCAATAAAAAGAGATTAATTTCCACATCGTGCTTTGCACCTGGTTTTGCTTCCCCCACTGCCGTCACCCAAGAGGGCCTGCGGGGGCGCGGGTCCCTGGGCCCGGCCAGCGCCGCCCCCGGCCCCACACCCCTCGGCCCGGCTCCCTCCTCCTCCTGCCGCGAACCACCCCCAGGGAACCGAAACCGACAGGCCGGGGCCGTGCCGGGTCTCCGACACTCGGCGGCGTTTGCTCTAAAAGCCGCCTCCATTTCGGTGAGCCGGGGTCGGTACCGGCCCGCCCCGGGACTGAGGTGAGGGCGGCCGCAGCGCGGCCTGCTGCCTGCTCCCCGCGGCGCCCGCCCCGCCGTGGCCTCGCTCCTCCTCCGGCCGCCGGCAGGTGAGGCCGGTCCCGGGGCGGCGCCGCTGCCGCCGACCGTTCCGTCTCGGCCGGGAGAAGCACCTGCCAGCCCCGCCGCCAGGTACGTGAGGCCAGGCCGGCCCGGCTGCCGGCCCCGGGGAGTGCGGGGGGAACCCAGGCTGGCCTGTCTCCGGAGGCCCGCGCCGCCCCGGCTCCTTGTCCCCGGGGCGGGCAGCGGTTTCCCCGCGGTGAGGGAAGGTAAACGCAGCTGCGGCTGCCCCGGGAAAAGCGGGGGGGGGGGGGGGGAGAGGTGAGTGAGGAATTCCCTGCCGGGAGGGATTTTGGGGGTGGCGGCGCCAGGCTGGGCCCCCCGGGGGCTCTTCCAGAGATGTGTATCCAGATAGACGTAATTTACATACAGGTTTATGTCAAACCAAGTGCTCCTCGTGCTTCTCCTTGCAGCAACCTGTTGTGCGGCACTTCGGCTGAAAGGTGCCCTATCTAAAGGCAAAGTAATCAATTAGTCGGGCCGGGATTTCCCCCTTCTCATCCCATCCCCCATTTTGCTCTATGGGGGAGCGCCGTAGTGGGTTTTCCCCTGCGGAGATGGCCCGGGTGGGCTGGGCTCGGGCCGGCTTTCGGTGTGTCCTTCATTTTTACCCGTTCCCACGATAATACGATTCAAAGGTCGTTAAGGAGAGACAGGTTTATACTGCTGTCGGTGTGACACAAAGGTGGTGGTTTTACCCCGGTGCTTAGGCCTCTGCCTGAGAACTGGGTCATTGGCCACAAGGCTGTGGCTTGGCTGGGTAGGATTCTGGGTATCAGGAATATCTGAAGGAGTTTTCATGGTTTGATAGTAGGTAGGTGAATCCATGCTCTTGTTGGGCCGTTGCCACTAACTTCAATAGGAAAACTTCACAGGACAAGAAGTTTCTGCGTGCGGGTCCTGTTGTAGCATTGGAGCATGCGGCAATACAAAACCTCACAAGGAACGCAGAAAATAGGGTAAAAATTACAGCGAATGTTGTGTGACGGACATTCAACACTACTAACTATAAACCGTAATGTATCTTTAAAAAGTAGCTATATAGCGATGCATTGTGCTTTTAGGGTTTTCTTTCCCTCCTCTTAGTTATCAGTCCTTTGGAAGTGACTTCCTTGTTGCCCCAGTTATAACAGATACATAAAATTAGTTCAGCATTCTTTCTATAAGCGTTGCATCATGTATTTGGCATGTAGTTAAAATCTGTATCGCTCTGCACGTGCGCACGGGGCTGACTGCACGACATCTTGAGTGGTGACCTTGTTCTTTGGTAGTAAATTTTCCAGGCGGAAGGTGACACGGGGTTTAAAGGCCGATTCCACTCCTGAGGGGGGCTGTGGTAGGCTGGGAGTGCAAACTGGAACCGGTTCCTCTTGTTCGCTGCATTCCTGCAATTCCTTCCGTCCAGCTCTCTTCAAAACGGTGCCCTGATAGAATTCACCCACCAAAAGGCTGAAACCCTTTAGGGCAGACAGAAGAAGGTAAGCCTCTCATCCTGTGCTGCACCGCAGGTAAACAGCAAGCCTGAAATCCCAGGGAAAGGCCCATTCCCAGTAAGATGCCTTTCCCCTTCCCAAAGGGTAACTAAGTGTACAGCCAGGAGTTTCCTGTCCTCGATTCTGTATGTTGTATTGGTGACCTTGCTGGGGTTTTGTCTCTGCCCTCTGCGCCCCCCGCCCCCCTTTTTAACACAGATTAACTGTTGGCCTGTTACTTGGTCTCTGAGCTAAATGATCACTGAACTTCTTTTCATCTGGTCTTTCACTTCTACAAGTCCAACTTTGGTGGCAGGATGTGGGAGTAAAGCTGCTCATGGAGCAGTAGACAGGGTCACTGAAGGTAGGAGTCTTGCTTCCAACACCAAAGCCTCTACCGAGGAGTGACCCCTGCTTTTGGGAGGTGTTTTGGCATCTAAGTGTGATTTTTGCCACTGACTTGTTACAAACCTTTGGTATGCTGCCTAAAAGAGTGTGCCATTTTAGCCTCAAATCTAGCAGTTTGCAGAGAGGTCTCAGAATAGGTCTAAGTTAGGCAGTGATGTTTCTGTAACAAAGGAAATTCTTTTAAAGTTGCTTTTACGCACAAGTTGCTTTTTCTAGTGTCTTCGGACAAAAATATGCAGTAAGGCTAGGTTGAACTAACTTTAATAAATTAAATGGAGTTCCCTCTGTGGTTTTCTTCATTGTTAGAGCAGGAATTCAAAAAGTAAATAAACATGGGGAGATGTAAACTGTATTTTTAAAGTTCTTCTGGATTGAACAAATGTTTAATAATAGTACCATGGGTGAAATGTATAGAGTATTTTTTGTACTCCCCTATGAACTCTTAAGCTTTTTCTTAAGAATATGAATAGAACCATGAAGTCATTGTGTGACTGAGCTGAGTGAGTATTCCACATGCTGATGTGGATATTGTTTCTTATCAGTTTTAAATTTAACAGGTTTTTTTCAGATAAATTGTTCAGAGTCATAACAGTCCTTGGTGTAAAAAGGTTTATGCATAGAATGGCAGTAAGTGTTTATGCTGTGCTGGTTGGATTGGTTTAGTTTTGAAATTCAGCTACAACAGAACAGTCATTGTTTAATAGGCATTGTGTTATTGAAACTATAATTCCCATTTTAGAAACTACAGATGTTTCA
Organism: Chionis minor; assembly: GCA_013398295.1. NCBI lineage: Eukaryota > Metazoa > Chordata > Aves > Charadriiformes > Chionidae > Chionis > Chionis minor. The sequence goes on along the minus strand of VZSF01000012.1, from coordinate 876,481 downwards.
CACTTTTACTTAACAGACCATTATAAGTCTAGGATGAGGATTCTCATCCCCTAGGTCATATAAACCACAGTCCAAGGTGTTGCTGTGGCTAGGGATGTAGGATGTGACTCTGAGAGGTGGAAATTAGGGGATCTAGGCAGGCTGCTTGCTGCTCAGGAATGGGTCATACAGCCGAGGCCACCTGGGGGTAACTCCTCACACAGCGCTAGTGCGAGTAGCTCTTGCTGCTCACCTTGTCCACAGCTGGTGTATGAGATTTCTCACCAGCCCCGACACCATCATAACCCAGTGCCAAGCAAATGTTACAGACAGACAATGGGAACCACATACAACCTGCTTGTGAGTTGATGTGAGGCTGGGGTCACACAGGTTGACCCCCTTTGCTCTTGAGGAAAAAAAGACATGACGTTTGTATCTGGCAGCTTTCTTGCACATCCCCCACTTCATTGGCCCAGAAAAGAAGCAGCTGTTTCATATCCAGTAATGAAGAGTTATAGTTGGGATTTATATTGTATATTACAAAAAAAAAACCAAACAAAACCCAAAACAAGCAAACAAACAAAAAACCCCTGCACATAATTTTTCATGAAAAAACAGACTGTATGGACAATATCAAAATTGTAATGCTAAAATAAATACAGGAAAAAAGTAATTTTGAAAATGTAAAATCTTAGTGGTTTTCATTGACACCCTCTGCACCCACCCCACTCCACCCCTGCTGCTTCCCCTGAAAAAAACCCAAATAACAAACCAAAACTTTAGAATATGTGGGTAAAAGTACTGATGACAGGAAAGTTTGAATCAGCAATATCTAGACTGCAAAGAACGAAAGAGCAGTATAATTGTAAAAGTGTTGTCAAAAGACCTTCATGTTTAGCAATACTGCTGAATATTACTACAGTAAGGCACAGATTCTGTTGTATGTATACACTGTTCAAGACTGACAGCTTAAAAACTGATATCTCGGTGCCTTTTCAAAGAGACAATTATAAAAAAAGCTTTCTTTGCATCAAATGAGACTGACAGTTAGTATTACCAGTATACTAAAGAGTGGCTTAGTTGAACCATCAAATTTTCCCTAACCCTAACTAAAATAAGCTCTTTTGTTACAAAATATAAGGCATTTTAAAAAGAGAACTAAATATAATCATTGACTTACAATGTCCGGTTTCAGAAACAAGAGCATTTGAGGGAAGAAAAAATAAAGAAGAGATTATTCTTCTCTGCTTCCACTGGAAGTCTTACTTTGTTCATATTTGTCAAATCTTTCATTCCTTATTGCTGAATTTACTTTATACGATATTGATGCAATTCATATTATTTGAGAGTTTTTCTGCTCCTGCTTACTCCATCTTTTGGAGGCATAATCTTTGATCTGTGATGACAATAATCTTCATGGCACGTGCAGACAGTGACTGCAGATGGGGAATAAGTAGCATGAGCTGCCGAACATGTAAGAAATGACAGTCCTGTAATCATGCAAATACGGGATGTGATGGGTCAAACTGAGCATTTGTAAGAAATTTTGAACCCTGTGAGTGCTGCCATTTACTACACCTGGGGGCTGTGGGTGCCTCTGAGAATCAAGGACTATGTGTCCAATGCCAGGCACTTAGCACTGAATTCCAGGTGTTATTTGGGTTTTTCTGTAGACTGGTGGTTATGCTTAGTTTTCTTTTGTTCTCAAGCCAATTATTTATGTCAAGCTAGTCTCCGTATTTTTAGTTCTTTGAAGAGCAAAGTGTATCTCTCTCTCTCTCTCTCAAAAATGGTTTTGGGGAAAACCAAATATATATATGTATTCCTTTAAGCTTTTTTTTTTTTTTCATGCTTTTAAACTATTCCAAAAATAAGGAATTATATTTCTGGTTTCACCATTCGAGGAACATGGCAGGTCTGTCAGTCAAAGGGCGCAAGCTAGGATTGCCTCTCCTGAGGAAATGGGGAACTACAGGAGGGAGTCCAGCAGAGGGCTACAAAGATGATCAAGGGAATGGAGCACCTCTGAGGAAAGTCTGAGAAACCTGGGTCTGTTTAGCTTGGAAAAGAGATAACTGAGAGGGGATCTCACCAATGCTTAGAAATATATAAAGGGTAGGTGTCAAGAGGCTTTTTTCAGTGGCCAGGCTCTTTTCAGTGGGGCCCAGCAACAGGACAAGGGGCAATAGGTCCTTGTAGGCTGGAACACAGGCAGTTCCATCTCCACATGAGGAAAAACTTCTTTACAGTGACAGAGCACGGGAACAGGCTGCCCGGAGACGTTGTGGAGTCTCCTTCTCTGGAGATATTCAAAACCCGCCTGGACGCCATCCCGTTCAGCCAGCTATAGATGAACCTGCTCTGGCCAGGGGGGTTGGGCTAGATGATCTCCAAAGGTCCATTCCAACCCCTACCATTCTGTGATTCTATGATGTTGTCTCTTGGCAAACTCATAGGCAGTCTTCAAATCATCTAAGAGAAGAGTTTTCTTTAATGACTTTCAAAGTGTCCCATGGGAAGTTGTTGGCAGAAGCAAAAATGGATTCCAGATCACCCATGTTAGCTCTGAGACCATCCCTTCTCCTCTTCCCTGCGTGCAAGCCTTGCGGCTGTGACTACATGCACTATGTTACTTAAAAGGGGGAAAGGCAACCATCTTCTCAGTAGAAATTAATGGTGATTCTTCAGATCACATTCTTCTGTGCAGAAGCTGAAAAAGGAATTACATGGAAAGAAAAAACACTGTTCTGAGCCTGTAATTAAAAATATGTCTTTGCATACATGCATAGGGATGCAAAATCACATTATTGAGGCAAACTTTTCTCTGGCATTCCTGAAAGTTTGCATGCTAGGCTTAGGAAGCGCATTGATATTCCTGTAGCAAACTTTGTGGCTTTGTATTCACATATAAACTTTTAATTTTAAAAAGCATAGTAACTCTATTGTAGGATATCATGTTGACACCAGTGTAGGTCATCATCAAGACTGAATCTCAAGATTAGCTGTACAGACTTCTGCATCTTGATGCGATGGATTAACTGATAGGAATTGTAAGTTGCTATTTCTGAGGCCGAGCAATGTAAAAGGATGTAACAGCTGATGTGCTGATAGGAAAAAAAAATGGTGAGACAGAACAATCTTGGGTTTCATTTCAAGCTACATTAGCGGGCACAGATTTTCTACTTATTATCCCCAGTTGGGACTCATTCAGCTTCTTTCTTATCTCATCTTTTCTCTCTTATCTTGTTCAAATCCCATTTCTTTCACTTAACCTTCTCAGTAACCCTTTCTGAACTCCTGTCTTACTTGCATGCTTCTTTTGAGGCTGGAAAATTTCAGCCAACAAATAAAGTTATGAAGAACTGAAAATAGGGTCTCAGACTTGGAAGTTTCAGCTGATACCAGCTAGGCTATGATACCAATCCTGCCCGCATTAAAGAAAATTCCCAGCAGTGTAACTTCATTACCTTTCAGCAATGTGTGCCTTAAGGGCTTTTTCTTTGATTTGTTCATTCTGAAGATACATTTGATTTTTTTTTTACGTTAATATATTCTGGGAATATTTCTTTTAACTGTAAATTCTTAGCAAAGACCATAGCTGGCATTGTGCGCTGTGTAGTGCTTGTATTTCACTAGTTTTTTCTGACTTTGAAATTAAGCCTGCTGAAGACTTTGGGCTTCTATATGTCTCTGACAGCCATCAGGGAATACACTGTCTTTGGCATGATGCTGCAGGGTTGTGCTGATCAAGCTGAAAGTCAGAGCTTCAAGAGGAACACTCACCAGGAATTCGTTGTTCTGTGACATACAGTGATGTTCTCTTGACACGGTGATACACAGTGACAGCATAGTGCATATGCCAAGTTTCTGCAGGTAGACACTTTGAAACAAAACAAAACGACAAAAAAATAAACTAAGCCTTAAAGTCCTTACAGAGTTCTTGGGCATTTGCGTGCCCTTGCGATAGCCCCTCTGGGGATTTTGCTGGCCATTGCAGGCTCATGCAGATGAGCGTGGGGAACTTGGGCTAGGAGCGAAAAGGGATGCACAGGAAAAAGTTACAAGGTTGTTTACAAGGAAACTGCTCTTTTTTTCCCTTGGTCTCCAATGAAGTGTCTCTGTAAATACCCGCGTCTTCTTAATGTTCTCCTGATATCACATAACCTACACTTTCCCTGTTTTGCCTGATGTTCCTGTCCCAAACTAGTTGCTTTATGCACGCACACATGCACGTGTACTAAAATTTTTCCATTGAGACGCTTACAGGCTAAAAAGCTGTAGAGCCACCTCTCTGTGAACTTGAAGAAAACCTATTCCATGTCATTTGTTAGACCACTGGATATAAGGGCTATAAATGCACAATAATGTGCACACTGAGAAACCAGTGTATTGAATGCTACATCCTGAAATGCTGCATGGTATCTTTTGTCACGTAACTAAGAACAACTGGAAAAGATTCAGAACATAAAGCTAGTGAGTCTGTTTTCATTTTTAAGAAGGCGTTGAAGTATTAGGGAAGAATGCCTAATACCTCAAGAATTACCTACCTGCCATACAAGAAATTGGAAAGACTACGGTGTTTCTGTTCACAGACTTTCTGCATCCATCTTTACTATTATCAGTCAGTATTTTAATCTACCATGTGAAGCAGAACGTACATAATCTTTCATGTGTTCACACATAGAGAACATGTAAATAAATTGAAATAATTTTAAAAGTCGACAATTCTATGGGGTTTTTGTCTCTAAGTCACACTCTTCCTTCTCTTCTGGTGCATGTCACTAATGAAAGTGTCATGGGAGCTTCCGCTTTTGGAAGCTGAAATCTTTTTTGAGGCTGAAATTCAGAAGTTTGGCATGTTCCCTACAAAGCTGGCATTGAAAAAACCTTACGCACTAAGGGCTGATCTCTGTAACTTCAGAGAATACTGATGCACCTAGCAGCTTGTTTATATTTAGCTTCAATAAGTAGTAGCATGGAAGTCATGGTAACTTTAGATTTAAATCTCATTTTGATAGACCTGTGCCCTTTTGGATGGATATAGTGCTTATTGTCACATGTTGGATGAAACAGGAAAGAAAAGGTCACTTTTCTGAAGAACATTCCATTGATTTACGTTTACAGGGTTTGTACCTTTTGTTTTAGAAGTTGAGAACTGGCAGCTTCAGCCTATTTGTTGAAGGTTAGCTGAGATTGTTTTCACGGTGGGGTGCCAGAGAGTCCCCTGCTGAAGCTGGGTGCTGTGAGGGTGACTTTGCCGCAGAGGGTGGGTAATTCTTGAATTCCTCAGAAGAGAGTTTTTTGTATAAGCAGTGATCCTATGCTTGGGAGGAAAATACCTGACAACATAGGAGCGAGATCCTATCCCAACTCGGTCAAGGTCAGTGTGAATTACAGTTGTGATTTGTATCTCACTCTAGATATTCAAGAATGCCACTAAACCTGTAGGCAAGTTTTCATGTTAAACTCGGAAGCTGGAGATAACCAGTGCCTGAAGGCTTTGTATCGTCTTCCCTGTTTCTGTATATCTGTTGGGTCATGTTTACTTGTCAGTGGTTTTTTGAGCTTGCCTAATGGTAGGAAAATTTCTTTGCAACAGTGTTGAGAGAGAGAGAAAGTAGTGGTTATGTCTCTGCATCTGGACTTATACATACTGTTTTGCTTGACAGAAAGATTAAGCAGACGTGATAAACTCACAGTTGTAACCTTATCTTTGCCGTCAGAAGCCTACAAGTCAGGATAAAAGATATGTTACATAGGCTTGCAAAGGAAAATACTACAGGAAAAGTGAAAAGGAAAAAAAATATATTCCTCTGATTGATTCAACAGCTATCTTTGCAAGTAGAGCTTGTAGTACTCCGTATTGGTGTTATAAATATGTTGCAGGTCTGTTTTATGAGTCGTAAGTTTTGTTGTGGGTGGGGTGGCCTCAATGATTGTTTGCTGTAGCCTGGTGAAATCCCATATATAAACATGTAGTGCTTTGGTGTAGTTAAAATGAAAAGAAGGACACTGATGTGAACCTGAAAGCTCATAATTTTTCAGTAAATAATTGTAATTAGCTTCACATGTCACATTTCTTATTTGTTCTGACAACCTGGTAACTTTTCTCATCCCTTATTTTTTTATCACATAAAAAAGGCTTCTCTGCCCGTTCTGAAGAATGGCAAAGAAACTGGTTGTTTACTGTAAAGCCTGAGACTATATCCAAGTATAGAACGGTACCACCTAGCAACCATTAAAAGTAGCAACTAAAAGAAAGTAACTGTATTTATCTTTGTTTTACCAACAGCAGTAGGTAAAAGTTTTTTGGATAGAAATGTCATTTTCATTATAAGATGCCTTTGAATGGTTAAAATAGTTTCTTGTTCCAGCCAACTGAGTACGCTTGAATTATTATAAAAGGGATTACTGTAAATTCACCTTTCAGTTTCTCTTTTATTTCCTCTTGCTGCTTTCTTTCCCAGCAGACAGGAAGTGCCTGAAGTGCCTGAATTGGCTGTAGAGCCAAATGATCCTTATCTGCCCTTGGGATAACTTACTTAAAGCATTTTCTTCGGAGGGTTTTAAAATCATATGATGAGAAAAATTTACACTAATGTTTCAGTTGCCTCATGAAAGCCTACAGAAGCCTGACTGAATCTATGAAAAAAAGAAAGAGGGCAATTGTTAGAAGTCCTGTACCAAAAACTGGATGAAAAAGCACTAATCTTTCACTCACGAAGGACACTTTTCAACAGAAGCTCATAAAGAGCTCTGCTGCAGTACCGTTACTGACACTGAACAGTACACTTTTCCTTGGGGAGTCCTGTTTATTTTCACTGAGTATCTACCAGGTGGGCTCAGAGGGGGTGCAAGTAGGTGGTTTTGGCTCTAGCAGCTGTAGTCAGGGGGAGTGGAACCAAATTTCATTGTAATCCTGGTACCTATGAAAGTACTTGGAAGGCAAATTTATCCCAAAGTGAGCTAAGAATGGCAAGATGTGATTAGGTGAAGAGTGGCAGAACTGCTTCCTGATTAATCAAGCAGCTAACACATCTTCGAGGCATTGACTCATGAAAACCTTGAACACATAATTCATTTTAGCTGGACTTCTGTTGAGCATGTATGTGAGCTGGTGCTTTATGGCTGTCCCAAGTGCTTTCCTCAGTCTGGGCCTAATAGGGCTGTATATTCATTTTACACTGACGCATGGCAAGTGACTTACAGGCGTGTGTTCTTAATATATAAATAACAGTGAAAAAAGGGATAAAAATCCATGTTTGGAAGGAGGCAGAATAGGCTGTCAAGTGCTGTGTTGCCCTGATGAGATTCTCAAAGGTTATGCTTCCTGAAAATGAACCTGGTAAGCAGTGTGCAAGGTTGGGTTTTTTGGGTTTGGTTTGGTTGTTGTTGTATGGTGGGTGTTTTTGTGTATGGGTGCTGCATAATTTTAATTGACCCTCTGAGGGAATGGAAGGCTTCTTCATCGTGGCCCTGAATTCTTTCCACGGTTTGGTATCGAAGCTGCTTCTCAAAGGAAAAAAAAGCTGGCTTAGTAATACTCATTCTGGCTCTTTCATATGGCGTTCGTTGATTATGGCCAGCCGCTAAGACAAAGACAGCACATATGTTAATCAGTGTAAAGAAATGTGGTTTTTTTCTTTACAAACACATTGGTAAAGCAAGTGTGTTATGTAGCATTTCTGGTGAGGTAAGCCATGTGTCCACATCCTTGGAAAGGGTATAAATGTTGTTCAAGAAAAACTAGGGATTTATTTTAACCTTTTAAACCATAACTTTATATATAAATTGTGAATTACGGCAGTTAGAGGAGAAGACCCTCACATGACAACCTTATTTACTTCTGATCATTGCATTAATGAGTAATCTGTAAGTTTTTCTCCTCTGCTATATAGCCTTGTTGTTTTCCACAACTGACTTAGGGTATCCTTGTCCCCTTGCTTTTTTTCTCAAACTCTTCACTCTTATGTTTATATACTGCTTATTAAATATTTATTAAGCATATCAAAGGGAATATCGTTGGAAGGTGCATAATTTGATAAGTTGCTGGGTGCACAAGCTTCTCTTTCAGGTCACTTGAAGGGCTTGAGTGCCTGAAAACCTACCAGCTGTTTTTTAACCCTGCTGCATACTTTGATTTAATAAAAAAATATAATGTTTCCCTCTATGCCTTGCTTAAATTCAGACCTTTGTGTCACTTTTGTTCTTTTAGTAGTATTTTAACCTGTAACAACACTATAGACTGTAGCAACGCTAAAGCCTACTTCAATATATTAAGTAATATAAAATTTCTGTATGTTTTCCATTTTTGTGGTGTGCTGACAGAGAAGAATAATGAATAAGCAATATGGTCTTGTTAGATGTTAGTATAGGTTTAAGTGTGTATACAACTGATGCACTCGTATCTTTAGATTTGTGTAGTGATTAGCATATGTATGTTTTTGAAAGTTCAAAAAGATCTGGATACCAGTATTGTTAAGTACCTCTGAAGTGCCTTCTAGTTGTGTTTCATGGAGATTAATGGTCTAATGGGCTAATATGTGTCATTCCTGCAATATGTTACTAGCGTTAGATTTCTTACATGGGAAATAGGATTTATTATTTTCCAGATGTTAGAAATTTTGATTCTTTCCTAGGATGATACTTTGTGCCTGTTTGGGCATGCAGTTAAAGAGGGAAAGGTAATAAACCAGGTGCAATGACAGCAAGGAGTTTTACATGACAGTAGGGAATTGGCAAGATTTCTTTTGAATTTGACTATTGTTGTAGTATGAAAAGGGTCTGATAGCGGAATCCAGTTAGTAATGGTAAGTCATCACTTCAGCCATGATGCTACTGCTACCACTTCATTTCTTTCTCTACAGTCTCTTACCTGAGAACTGCTCTGTAACCTGCACAAATATGGAAGGGTACCTTTGGGTAAGGTGATAATGTCTTCAGGGTCAAAGCCTTTATAATGGGGCAATGGTTCCACAACCATTATTACCAAATATACAGGCAAGCAGATCAGCCAGCAATGAAGATTTGATCCAGATCATGCAGTGATGCACAATCCCATTTCTGTCAATTTAGTCAAAGTACATCAAGACGGCAAGAAAGCATAAATCCTTGTTTGTCAGCTTCAGGAGGGCAGGGGATACTTGACGCCACATAAATCTTTCTGATAAAAAAAGTTAACCTGCCAAAATAGGCATTTGTTAACCTGAACAAATTTGAATTTGTGGAGTTTGTTTATGCTATGTCATCTCTTCTTTCATGCGACCTCAGTTTTTCTGATCCAGTACAGGGAACTTGAAAGTCACACTTAATATATCGCTGAACCATGACACGAGACGCTTCTCATGCAAATTTGCGCTACTCTTCTGTATGCTATACCAGGTAAGAGAATTACACCTCTAAGAGAATGGGCATAGTGAACACAAAGGAGAATAAACAGGAAGCCTTTTAGCCATATTTCAAACTTTTAGTCTAACTTTCGGGTTGGGCGGCTTTTCTTTTTCCCCCAGCCTTTACAGTTTAGTACGGAAAGATCTGCCCTTTCCTCCTTTTTCCTTTTCTGTTTCTTCCTCTAGTTGCCATTACTACGTAGTCTTGGCTGACAAATGTATCTTTTTATTGTGCAGTTTTGCACATATGAGAATTTTTCGTGCTCTTCCACAAACATTACCTTTCACAAAATTTTGCTCACAAAAGCCAGCAAAATAAAGTGTGTGTGTTGCTAGTGAGTTTTAGTTTTGGTGGCAAGATGAGCAGGAAACATTTTAACGTTGTCTTTACAGTTCTAACATCAAGAAAACAGTGGAAGCTCTTGAAACGTAAAATTGTTTTTCAATTTTTGTCCAGTTAACGCCAAAGCATCTATAGAAATCTAGCATGGGATGAGATTTTAAAGATTCTGAGGATGGGATGTGCTGATGTGAGTAGAGGGGAAATTTGAGGTGGAATGAATATGGAAGGAAGTTGTGTTCAAGGTTAGATTCAAAGTGGCTGTTGTTGCTGCTTGATTATATTGATAATATTCAACGTGTGAACTCTTTTGGGCCCTCCTAAGCCCCTCAGTACATACAAGCAGATCAATGACGGAGTTCTCATCTGAAACCTTTAGCTTCATGGGCATCATGCATTGAACTCTTGTAGTAAAACACTTAACGGGCTTCACAATACTAAATTTCCTGCCTTGCACAGTATGTTATGATAACTTATGAATTGGACGGAAGACGTTTAATCTTAATACGTGTGAATTAATGGCGAAATAACTGTTTCAGGCAAACCAACAGCTAGGTGGGTTTTAAGCACGCTGCTTAGGAAGCAATCCAGTGCAAATGGAGAAACAGTGGAATGATAGGTGCTGTTATCATCATTTTAATTGATTTGGAATTGAGATTAATAACTAAACGTGCGCTGTATGTTCACCATATAAAATGACTTTTGGAACTCACCTCCTGTGCTTTACAGTAGTATTTCATTTTGGTGCAGCTTGGAGGTGGGAGGGATGATGGTGAGTGTGGGTATTGCTGCATCTTGGCAAGAGCTGGAAATGTTGGCCTATGTTGCATAAATATAAGAAGAAATTAATTTATTTTAAAAGCCCTAATTTATTCCAGCCAGAGTAATCCCCAGTGAATAATTATGCAATTAAAAACCCCTTTTTATCATAATACACCAACCCTTTGTCCAGTAACTTGTCAGATTAATTTAATTAAAAAACACAGTCTTAAAAATATACTTGTCTGCAATTGAAAGTGTGTAATCCCTTGAGATGGAAGCACTAGTTAAACATGAGTTCAGCCCAACGTAATTCTGCTACATTAGTGTGTATTACAGTATATTAATTTAGAGAACAAGTTCCATAGATGACTGATCATTAATGTTTATTATGATTACATTATAGTAATCTTTGTTTAGTCAATAAACATTTACGCTGAATCAAAAAATGGTGTAGTGTGCCACATTGCAGCCACTTATCCGTGTTCACATAATTTTGTCCTAATAATAGAGCAAGCATGCATGGCTTTCTGTTAATTGGTTATACATTAAGCACTTTTTTTATCCATGTGCTTGCACTCTGCCAGATGAACAAGTGGATGCGATAACAAAATAGCTGCACTGTTTCACACAACAAAAGAGTATTTCCAAAACCTTTTTGCTAGTAATGGGTAGAAATAATCCCTTTACTTTAGTGCTTTCAGAACTGGGAATGGCTGATACATGCAGATATTTATACGCAGTATGGAAACAATTTTTATTTCACTCTGCCATGCTTAATTCTTCCGATGAATAGATTTTTTGACTCCTTCCAGCAGAGAAGGTGTGCCAGGGTGAGGGCAAGGAGACCATGTATACATGGTCAATGAAGTGACAATACATCACTGGTTTCCCAGTGGAGGACAACAAGTGATGGGCAGTCTGTAGGTTCAAAATATAACCTGCCCTCTTTACCTACCTGCTCCAGTCCTGCAACAGAGGTGATCACAAGCATGATAGAGGCAGGCAAATTGCAATATACTTTGAGTTTGGACATAGTAGGTAATTGTGTGAAAATGTTTTATTAGGTGAGTGAGGTCTGTATGGCAGCCTGCAGTCCAGAGTCAGCTCTCGGAAGAAAGACGGGAGTGGGCAGAGTTGGGTTTATGCGTCCCACGGGGCTAGTTCATGTCCCAGGACATCCTGTAAAGGACATCCCAAAGCACAAAACAGCCTCTGCCGCAGGAAGGGGGTGCTTTTGCTGTATGAGGCAGTGATCCTGTACTTTCATATCTCATTCCCACTCCAGCATCTTTACTATTTTAGGTAACTATGTTCTAAATTTTCTTATAAACCAATGTGTGTATGTGTAAAAAAAGAGCTAATGAATACACTGGTCTCCCCCAAGGCTCTCTCTGAGAGGAAAAATAGTTCGGTGCAACAAAAATTAAATTTCTTATTTTAGGAGTATGCTACACAGTGTTTACCATCCTCCTTGGTGGATGGGAAGACAAAGTGAGAGGAATTAAATCAAGGGAGGAATAAAGAGCCACTTGAATGGACACAGAGCAGTATGACTGAAAACACAGTCATGGAGGCAACAGCAAGTAGCAGGTCACTGACTCTCCCTTCTCCTTCATGTTGCCAACCAGCGCCAGGTTTACCAGAGAGCTGGCATTTGGCTAAACAAAAGACAGGATTATCCCATCCCGTCATGAAGTGGGGGTGTTGAAAGAGTGTGAGCACAAAAAACCAGGGGCAAGTTGCTAGCAAAAATTGGCATCGCAGCCAAAGTTCCTAGACCTAAGAGCTGTAATGTCTGGGAGTTATGAAGCAGGTTTTGGGGTGCGGGCTCCGTAGGGAAGCCATGCACTATGGGGATGAGGACCACAGGGTTGCCAACACCAGCCAGGGTTTCTGCATGGCGCAAGGCTACACCGTGTGGTTCTGACGTGGAGAGTTATTTTTTTTCATAGCCCAGGTTTACAATGTAGATGTGCTCCGAGTGGCCCAGGTGTTGGAGGAGCAAAGCCACGTTTCCATGTGGCTTCAAAACCTCAAACAAACAAAGCAATTCAGTTGGGTGGGGGCAGGTAATTAAAGAATAATGCTTTAGTAGTTACCCGGGAGTAAATACTGGAAAGAAAAACAACCGCATGAACTTGGGCTTCTTCTCAAGTTTAGGACAATATACACCATCACCAAGTAAATGCTGTGCTCCTGTTTTCCGAGCACTGAATGGATGAGCCTAGTAAAAAATTACTTTCAGAGAAATTGATGCTGTTTCATCAGTGTGTAACTTAGTATGATAGAGCACAGAGACTCATGACAGGGAGACTGTCTTCCTTTCTTTCTGATTTTCAAGGCTGTCTCTCAGTCCATCACAGGACTTAACCTTTGTATGTGCTCCTTCTCTGATCATTATATGAAAAGAAGCTCAAAATTCCCCAAACTAATGTGATATAAAAGGATAAAGTCTTTGTTTGGATTCTTTTTAAGGCCATAAGCATTTAATTTTTATCTTTACTCTTCCATTTTAATGTAATATTTTTCATCCTAGCCTTAAAAATCGTACATTATTTCCAGGACAGAGCAATGATGCTAGAGCACAGTATTATTTTGTAGGGAGATGGGTAGTTTTAACCATTATAAATTCTTTACTGTTTCTGTTAATTCTGAAAGAGATTTCAACTTAACGTGTAAGAAGCCAAACCATGTTAAAATTTATACACAAGGTAAATATTGAACAGTTGCAGGAATATTTCTAATATTTTGCTTTAAATCTTAGCATCACATTTTTGTGTGTTAAGTGATATGGAAATCAATATATATAGATGCAATTAGGAATAGTCATTATGCTTTTAAAGTTACTGAAATATCCATACATATTTAGATAACCTTTTGTAAACTTGCATTGAATTTTTCAAAATTTTGTAATTGTAAATATTAATTTAGCAACCTGTGTCTCATCATCCTTCAAATTCTTTTTTTTCAATATGCTGAATTATTTTTTTCCTTAGAAAATTAACTTTTCATGGAAAGTTTGTTTAAAAATGTTTTGACATTGCAGATACCAGACATTGCATTGGCCAATTCTAGGAATTTGTCTATATTTATCTTTACCTCACCAAAAATCAATGGAATTTATTACAGTAGTAAAATTAATTTGGGATTAGAGCCCAAATGGAAAATTTTGTAAAATTAAAGCTGTTTAAATTTTCCTGAATTTCAGGGTTCAGTGACACTTCTCACCAATATTATGTGTGGAAGTAGCACTAGAATATTTGCTTTTCCAGGCTTCACAGTATTTTCTTTTTGAAAAGGGTATTTCAGTTCAACGCAAAACCGGAGATGCAGCCGTGCAGCTTTTCTTGCTCGTTGCTCTTGCCTCATTATGCAGCTGGCATCCTTGCAGAGCACGGGAGTCCAGGCAGTAAGGTGAACCTGTGCTGGCTCTCAGTGTGGAAGGAGAAGTCATTGCAGCAATCGGGAGACTCCCTTTATTTTGAGAATGGTTTCGTCCACCCATTTCTTGTTTTTTTGTTGGATCATTTGGGGTTTTTTGTTTGGGGTGGGGTGGGTTTTTTGCCAACACGTGTCTCTTTTCTGGTCAATATGGTACAGTTGGGTGTTTACATCGCACATCTACATATCTCTATCACAGGCCTGACTTTAGGGCCACGGATATATTCTCTGAAAGGATGCAAACTGCTGTCAGATATAACAGAGGAGCGTGGCTGTAGGTTATAGGCTCCCTCTTTCTTCATCCCGTGGTGTTGGGTGATGGTACAGCAGCAAGCAGGGCCATATCACATCTCCTCCATACCTGCAGCCTCTCCAGCGTGTAGCAGTAGCAGCAGGTTGTCCGCTGTCATAGAATGGTTTAGGTTGGAAGGGACCTTCAAGATCATCTAGTTCCAACCCCCCTGCCATGGGCAGGGACACCTCCCACTGAACCTGATTGCTCAAAGCCCCATCCAGCCTGGACACCAGTCTGTGCAACCTGCTCTAGGTTGGACCCTCTCCGCAGGGGGTTGGACTAGATGATCTCCAGAGGTCCCTTCCGACCCCTACCATTCTATAATAAAAAACCACAAAGCAAACAAACAAAACCTCCCAGGGATGGGGCATCCACAGCTTCCCTGGGCAACCTGTTCCAGTGCCTCACCACCCTCACAGTAAAGAATTTCTTCCTAATATCTACTCTAAATCTACCCTCTTTCAGTTTAAAACCATTACCCCTTGTCCTATCACTATGGTGATGCTAGGAAGGCTTTTTGTTTGGAGTTTGTTCTCCTCCCTCTCCCCCCCCCCCCCCAGGGAAATACTATACCAAATGCCTTCACTAATTTTGGGGAATCTGGGTCTTATGCATAAACCTTTGCTAATTGTTTGTTCCATATACAGTATAAACAACAAAGAAGAAAAGCAAGAGTAGAGGGAGATAGAGCAAAGAGGGTAGGTGGGAAGTGTTAGTATGGCAGCTCACCCCCTGCCTGCTGCCGAGTGAAACATCAGAGTTTCTACAATCTGATAATTTGTAGGAACTCCAAAGAAGAAAGCATTTTGCATATTTTCGCCTGCGACGCAGATCTCAAATAACTCCGACGTTAAAAACTACCAATATTTTAAAATGAGTATGTACCCCGTTCCCTCAGGTTACCCACGCGCGCAGCATTTTTGCACAAAACCAGGAGGAGAAGCTACGAGAACACGAAGAGCTGGCTGGGCGCCGGTGCTGCAGGGGCAGCCGCAGGATTGGGGCCAGGGACTTGCTGGAGGGAAAGGCTGGTCCGTGAAGAGATCCAGAGCGGTGAGGGGAGGCTGCTGTCGGCTGTGCCGCTCATATTACTTGGGTGTACAGCTGCTCTGCTGCTGAACCAGAGTTTTCTTTGCATGTGGAAATACAGTAATCCTCTTGGTTTTGTTTATTCTGTCCCAAAAACCAGTCTAGGTTGTGACAGACCCTCTTGAGTAGCAAGGCAGGCTTTTGGCATTAGCTGAAGTAGACCCAAATCAGTCCTTGAAATAAAGGAGGCCCAAAGAACCACAGGCCAACGTGCTCTCCCTGCAGCTGGTCCTCTGGGTGTCTACTTGCTGTGCATGGTCTAGGTGACTTTCACCAACATATTGCCGGCAAAGAACAGTAGGTTGATAAAGAATATGAAAATAAATTATGCCAAATATCTGAAACAAACTGCTAATGGAGAACACAGGCTTTGCTTTTGGTAACCATTGTGTAGGAAATACATTGAGGATAAATATCATTTAGTGCAGACAACCTATGGGAAGAAAAGCAAGATGCTTTGAGTACACTTTTCACGACTTATGCACTCAGCTCATGTGTTGCTGTGTTTACAAATTCCATAGCAAAGTTCTTGCAGTATTATAAATAATAAAATAATCTTCTGAAACCACTTTACTTGGTTTTGTAGACGATGCCCCTTAGCAAATACTGGGTGTCCGTAGAATTCTCATCCTATCAAAATGTAAATTGCAGACTGATGTTACACATTGAGGTGTGTCACACCTTTTAAATGTAACAAAGGCTATCAGTGAAAGGCAAGAACATCGGGGAGGGGGAAAGAAGAGAAACCACACTATTTAAATTTGAAGAAGAGTATATCTGACAGCTCGGTGAACAAAAAGAATAGGCATCAAAGACGTCTGTGCCTTGACAAATGTTGGGAGGAATCCCTTGCCTTTGTTTGGACTATCTGTAGATGCAAGTTCATTATCAAGCAGTTCTGTGTTCCTGACTGCCTTTATTTTTGATAAAGTAATGCCCTTTTATGGATGTCAGTAAGTAATAACCTTTCCTGTGGAAGGATATAGGATGTGGTATTTTGTAAAATACTTCCAAATTTCTATTATTAATAAAAGGCTTGTAGTTTGGCTTTTTCAGGGGCATTTTTTACTGACTTTTTTGGTGGGGTGAGGTGGGGGAAGGCACTAAATCTGACAGTTTACTGGGAATGACGATACGTGGCCTGGAACGCTATTAAGGAGATTATGTTATCTCCTAGGAACAGAGAATGCTGCGGTCAATGGGAAATCAATTTCCGAGGGTGCTACAGTAAATTTGTCTTGTAACTGGAAACTTTCTAATTGCTGCCCCAAGGGAACAGTAAGCTGAAAACCAGGCAGATGGTTTCTTCCCCATTTCCCTTATTCTTTGATTCCGTCTAAATTATTTCTAGCTTCCTAGTAACTTTGTTAAATGTTTGCAAATGTTTTAATGCTATCGTAGTTGCTCTCACTTGTACAGTAACATTGCTGTTCAAAAGCCAGATGTTTTTCAGCAGGTTTTGGGAGAGATTTAAATCTGTCCTCTTTACATTGAGCCACTACTTCTAACTATAGCATTAGCAATTAGTCTGAAGGAGAAATTGTTTTTTATTCCATGCTATGCAGCAGAAGGATTGTAGTACTTTTTTTCTTCTACAAGTGGGTGCTCAAGGAGATGGGTTTTTTCCCTGTTCCATCAATTCATTGATACTTTCATTACGTCATCTGAAAAGCGTTCTAGTGTCAAAGATACAGCCTATTTTTTATGACATGATTTTATTTATGATTTACGGTTAAAATTCAATAGGATGGAAAGGCCTGGTGTAAATAGGTACTTTAGAAGGGAGGTAGAGCCCCATTTCCTTATAAGAGCTTTTGGAGATACTGGTTGGGATGCGGTCTATGAAGATCAGGTGTATTGAACATTGGCTTGCTTTGTTCTGAAAGTGTGGCTGGATGCAGGTGGTAGTCTATGAGAACAAAGTTGAAAAACATAACAGAAGAGTAAGTCACAAAGAGCTTATTGTGGTCAAATTCCAGCTTCAGCAAAGAGCAGAAAGGCCTGCTTGAAATAGTTGATAGAGTTGAAGGTTAAGAAGTGTGAATACAAACGTGAGCTGTAGGCTGAATTCAGAGCCCCTTGAAAACTTCTCAGTATCATTACATTCGTACAAGATATAAACATTTTGTTTAGGAAAAAAAGTGGGGAGGAAGTTGTTCAGATAAGATAGAATATGTCAGCTTTCCTTTTTTTGCAACTACACTGCTTCAAAAACATTTTTAAATTTTCTTTATTCAAAGTAGGTACTTACGTACCAGTTACTCCTGACCATCACAGGTACATGTGATCAGATAATATACCAAGTACTTACAAGCAAACTAATAATTACTGAATCACCTACAATACCTGCCTCAAATTAGTCGCTAAAAAAACATGCATTATTGCACTAGTTGCTAATTGTTGATTTTAGAAACGTCTAAATACCACTCAGAATAATAATAAACAAATTAATTACTAGTTGGAATATCAGTCACTAAGTTGGCGGGCTTTTTTGCATCATAATTTAAAAACAACAATGGAATTATGATTTTGAATGCGATGTAGTAAAATTAACATCAACTGAAATATATCTGTCCCAGAATTGCTTTCATTTTTTAAGAAAATTGTTGCTCAGTGAGACATTGCATAATTTTCTCTTTTGAACTAAATGGGACTTCTCCCTGTATGTGCTTTTAGAGAGTTTCCTGTAAATGGAGACAATTATTTTCAACAAGGAACAAATAAGATTGTTATAAAATAGTTGGTAAGCATTTGAAATTCTTCAAAGTGATAGAACTGTGTTTATGTATTATCTGCAGTGCAGCAAGTTATGGAAATGCACAGTTGCCGTTGGTGATAATTGCTACTACATCGGTGTCAGATCTGTGAAATGTTTTGAAAATTTATGGAAAACCTTCATTAGCCATCGGAAGCTCTTTTAAATATTATGATGGTTCGCAGGTACTTGTTTTATTGTAGTACCTGGGAGCTATAGTCATATGCTAGGATGAAAATTTGTTTTGCCTGTATAAACTGAAACCCAAAGGACAGATAGACTTGGCATTAGCCACTCAGAGCCTGGCTCTAGTTCACACACACAGTACCTTTGGTCACTGTCACGACTAATCCTCTTCAGCAAAACAGGTAAACTGTTGTTTATAACTAAGCAGGTGTTTACTTCCTTTGTTGATGCGGATTTTATTTCTAGAAAACTATTTTTACATATCCCTTCTCTGGTTTCAAAAAAATAAAAAAAGAAGGATGGTATTTAGCTTTCATTGTGGATCCGGAATAAACCTACTTAACTGACACTTAAGGTTTGGGACGTGCAGGGTGGGCAGCAGCAAGCAGGCAGAGTGCCTGGTCTTGTTTGGTTTTGGTCCAAAATAATTTCCCAGTTTCAGTGCTTTGAAGTAGCAACACAGTATCTTGGCGGAGGAGAAAGTGCTTGTGTATATGCCTGTTCTCAACAACCAAGCCATAAACGTCCCCCGTTTTCTTTTTATTTAACGTGCTTAGCTGAAACCGAACTGGTATGAAACGGGATGTTTAAATTAAATTAAAAGGAGAGTGTGAAAAGCTCAATTTCTTTCTCACCTCCACACTCGAGTCTGGACTTTTAATTTAAGAGAAGTACTCCTATTGCTGCTTGGAGCAGCTGCTCGGGGAAACAGATCTTCTAATCGTATTAACTCCTGATGCTTATTTTGGGTGTGTTAGTATTCTGTTTACAAAGCACTCTGCAGAGTGTTTGACAAAATGCAGTGATTACGCACAGGAAGTGCTGTTTTTTCAGTTTTTTATAAGTTAACAATCACTTGAAATTTTCATGGAGCTCTTCCATGTGAAATGTGCAGTATAAAACATTTCCTGTAATAAGACTTCAAACTGCTATAGAGTAAGTGACTTTGGTGGGAGGCTATGGAGTGTATTTCTTCTTCATCAGAAAAAAATTAAGGTGTAGGTTGTTTCCAGAAGTGAATTAATCTGCAGTTCTGATGTTGATCGTTAAAAATGTGTAATATGTAAGTCTTTTAAAGAGAACCACACACCCCCACAGACCCCCACTAATAAAAGCAGATGAGTTTGTTGAAAGTCTTGTTATTATCGTATGTAACTTTTTTTTTTTTTGGACTGCTGTTTTAAAATACTTCTGTAATACTCTTATGTTGTAAGAAAATGGTACCCAACTGCAGATGAACTGGTTCCTCAAGAATAATTGGGCAGTAGGATTGGGGAGTGGGGGTGGGGTGTGGTTGTTTTCTTTTTATATCTGTATAGTGTGTAAAATATGCCACATTGTGATGACAGCGACTATTGTTTATTTTTGTAGGGTTGACCCAAGGACCATTTCATCCTGCAAGAATCCGTTAGCAAGATCTGCATAAACTTGTTCCTAAGGGGAAACATGTCTGAGATTGACTATGAGAAGTTAGCTGAAATAGGTAATATTTTTTATTATACTTCAAACGGCATCTGTGTAGACTTACACTTGATTTAATAGAGCGTCTTCAGTAAGTGAGAGGCTTCACCAACATTTTGTAATAGTTTTTGGAGCAATCCAGTTTGAGTTACAGCCACTGTACTGATGTGTACCCTATTAAAGCTATTAGGGTTGAAGGTTAGTTTAATACATGCAGCTTTTATGAATTATTGGTAGATATTCCTAGTGCAATTCTAGGCTATTGGAATATCACCATCATCACATATTGTGGCACAAATGGGAGTCATTACTCCAAAGAGACAAGTATTGAATGAGCATAGAGATTGCTGTATTGCATGTTACCTCCAGAGATGTTAGTCGAGCTGAGCAATATGATCATGGCATTAGGGGCCTCATCGTTCTAAAAGATCATTGTAACCTTTTTTTTTGCCCCCTTGAGTTTTTGAGGATGCCAGGCTGAACCCCAGAGCAAAAGCCCAGAGCTGATTTTTTTGGCCCCCTCCCCTCCTCCACCTCAGCCTTCCTTTCCCTGTCCCTCACCTTAGCTCTGATTTCTCCGTATCATGACTTCCAGCACCAGCAGGCTGGCTGGCTTTTTTTTTTTTTTTAAATTGTGGGCTGAGTCAAAATCCACTGAAAGCAATTTTTCCCTCAGCCTTGGCAAGCTCTGGATCAGGCCCCTCACGTTTGTCTCCCAGCCTGGGTTGAACAGTGAACAGGATGAGTAGTAATAGATGATCCTCTGCTATGGAGCAGGGTGATAAACTTCTCTATCGTTATCTTACTAGGTTAGGGTTAACTGGCTTTTCAGTAGATGTTTGGACGTCCTTAGTCCCTGTGAATAACTGCAGTACAAACAGGCGTGTGTATTTACTTTTCTTCTCTAGTTCTTTGCTACATCTCAAAGCAAGATAGCTTGATATCTATACTTCTTTACAAATCCTTACCCTTGCTTTTTGGAAATGTATCTATTTTTATGCGTAGTACAAAGTATTTTTTTGCAGAAGGAATTGGCCTCTGCCTCTCTTTACCAAAGGCTGTGTTAACATACCAGTTTTTTTCTGTTGTGTTTAACTTCAATATACATTTCACTTTTAATAAAGCCTTTTCAGTTTCAGTGGATTCTGGTAAATGGTTCACAGCTCCTGCTTTGCATCCCCACAGGCTAGCATTTTCTATTTTTTTTTTCTCTCTCTCCTTTTCAGCTTTTTGTTACTTTAGGTAGTTACAGTGCTTAGACCTGGGAAAAAACCCACCTACTAAACAAAATAGCATTGTCCTTGTTCTGAGTTTTAACATGATTTAAATATATAAAAAAGGAAAAAAATTGTGAAATTTATATACTGCATTATGTTTGTGTTTTTCTTCCTGGCTTTTGGAACAAAAACATTCTTTAAAGAGAAAGAATACTTTTCCAATTAAGGTTAGTATAGCTTTTTACATAAGTTACACTTTTAAAGGGTAGAGAAATACGTACTTTGGAGATGATAATAAGAATTTTAACTTTTTTGTTTGCATGAGGAAGACTCTAATGGTGTCTTTCTAAAAGCAGATTTTCTTTCTTTTTTTTTTTTTTCCTGTACGGGTGCTGATTTATTTTCTGAGGAGGCTTTAATGTGAATTCAGTCATAAAGAAATGTAAAAGTGGTACACATGTTCCTGACTCATCTTTGTCTTTGAGAAGCCCAGCCTCTAGTGGCATTTTTCATCCTTGTGAAATGCATTTTTGGTACAAATCATGTTAAAAGTGAAAATGAGACAATAAAGCTTTCATGTGGTTGTTTATAGGATAGAAAGATACTGGGAAACTGTGAGTAGAAAGCATTCAGAAATATTTACTAAGAGTTTTTCTCTAATACTTGTTAGCTACTGGCACATAAATCTGGATGAAATCAATACTTAATATATTCTTTCTGCTGTACTTTGTCTTGCGTGGTCATCAAGACATGAAATACGCAGATGACCAGAAGGCAAAATATTCTTGAAGTACTTTTTAAAGTGCATTAATAATGTTATAGTTAAAACTGTTAAAAATTCTGCCTTATTAGAACTTGCATGACGAAAAAGATGGATGACATACAGGGGGTGGTGCACCTTATCAGGACGTTAGTTTTTCTCTTTACATGTGCCTTTTCTTTTCTTAAGGCACAAAGACACTTGTGTGTTGAAGTGTCAGTAGAATTGTATTCCAGTCAGTTTCTAGAAAACATTCATTTGAATAGTGTAGAAACACTGGTGACTAATTATCCCAGAATCTGTTAGTTTGGATACGTACTTGGGACCAGCTCTTTTTGAATCTTACAACAGTTTGGGGGAAAAACTCCAAAACAAAACCAAAGAAACCCTGGAAAAAGATCTTTTCACCTTGTGTTGCTCATTTCAGTGCAGAGTAGATTTTAATTCAAGAATCTAGTCCAGAATCTGCTGAAGTTGGGGGAAGGATGCCCATTGATTTTACTGGGCTTTTGAGCAGACTTTTACACTTTTGCTTGACCTCTAGCTGGTGTATATGCTGGATGGACATTCTGCTGCCTTGCCTATTGCAGCTTCAGAAGGTTACAGGATTTCAAGGAAACAGTGGATTTTAAGGGAGATATGGTGGAGGTGTATGGTTTGCTCTTTGCTACCTTTTTACAAAATATTGAGTCTGTTCTCAGAGAGCATTTAGCGGGGTGTTAATGTGGAGTAGTTGTCAATCCAGGTGTTAGCGTACTGAAATTTTGACTTCTCCGTTTGGGCAGCCTTGAAATAAAAGGCAGGAAGCTGTAGATGGGTATAACAAGCAGATTGTGGGAATGTAGGAAATGATGAGACAACACCAGCAGTCATGAATAGCAAGGTCACCGCATGCCAGATGTCCAGTCATTGTTGAGATTTTTGTGAGCATGACAGTAGATATTAATCTTAAGGAGGACATGAAGGTGGCTTTGAGGTATTGAAGAGTTGCTTTTCCCACACATGAGAAAAGGCAAAGGACGAGAAGCTGTTTTGAAACTGCAACAACTGGTGATAAAAGCCTGTGTTTCTGTCAAACTGCACTAAAATTCAACCCTTCAATAATGTATCAGAGTCAGGAGTTTTTCTCTGTTCATTAGCACTTAAGCATTCTTGCTTGCTCCTTTAGAATTGCAGAAAGATGAAGCGGAAGATAGGCAGTCAGAACAGGAAGAACCATTTATGCCTCCACCACCTGAGGATCCTGAGCTAAATATCAACCACCCGTACTATGATGTTGCGAGGCATGGCATCATCCAGTTAGCAGGTACGTATGAAAAATACTACGACATTACCTTACTACACCCCTCACCACATTTGTCTTGCTGTACTCCTCCAGGGGATGCAGAGGAATCATGTTGATGCTGAAGAGCAGCTGAATAGTAACACGTGAACTTGCTGCTTTTCCACAGATGAATTATGGGCCATATATTTGAGCTTAATCTTGCTTTAAAATAAAACTACAGCAATATATTATAATCTGAGGCCTAACTGTGGCTGTAACAGATCTGTACTTTATTTGTGATAGCTGTTTTGTTCTCTGAATAACCTGAAGTGTTGCGTAGCCACACATAATCATTTTTCTAGTCTGCTCTGGAAAGGGTGTGCAACTGAAGAGATGGATTACTGTGTAAAAACTAAATAAAGTCAGAAGGGAAACTGTTGATGTGAATTTTTATGACCTGACTTTCTGTTGTGACATGGAGAGAAGCTATGTGTACATAGCATATTTGAATACGGTATCATTTAATGTTCACAGTTACTTATTTTTAAAACACCCTGGCAGCATGTAAGACATGCAGGCATATTTATGATATAAAAGGACCTCTTTAAAGTACGCATTGCGTATTCCTTTTGGCTTATTTTTGACATCAACGTGCTTGTTAAAATAGCATTAATAATCTCAATCCCGAACTGAAGAAGTGTATACAATAAGAAACAAATAGCAGTATTTAACACTGCTCATGCTAATGAAGTCTAGGATTATGTTGTATTGTGCACACTTTTTGTATCTCGTACTTTATTGAGCCTAAATTATGATTTTTCAGGAAAATTATGAACTCAGGTTGTACATAGGTGCCTTCCTGAATGCGAGCCATAAACAGGATGTCATCCAGGTGAACATCAACTTTAGCAAAAACAGTGCTCTAGCGAGGTGTGATTGATGAGGGTAGTGAAATCTGTGGTAATTTAACTTCTGATTTATAGTGGGAGGAGAATTTTACCTGTAGTAACTTCTCTGCTTGACCCTAGTTATACACAGAATAATAATTACCTCTTACCTTCTTCAAAACCAACGCCCCAACGTAGGACTCGGATCCATAAACAAGGAAATAAAAGATTCACTTTCTTGTGATTTAAAAACTGCTACCTGCTAACCCACTAGGATGCTTCTCACTCAAGCACCAGTGTTGGGATGGGGGAAATACCAAGATACAGAAGTTATTAATGAAACTATTGAAATCAAACTGACAAAGTGTGAAATAGCTGTGTTAACAGACACACTGGAGGCACCAGAGTCACTATCACTGTCCACCTAAGAGCCTCTTCCATCTGCTGTATTAGGCAGTGCAACAGGATAATGCTTTAAAAGAGAACTTGCCTCCATATCAGTGTTTGCTTGAATTGAAGTCAGAACATTAGGTATACTCCTGGTTTAAATTCAGCAGAGCAAATGGAGCTATTTATTCACAAGACACTGAAATGCTGATTCACTGAAATATTGGACTATCTCTGATAGTTTTGTTGTTAATACTGCAGTCTTTCATAGGGTAAAAAGTCCTCTAGTCATAGTTTAGGCTCAGAAAAGAGTGGATTTAGCTGCCATTTCAGTCAGAAATATATGATCAGGTTCTGCAAGTCTACTGGGCAATTTAAATGCGAAGCACAAGCCAGGAGCCATGCTTCAGAAGGCAGTCTGCACCCTCTGAAACTGCTCTGATGGTGGGATGTAAGAGGGGAACGCAGAGGTGTGCATATAAATGCAGAACACGGGGAAGGTGAAACATGATCTGAAGACATGCTTCACCTCCGCAAAACAAGACGTCCCTATCCCCAGTGTTAACTGGTGTGGAGTCAGGTTTGAACGTTTTCTGGATTTAGATTCAAGTGAGGAAAGGATGAGCTCTTCAGATCTCCTTCCCATCTTGAAAAAGGCCAATCCTTTTGTACAAATCATTTTAAAATGGTCTGTGCCTAGCTTATAATGAGTGTAATAATCTCTTTGAATATGACAAAGTATAATTTCAGTGTTTGGAATAGCTTTTTTAAAGCAATTCTGAAAGCTGTTCCTTCAGTTTTAATTCTGTGATTGAAAGACAATGAGATGCATTGTTTGAAATGATTGAAGAAAAAGAAAGAATTTAGGTGAAAATATTTGCAGTAATTTACCCATCTCTTACAGCGATCTACTTTGCAGCAGTTAATTTTAAAAAACTCTAAAATTCCTTCTTGCTTCTCACAAATGAAAATGACTTGTACCTGCTTTCCATAACAATGGCTTTGACTATATGCAAAGGAGATTTTTTGAGTTGTATTCATACAGTGTGAAAATACAATTAATTAAGTAAGAAGAGGAGACATTTTTAAAAGATGTAAGCTTTAATAATTGTTTATTAATTGCAGACTGATTCCTGTCACTAATACCAATGTGCAGCTGCCTACTGTAAGCATGTATGAATGGAAGAGTGCTGCAATGCTGGTTCTTTCTATTTCTGTTTTCAAGGAGAAATTTCAATCTGTTGCCTAAAAAAGCCCTCAAGATCATTTTTCTTTGTGGCAAAAAGGAAGGGACACGTAAGCATATATGATGTATCAAGTTTCCTTATTTTCTGTAGTTAGCTTTATAATATGATTGCTGACAACTTTTGGCAGTACCTTTTTTTTTTTTTGATTATGTGCTTACTTAGTAGGACTGTGTCTCTGATGCTTGTGTTTTCATTAACTGCCAGTGACATCCTCTTACGTGTTAGACAAAACTTTTTAATGGAAACAAAGTCCATCATTGTTTTAAATCTGTATTTCCCTTCTTAGCCTTTTATTGCTTTTCTAGTTATATTAAAAGATTTCAGGTATTCAGCCTGTGTCTTTGTAGAGAATGACCATATTTTTCTTCAAGATCCAGTTTATTTCATGCCTGTTTCTGATTTTGAACCAGTGCATTAGAAACTGATTAGAACAGTGTTATGGAGATCAGACTGTGAAAGGTGAAGTTGCAATTTAGTTTTTGTAACATGTAAGGGGGAACTCTAATGAATTACCTAATAAGCCTAAGACATGTATCCTAATAATTTTCAGTCCATCTCAGTGACAGCTTTGCTACTTCTTGCGATACCTTCCAGCAACAGATCTGTGGTCTGTAAATTGCGGTACTACAGGAAAAAATTGGGTTGAAAGATTATTTTTTTCTTAAAATATTTACTTGTTATTTTTTTATTTCCAGAGGGCATTCCTGAAATCAGTAATTCTCACGTTATTTCATGAGTAGCCTTTTGGGGAAAACAACTGCTCAACTGGAGAGACCAAAGACTTGGGCACTTTTCAAGAAGGAAGCTGAGGGCTCTGCTTTGTAACCTATTTTCAGCACAAAAGGAGATTTTAATGTGGGCTTTGCATGACCTAACCATTTGTGTGATGTTTTGGTTTTGTCTCAGTTGCTATTAGAGGAGCTCCAAAAATAAAGGTTGATGCCAATGAAAAGTATTTCCTGCTCTAGTGAAGAGGGAACTTGCCAGAGTGATAGAAACATGGGTTCAAATCCTTTAGGCAGGAATTGAACTTGGATTATCCAAATTCTGCAGTGGTGTTTCTCTTGCTTCTTTTTCCAACTATTTTCTTCTCAGAATGTGAAAGGAGATAAATCCTTATTTACCAGATTCCTTGTTTTGAACATCAGACTGTAAGTTATAGTGTCTCTTTTAAAGATGAAACTGAGTTAATTATATCAAAATATATGGACGTGCTTTCTTGTTGAATCTGAGGAAATACAGTGGGTCTGCTTTAGACATCATTTAGTAGAGCAACAGGATTGCTAAAATAAATGATGGCTCAAAGTGCCAAATTCAAATATGAATGTGAACTCAGTTTTAGGTTTGGTTATCCTGACAATATACTACAAGTCATTCTACACCCAAATATACCTTATTAAAAAGCAAAGCCTAGCACTATTTCCCCTTTACCAAGTATATGTAAATTATATTCCCTTTCTGTTTGACTACTCTGCTGTTACTTTGCTTATGCTGTCTGTGAACTATCGAAGTATTTAATTTTGCATTGCTGAAAGCAGTTTTGATCTTCAGTGCGTCTTTTAAGACTAGAGCATTGTTCTAGTCCAGAGAGTCAGCCAGATAGAACTGTACTGACATTAGAGGGGTTAGCTTCAGGAACTCACCTTTATTTCAACTTATTTTACATACTTTGAGGAGCACATATGAAATGTAAATAATTATTTACATCAAAAAGCAACCTGTCCCTTTGCTTTCAGCTCATCTGAAAAAAAAAGCGCTATGGCAAAGTATTTTTCTTAGGCAAAAGAAAAAAGGAAAAATTGCTCATGGAGACATCTTTGATAGGGAATCTTTGATTTCTGAGGGGAATGAACAAGGTTCCTGATCTAGGAAGTTTCTTGAACACTCGCTTATAGTCATTCCTATTTAGAAAGACAACTGAGCATATTCTTGATTTTTAATTGCACTTTTAGCACTTTCCAGAATAAACCAGGTGTGGTACAGGTGCAGTGCTTTCACAGAAAGTTGGTTTCTAAATAAACAGGTGGACACGGGTGGAAGCCAGAGGAATGAATGCAAAAAGGGAACTTTGTGGAATCAAAATGAGTTGATTCTTGGAATTTAGAGTTGGTGTCATTCTCCCGATTTCCTTGATGGGTCTGGTCTCTGTCCCAAAAGATAAACATTACAATGGATATTTTAATAATTTATCTTTAAGCTGGCTAATACCTGTTGTAATGTATTATCATATGATCAGCCAAGGTGATCAATGCCAGGACAAAGAGGACTCAAATTTCTACAGCTAAAGGTGTAAGCTTCTCCTGCTAACATTGAGACTCTGTTATCTTGGCTGTGCATTTGTTAACTGACTAAGAAGTTTGCCTTTATGGATTGGCAGAGACCCATAGTGGACTAGTTGTGGGTGTATTTACTGTCCGTTACTCAGCCTAGGCAAAACACAGAAGTTTCATGGCAGCTTTTTTGCAACCACGTGTTTCCCTGAGTCATAGAGAGTAGAAGGAGGCTTGGAAGCAGAGTTTGTCTGGCCGTTTTAACATAGTGTAATTGAGGTTTAGGCTCATTTTTCCTAGCTTAAATTCTATGAAAGAAATGAATATGTGAGCAAGTGTTTTTGCTGTTGAGGCAAGTATCCTGGATTTTGACCCTGCTACAACTCCCATTGAAACAAATGGCAAAACTTCTGTTTAGAAGAAGCCTTTAGGATTTTGCTTTGTTGTAATGTCATAATGACAAGCTTCAGTGAAGTAAAATGATATTTCACTTCTCATTTATAAAGTAGTAATGTTTAGTATCATCAGAACAAAAGCTCTTAAAAAGTCATGCTAAAATTACAGCACTCAAAAGATCTCATTTGCAAATTGGAAGGAGCTGCGTCGTTAGAAAATAACTTTCCATTTGCAAGAAGCAGTTAGGAAGTGCTGTGCCATCCAAATTCTTAATTAAAAAGTAGAACAATCCCCTTTCCCACCTGCCCTTCCCTGTGTCTTACTGTAACTTTTTTTTCCCCCTACTGCAAAGTTTGATATCAAAATCAAGGTGCGATTCGCTTTTGTTCCGGTGAAATCCAGACAAATAAAGCCCCAAGCGGATAGCTGGCATAAATCTCATTCTGGAGAGCACGCTCTGCACACCCCTCTTTACTCACCCCAGGCAGAGGAGGCGTTGGCATCGCCATGCCGTGCTTCCCGGAGTGGCTCCGCAGCCAGCGCAGCTGGAATTCCTGAGGCTGCCCGGGAATGCCTGCGGAGAGCGAGTGCCTGACGCAAAGGCAGGAGCCTCCTACCCATGGGTGAGAGAAGTCTTTCTGTCAAACCTTTTCCATCTGAGCCTTTTAAAAAGGCATAGGTGGGTGGCTAGAGGAGTACGAGTGCCCAAGCAGTTAAGGCACTCGGTCTTTGGGAAAGCCTCCTAAATATCTGGAGCTCAAAACCACTGCAGAAACATACAGGGGGAGGAGCATGTTTGCCAGGAAGGGTGGAACAGGTTGTCAGCTTTCATCTCAAAGTGTTTGGTGACATTAGCCTCTGGAATAATGTGGGTTAATAGAAAAGTACATTTTTTGACCTGAAAGCGAAACATGAAGGAGCAAAGCCGATGTTGCACTTCTTTTTTTGCTTTGTCCCCTGTAGAAGGTGAGACATCTTTCAGCTCTAACTTGTTTATGTCCAAGCAGTAGGGAAATAGAGGTTTTTTGGGATAAAAATGTACTCTGTTCTCATTTAAAATCTGCATACTTGAAGTTACACTCTCCTTTGAATGTGCAGATAACTGCATCCCTGCTTTACTCCTCCAACTGCACTTCCACATATTTGGGTGAAAATTCTGTCCTCAAGGTCATGGGGTTCAAACTGTGTTGGACTGGGGAGCAAATGTGATGGGAATTTCCCAGGGTATTCAGTCAGAGCCCTTCTGGTGGAGGGCAAGGGAAGCCTCCTCCTGTTTTGATCACCATTTTGTGTGTCATGTTAAAACTTGTTTGAAACATTACTGATGCCTATGAAGAAGGGACAGCCTCTTTCCTTTCATTAACTCTCATCACTAGTGGGAAGCTGGCACTGCTTTACTTCGTTTTTAATAGAGTTGAGGTTCCCAGTCGCCTTTTCTGGTTTGCTCTCGTTGCCTGTGTGGCACTGGGGAGTGGGAGAACAAGGTGCTCTGCTGGTAATTTTAGGAAAGTTTCTATGCCTCAGCTTTCCCACTATTGAAACTGTGCTATTATGTTTGTTTATGTTCTAAGTGTATCTGTTTGCAGTCTTTTCTGGAGCGTTTTTTTTTTCCTGCCTTTTAATTCAAGCAGTTGAATGTGACCAACAGTAACAATTAGTGACTCGTTTAGTAATTTAACTGGAAACCTTTCTTAGATTTATTTTACTTATAAAAATTATTGTCTCTAACAAAATATTCTACAGTGCATTGTAACAGCCGTTTTTTCACAAACAAGTTATGATTTAGAGAGCGCTTTTATTAATGTGTTCATTTAATTTTAGTACATCATTCATACTAATGCATGTCACGTTATAATGCCTTCATAAGTACTCTGAGAATATCAAATAAGACACTTAAAAATAACTTCAGGAAATAAATTATTGCCTTTTTAAGAACAATATGCAGGCATACCTGAGTACATATAATTGTGGTGTTGTGCATATTCTTCCTTTAGTGGTGCTCAACCACCTTATTTAGCCCAGGAGTCAGAATTTATTTTTAATGTGGGAAGGGACCCCAGGCCTTGTGGGATGAAAAGACACCTTTGAGAAAGGTAATAAAAATAAGCAGTCAGCCAAAAAAGGGGAGGAAGAGAGAACCAGCTGTCAGAGAAAGCTGTATTTTGGAAGTCAAAACTACAGGACTAAAGTGATAATTACCAACATTCAAGCTGAGTTAGATCTTTAAAGGATGCTAAAGCAAATAGCAAAAGTTTCTTTGGTTGTAGAAATAAAAAAAAGAGAGGTTCTGTTCTGTGAAATAAGAGTGGGGTGGCCATCAGAGACAATCCAGCTATAGCTGTCAAACTAAATTAATACTTCATCTTGGTTTTCAATAAAGACAATGATGTTGATATTATTAGGAAACATTTTTAAGTCCTCTATGTGATGTACATGTGCTCTTTACTATCTAACTCGCCACCCATGTTTAGGAAAGATGCATTCAAATTGGAGCAGGGTAGAGAATAGCTAGTTTGGGGAAGAGAAAGAAGATCTAACTTGTGTACAAGCAGTAAAATACAGGCTGGGAGGGGATATATTTATTGTCTAGAGAATTATCCGGGATGGTAGCTAGCACTGAAGGAGAAGTGTTGTTGCAGCTGAGTGATGTCATTGTCACACAAACAAATTGGGACAAACTTGCTATGACTTTTAGGTAGAAATTGAGAACGCAGGTTGCTAGTTGCCAAAGCAGTGAGCAGAAGGAGCAAGAAATAGAAAAACTTAGGTGTTTTTTAAGGTAGAGCTCAACAAATCAATGGAAGGATTATGTGGTACAGTTCCTGGTGGTAACACAGTCTTGGAAGTGATAATGCAGAAGATGTCTCCAAGTGCATGTTCATACATGAAAAATCATTCAAGCGTTAATCTTGCTTCTTCCCTCCTTTTTCTCCCTCTGCATCTAAAATGGAATGGGTTTAAATAGGTGCTGTCCTGTCATGACCTCTGAGCACAACTAAGTAGGAACTGGACAAAGCAGATGCAGGATTTTTTTTCGTAGTGAGGAATCTGTCAAGTGAGGACCACTGACGACTCCTGAGATGAATGAAGGAAAGCATATTACTATCAGTGGTGGGTTTTCACAGAAAATATGTGTTTGCAAAGTGTTCTGTTTGTTCAGATCAAGTAATTTGAACCAACATCAGTAATACAAGTTTGAACAGCTTAAGAAGTGGTCTGAAGCTGTTCTACCCAGTTTTCATAGAAATGCTCATATGATTTTATTTATTCGTTAAGTGACTCCGTTAGAGATTTAGCTTCCCCCATTTTACTTTTTTTATTTCTTTATTTGTTACAGCTACTTAATTAGGGGTGAAAGGGGAACAACAGAATTATAAAGAATATCTAAAATACCCCCAATTCTTAACTTTATTGTACTCCTACTGATATCAAAGCTGAACTTCAATGTTTTAGTGACAATAGAAGCAAGTATTAAATATCATTTAGTTTGAACATTGGAATTAGACCAAGAATGTCTGAAATATTAATTCAGTCTAAACATTTTTCTGGAATGTTTCTGTATTGCTTTAAAAGGAACGGTATCTTTCATGTAGATACATGTCAAGATCTTAATACCTGACAGTCTTCAGTGCTGAGTTACCGTCAGTGCGAGCATGGCTTAACCTCTGTCCCTGGCTTTCCAGATAGTGGAACCTGTGTGTGGGATGGGCACGGCACGAACATCGAACTTGTCTCTGCAGACAGTGTGGGTGACGCTCTCACAAGCCAAAGAGTAAACAAACTTGGGTGCAGCAACATGTGCTTTGACAGAGGAACTAAGGGATGGACGCCTAGGGATCTTGAGGTTATGAAAAGCATACTTGTGTGCCTTGCTTGCTGTGTTTTAAATGTGATCTGAATGTAGCAGTGCTTCTGGAAAACAGTATCTAAGAAAGCGTGCGTAGGTTAAAAAAAGTCTGACTTGGATGCATGACAAAGCAAATGCACAAAGTGCTTGTAGGCAGAGCAGTATTCTGATCCATTCCAGAAATAAAGCACGAAGAGTTTGAAAACAGATCGCTTCCAAGACTATTGGGGGAAGCAAGCCTGTATTCTTCCATGACTGAATGCTGTGGGAGGACCTGAATGTTCCCTGTGAGGAGCTGAGTACCACCAACCACCTTTGAATGTGACTTTCTCCGCTTACCTTCCTCATTTGCCCAGCAGCTGCTTCATTTCACTGCAGCGGTGGCCAAATTGCTTTCTGTAGGCAACATGTCATTTGTCAGTGAAGTTTTGCAGCGTGTTTTGAGTAATGATCGGAGACAGAGGTCGCCCCGAATATCAGAAGATACAAGCCATTCCTTCAGATCACTGAGGTCCCATTGCATAAGTAAATGAGCATTGTCTTTACTAACTGTTTTGTTCACTAGGTGATGACAATTCTGGAAGGAAGGTGATTACTTTCAGTTGCTGCCGTATGCCCCCCTCCCATCAGCTCAATCACACCAGATTGCTGGAGTAAGTTTCTCTCAATCTCCCGCGTGGACTACTTTACATTTTGTATGTGAACTTCTATTAGCTTGTTCCCAGGTGAATGAGCTTTCAGGGAGGAAAAGCAGGAGGCAGGGAGTGAAATGAAAAAAGGATGTAGGACCTATTAGTGTTAATATTAAGTGAATGAGATGCGGATGAAACTGCCAGACTTACTTCACCTGGAACCTTAACTAGAGGAAGCAATTCACTATGTAATGAAATTAACTTGTTGTCTTGATTTTATTAACGAATTCTGATAGTATTTAAAAAATCAAATCTATCATGAGGACCAATGAAAGAGAAATTCTAGTATTTTAGTGCTCCATACATACATTCTCATGAATAGCAGTTTGCCTTAGTTTGCTATACATCATCTCCTAAATCACTCACCAAGAGCATTGTTTAGTTATTTGCATCTTAGTGGTTTTCCTCTTTTTATAAAAAAATCTGCATTACATACAATATATTATGCTTAACGTTTTTATATGTATCTCACTTTGTAATGTTTGGGGGTTTGTGCTAAAGAGATTGTAAATATGTAAAATCACAACATTCTTCCTCATAAGCTTGCTGCAGCAAGGTACCAGGACATGTTTCTGCCTTGTAGTTTGTCACTACAAGGAGATCCGTTCTGCTGTGACAGTCCTGGTCTTATTAAGATTTTTAAGCCAATTTGGATTCCTTGTACAGCCTCCATTGCCAAAATGTTTAAGCACCTTTCAACCGTCAGCACCCACCACCTTTGGAAAGGACTGAAGTGCTGTTATCTCCACTTTTCAGAAACAGAGAGGGATTAGAAGGCACGTTATTTAAGACATGTGTTTGAGACCATCTTGCTTCATTTGTGTGCTCTTTGCACCTAGAGTTATTTCCACAGCCTTAAGCCAGAGCTTCCCATGGGAGAGGGAGTGTTGGTGCCTAGGAGGAAGAGCCACACCAGCCAGCTCCTCACCTAGAGGAGCTACCTGCAGTCATTATAGGAAACGCCAAAGAAAGAAGTGTGACGAACCACGTTGCTAGCAGACCTAAGAGCAATAGCTAGGGCTCTGTTGCAGAATGATAAGATAGTATTGAGAATTACACGAGAAAGTTGAAATTTGACACAGCAAGAGATGATGCCAGATTGTACTCCTACATCATTGCTTCATTTGAATCATTGAGCTGTGTAATAGGGCATGTAGTGTTCTGAATTGTAGGAGAAAGGGAAGACAAGAGCATCTTAAACTATACCATAAAAGAATGAACACGCAGAAATCTGCTTATAAACATGCAGTATTATTTCAAGATGGGATAAGTAGTGTAGTTCTTTAAATTAGTTTCAAAGGAAATGATCTGTGAACGAGGTCCCCACAATACAAACAAGGGAGACAAATATATTCAAGAAAACAGTTTACAGTAACAAGTTGTAATTGGCAGTAATTAGGGCTAATGGATTTTTCAAGAATTTTAAAAGTTTTAAATTGAGAGGAAACCCCAAGATTTATTCTTTATTATTTTGAAAAGTCAAAATAACAGTGTTTGCTTGGCTAAAAGGAAGGAATTTACAAAGACCAGAAGAAAGCAGAACAGAAGTCCCTGTCAGTTAAAATGCATCTTTTTAAAAACTTTTTGGAAAACACAGTCCCATATTGTCTTCATCTTTTAGCGATTCATGATCAGTGTAGTTTTTGTAACTAAGTATGTTCTTTCAAATTTCAGGCTCTGCAGTGATGTGGAATTATTGGCAACACTGCCACTAGAGAAAGATGAACTTGTTAGATAAATACATTGAAGCAAACGGGAATTTGCTGGCATGCTAGTCACTAGCATTCTGTGCAAAAATAGCACGTTTTGTTTCTCAGTTACTGCTTTAAAAATCTCATCCAGTAAACTGTCTTAAAACTAAAATGTTACCTTTCTCCTCAGGTACTTAAAGTATACTCTGGACCAGTATGTAGAGAATGATTATACTGTCGTCTACTTTCACTATGGCCTGAAGAGTTTGAATAAACCATCTCTGAAATGGTTACAAACAGCCTACAAAGAATTTGACAGGAAGTATGTCTCCAAAATACTTGGTTCAATCTTTTGGTTGTGTAGTGTCTGTAAATAATTTCCATGAAGGAAGCAGATCTTCTTGATCTGCCTGCCACAAACTGGGTTCATTTTGCCATTGCAAATTCTTGTAATGATATTGTTGCTGTTGGTTCTCTTCTAAGTGTCTTCTCTGCAGTGCTAAGGAATGGCCTCAGTGCTGCGGTGGTTATCCAAAGTTGTAAAAAGCCTTGCCCTTTCTGTGCACTATTTAACCTAAGATTTCATTTTGCCTGTGACACCTTATTGGTCATAACTCTCAATTATCTCACAGTTGTGTTGGAACCTTTAATTGTCCCAAGGCTAGGTGGTTGTATACAAAAAAAGGAAAGATTAGTTTTTAACAATCTCAACCCTTGCAAGATTTGTTGGTTTTCATATGTAAAGTCCCGAAGGGACCACTGTGCTTGTATATGCCTGACCTTTGGAGTAATAATGGCTACGGCTCATGGCTTCATGTTTAATTGGTTAGGGTGCAGTCAAGGCCAAAGCTCCAAGGTAAATAGCATTTTAACAGTGTAATCTAAAGTTCTGGTGTTTATTCTCTGAAAATCCACACTTCCCAGTGGAAAGTTCCTGCTTAAGTCAGTTTGTCTTGCTTGCAAGTTGTTACTTGATCTACTTGTTTGTAAGTTGGCCTCAGGGCAACATGATTGAAAGCAAAAATGTACACAAATAGCTCTTTCCTGATAGTGAGAGTGTATGTGCATGTGCATTCGGGGAGGGGGGGGGAGATCATGTGTGTTTGACTTTTTCAATTTTGGAACTGGAATGAGAAGCAAATATTATAAAAGATGCTTTGAAAAAGATTGTTGGGTGTTTCTAGACTAGACTGGGATATAAATGCCTGAGTGTTTCATAGGACTGCACACCCTACTTTGAAAATTGAATCGGAGATGTGTACAGCATCTTTTGATGGTCTAGTGACAGAGCTCAGACTCCTTGGCATCTCAGCCAATAACTTCCAGAAACTCTAAAACCGAATAAGCAAGAAGATGAGGTTGTGCTTAGCAGCCCTCAGAGCTGCAGTGGGAAACTGTCATCAGAAGCCTCCAACTGCTTTCATGAGATACTGCTCTCCACTCAGCAGCAGACCGAGAAAGCTTTTTAGTTTTGCCAGTTAAATTTCTGAATATGGTTAGTACCGTGTATCTGTTTTTTCTGGGGCAGAGTAAAAGAGAAGAAAGGTAGAGTCTCCTATATTTTGTCTTTGGTCAGAGATTTGGACTAAATACTGAATTTTGCTCTGCACTGACAATTCCTGAAAGTAAAGCACTGTATGGAGTTGGAAGCCTGCCCTCCTGTGCTGTTTTCCTTCTAGGAGAATCCCAAGGCAAATTTACAGTTGCTGTATGGGGAGACACAGTATGAGGGCAATATCTTCTTCAGTTTTGTGGCTTTCTGACATGCGTACATCTCAAGTGCACAAAGTCACTCCTGTTTATGCAGAATCTGTTTTCTCCATTCCCTCACACTGACCCAGAAAGCAGGAGAACCAAAGAGGAACAAGAGAAGCCCAAGTAGTTGGGCAGAACCACACAGCCGTACACCCGTCATTTTATTCACAGTTGGGATTTCTTAGCATACTGTCATTGAGAAGCTCAAAGCAATATTCACAATGTTATGTGTGCATTCCGCTGTACTAGCCAGAGGGGGGAAAAAAGCACCTTTCAGACTTATTCTGTGTGTGTGTTTTGGGGGTCCAAGGAAAGAGAGAACAAAGGAAAGCAGAGGGGATAACAGTAATTAGCTAGCATCATGAAAACAAATGTCCAACAGGAATAGTTTCAAAAGAATAGATCTGGCTTTGAAGGTTTACAGCAGAGCCTCAGGAAAGTCACACGGACATTTAACTGTAATTCAGGAAACTGTGAAGTATGTAAACTTCCACAGAAGTGACAGCTTAGGCCCATTGCTTCAAGGTACAAAACAAACTTAAAATGGAAACTTTAGTAAAGCATCTCAGGTGTGTTGCTTGTTAGTCTTTATTGTTGATTTTGGGTTCTGTGGATTTTGTGGTTAACACAGTGGTGCCAATTGCACAGAGATAGTTGTTTGCTTGTGTATGACAGTGGCTTTGTGAAAAGAATGCTTCTCATTCAAAGATGTATTGGCCAAATTAAAACCCAAAAGGAAAACCTGTTGTAATTGCTGAGTTGGTCCCTTTCCCTCCTCTCACAAGAAGGTTTTTCTTAGGAGTTCACGATCATTTTTTTCCATGGTTGTGTTTTTTCTAACAATGTATGGTGAACACTTGGAAGGGGCGCTCCCTACTGGGAAGCAAACTTGGCAAAGTGTAAGCAACAATTTATATAGAAAAGCAGGATATTTCATCATGCATTTCTCGATTTCATTTTGCAGTAATGTTGAGTAAGAGCAGCCTGGTTTCCATTTCAGTTTCAGCCTACTAGAATCTGTTGTTTATGTATCATGATATGACACAGTACAATCAAGAAAAGCTATAATAGGGAAGGGGTTTTGTTTCATAGAAAGGGAACCATCCAATAAAACAGCATGCAGTTGGCTTCACCTTTAGTAATTACTAGCAAAAAAAAGACAAAAGTAGCAGTGAAAACAAAAGATTAGATGTAAATTTTACATCTGAAAATTTAGAGATCTTCTCCAACGTGAAAATCCTGTAAGCAGAAAATAAAGGGAGATTAAGAACAGTAATTCTTTGTATCACAGAGTTTTTTACAGACTTTTCATTCTCTTCTCAATTTTTTTCAAGTTGCCTAATTTCCTTTCTGTCCTCCTGTTATTAAACCTGTGAGACAGCAGACATTGGTTAGGAGTGTAATAGTGTTATCTTGGCTATCATCAAAACTGCCCATTTTTTAAAATTGGGGTTTTTTTTCATTTTACATTCAGTTTCTTCTCAATTAGGTCTTTTTAATGTATTTGAAAAGACTGCTGTATAATGTTCCTGTAATAATACCTCCCATTCAGTTGCAGCTATTCAGTTCTACCATCTGTGATATTCAAAGGTCTTCTAACAATTTCATTTTCTTTTCCTAGGTATAAGAAAAACCTTAAAGCACTCTATGTTGTACATCCGACCAACTTCATAAAAATTCTATGGAATATCTTTAAACCTCTTATAAGGTACTTGGCAGTTTATTCAACACATTTTCCCATTTAGTTTAAGGACGGTTTGTTCTCTACTAAGTTGCTTTTAAAAAGGCTTGAGGTAAAATATGTCAGGTAACAGCACAATAGCCGTTTAAACTGTCTTGAACTAATGAGTGAGGTGAGCTTAAGCTTGGGTATGAATAATAGGGTAGAGTTCTTTTCTTTCTAAGAACCGGGAGTCTCAATTCATAGTAGTTTTACTCATACGTTAGAGTAAATATCACTTTAAAACATAGCTATTCTGTGGACCATGAATGCCTTTTTTTGTCCTCTTTGGCAGCACTTAGCACAATAGAACTGGGTCTGTGACTGGAGTTACTAGGTGGGATGGTAAAGCAGCTAATAGACGGTTAACCTTGGGTCTCATCTCAAGTGCTGAGATGAATAGGAATGATACTACTTGTGTATTCAGAGTTCATGGATAAGCCCTGAAGTGCCCATAAGAATTTGAGGTGGAGGGTATAATGTGAAGGTGGAAGTATTTTACTGGTGCGTTCTTATTCTTTGCATGGTAAAAATTGATGCTACCTACAAGGACCCAGCAACAATGGGCAGATAATGCTAAGTGCTAGGGTGGTTGGGCTTTCTTAGTTTCTGCTCCTGAATTTCTGTCACTTTCAAAGGTATTCAAACATTTTGCAGATTATATTATGAATGTCCTCAGGGCTGAAGGACAAAAACAGCTTATCTTGAGAAGCCGTAATGAACCAACTAAAAATGTCCATTACAGTAACTTGCAATTGATTAAATTCTGACTGGTAGAAAGCTAATTAATTAGAAAGGGAAGTTTAACTTCTAGACGGATCAGAACATGTAAGAAGCATTTGAAAATAAAAAAGTAATTACAGCCGAAAATCCTTCCAGAATATGCTGTTCTTAAAACAAGAAGGCTGACTGTGGAGCTTATTTTAACTAGCAGTAAAATAAATGCTAGAGATCCAGGACATAGGCCAATGGTGAGAAAAATGTGACAGAAGCAGGAGATCCGGTAGCTGATAGTACCTCAGGAATGGGGATGGATTTTTTTTTTGCGGGTCCTGATTTGCTGTAGGATGGATATGGAGAGCTTTGTAGAAAAAAAAAACATAAAACTTCTAGGTGTGCCTGACAACACCTAGATGAAATCAACTTCTTTCTCCAAGGCAGCTGAGAGCTCCTTGGGAATAGCTCCAGGCAAGTGGTTTTGGGACACTGATGGTTTTCAGTCTGTTAACACACTCAGTGGAGCCACAGCTGGACAACAGCTGTGCTATTTGACTTAGAATAATAATTGGCTGCTAATTCTTACAAAAGAGAAGTTTAAAGGTACCTGTTCCAAATAATCATTTTCCCTGGATCTTACTATGTCTATGTAAATAAGATTAATACGTCTTTTCTTGGAAGAGTGTGATACACAGGCAATTAAATCCTTAACTTTGGATGTGATCCTGA
Organism: Chionis minor; assembly: GCA_013398295.1. Taxonomy (NCBI): domain Eukaryota; kingdom Metazoa; phylum Chordata; class Aves; order Charadriiformes; family Chionidae; genus Chionis; species Chionis minor. Next base: position 837,205 of record VZSF01000012.1, on the reverse strand, counting down.
TAAGCTTGAGCATTCGTATCTAGCATAGAAAATTCAAACCAGGACTTGTCATCTTAGATGCATCATTATCATCTCGACCTTCTGAACACCCTGCTTTCATCAGTTCTTGTTTGTGCTTGACTTTTACCTATGTGTACCTGGACACTTGATTTGAATCTAATGTTGCAACATTCTACTCTCTGTTGTTAAAATATGTGACCAACAGATACAAAGATATTTGTACACTGGCACTGACAAAATAATTGTAAGTACGAGTACAGAAGGCAGGAATTAGCTGAAGCTAGGAAAAAAACCCCATCTTTACTGCTTAAAATGGTTTAATTGCCAAATACTCCCATGCGTTTGTGGTTTGGCTTAACTCAAGTTTAGCTTTCTCAAGCAAAGGAAAACATAAGAATGTAATTTTAAAACTCAAGTGTGAGAGTGCCTAAATTGTACTCTCATTTAATACTAAAACTTACTAACATTGTTGATTTACTAGAATAGGACAATTTAACATTTGTTCACGGTTCCTTTTCCTTCCAGTTTAGCATAATCTTATTGTAGCAAATCATACTTTAAATAAAAGTGTCAATATTAAAACAAAGTTCACAAAAAGAAGGCAGAAAAATTCTCTGGACTTTCTATTTCTAGCTTTACTGAATTATAGTCCAGACTCATTTGTAGACAGTGTTTTGAATAAAAATCACAGATGTAAAATAAATTTCATTATCAAGAAACATGCATTTATTCTTCAGAGATCTGTTAGTACATTTGGTACCCTGTTAGTACATGACCCAAGTACTTCGACATGACCAGTGTATTTGCTAAGAACTGGATGAATGACAGAATTCTTAGAGTGAAGAACAAAAGTAATAAGTACTTTAGCATACTTGTATTTGAAAGTATTAAGGACAATATAAGTACTTACAATTTTTCAAGCTCCCGAAGTTTATTGATCTTCTTTCCAGTTCCAAAAGAGATGAGCAAAAGTTAGTGTTGTCAGATGTATTTTTTCCAAACTGCAAGAAAAGCACATTTCTGTGTGTAAGCTAACAGAAGCCACCCACCTGTTATTAGATTAATATACATTTAGGTGGTGATGCTGATGTGGGATTTTTAAGGAACAGCAATAATTCCTAATTGCCTGGATTTAGTTACAAATTATGTGTCAGGTATTAGAAGGGGTGATTAGTTACAGAGTATTCTGCGCTAGCCGGCGGCTTAGGTAAGACAATGAAATTGCTGAAGTTGTACACACATAGACTGATACCCATCGGTGTCCCCTTGCTAGCTTGCCTGCTAGCAAAATTTCCTTCATTTCAATTAAAAACTTCGAAAATGGTGAAGTGACTTATATTTCTACCATCTCCCACTAGAGGGAGTGTTTGCACGTGTATTTGACAGTCAAGGGATAAATTCATTGATGTGAGAGAATTTTTCTCGAATTTTACTGTCAAAGTAAGTTGCAGCAAAGTACGCTTTTTATCATAAGCACCTATTATTTTGCTTGACACTTCATTACAAGACAGATATTTTGTGTAGTAGAAAAATATGAAATTATTTCAGACCATGTGTATAAATGTGTCTCTGAACATTGTTTGAACACCTCAGCCTGTGAGTAGTGTTTTCTGACTGAAACTCAAGACCTCACTAGTGATACTCAGTGCTTCAAATTTGGAAAGCTGTTTTGCCTGACTCATAGAAAAACCTTATTATTCAGGATGTTTCCTAGAAGTTATGCAGCCCTTTTCAAAATAGGTAAAGCTGATGGCCCAATACTATCCACGCTTTGAAAATCTTGCCTGTCACTTACTACTTTATAGTTTGTGTCTACAGCCCCATTGTTTTGTCTTTTGGCAGGGAGAAATGCCTAAATAATACAAACATGTTGTTCTGTGGGCCACGCAACATTTCCTCCTAAGTTAACAGTTCTTTTAGTGAGCTTTCTAATGCTGTGTGAAAGCTGTTTTTCAGTAGCTTTTAAAGCAGTGTTTTTCATATCTATGCAAATCGCAAAACATTCAGATGGAAGTCAGTTATTTTTATTCAAATCAGACTCTCAGGCATGCACTGTATATGTTTGATCATATGAAATGAAATGCATCTTATGTCTCCTGCTGCTTCAATTACAGTCTAATTTTGAGTTGCATCAGCACTTACATTTTTGTAATAGAAACTAAACCCTTCATAAATGTTCTTCCCATGCTGATTTTTATACTTCTTTGTGATGTTTTTTCTTTTTTTTTCTAGCCATAAGTTTGGGAAAAAAATCACTTACTTAAACTATTTAAGTGACCTGAGAGAGCATCTCAAATATGACCAGCTAAATATCCCTCAAGAAGTCATCCGGTATGTGGCAAGTTTAAAATAAGTTGTCTTGCCTTTTCTCAGGTAGAGTTGCATCCTGTTCACTGTATTCCAAGCAGAATCTAATTCTATTTCTTCAGTGATTAAAAGTCTAATTTACTTATTCGTGCTTGGTTGGATTTAGTTCTGAAAACTGTATTGTCATCAAAGACGTGCTGAAGTGCATCAGGTGTTTAGAGAAGAGAACACTATATAGTTTTCTACAGATTTGGAACATTTCTAACTCAGCTGTGGAGCATTTTCTTAGTATAATTGCAGCTTCTGTGTGAGTGTTAACAAAACCAGTCCATATGTCATTACTGCTTATGAGTGTCACGTAATGTTCATGGGCAGAAGTGTAATCCTGACCTCTTTGCTTGCATATTGTTACGGATTAAATTACTTCCTTTTGCTAAAAGCATTCCCAGTCAGTGAAGTGTTGATTGATTTTAAACTTTATGGATACATCTATCATTAGCGGATCCATTACTTTTATATCGTGCGTGTATCTGTGTTAGGGAGGAGTGTTGGAGAGGGGGCGGGAGAGGAAAAGAAAAAGAAATGCATAGGGCTGGAATTGTCAAGTGCCAGTATTAGTATCAATAACAGTCTTCTCGACGCAGCACTTTACATAGAAATGCTTTGATGTACTGACAGGAAGTGATTTTATGTCACTGCTGAATGAAACTGGAAGCTTTGATTATGACTGTTATTGATGCCTGGTGGGTTTTTACACAGCTTTTGTGTAAATATGGAATAACAGAAAATACCTTACAGCTCTAAGGTTATAAATTGGATTGCATAGTTGCCAAAGGAAGGGGAGTTGTATTTTGAGTAGTAAATAGGTTTGAATTTTGCTGTTAAATTATAGTGTGTTCCTATTTTTTGGACACGTTTATTACTATACTCCATTGGCTGAAGCAAAAGAGCTCTTCTGTGTCTTGCTTAAGTATTCTACCACAATACTACTTAAAAATTTCTCTAATGCTTATATTAAATCCAAGTTCTGTAAGACCTGCAACATATACACTGTTGTCAGAAAACCAACATCATGAGCAGTACCAGTAGCTGTTCATATATATAGTTTGTCAACTGTGGTGCACAGAAAATCAATAATTTCTTGATTTTTGCAGACATGATGAAACTCTTCGGAGGAAACAGAAGGGAAAACTGCCACCTGTGGTTAAGGTTCCTCCACCACGGCCACCTCTACCTACCCAGCAATTTGGAGTCAGCCTGCAATAGTAAGCTATGAGATTTCTAAAATACTAAATTGCTATACCCTGCAGCCTCCTGTAATGTGCAGATTCACGGGACAGAACGTCTGCAAATATATTTGTTTATTATATGTTTGGTTTCTCATTCTCTTTGAAAGCCACGAAACTACAAGGCTAGACAGTAGGTTTTATGAATTCCAGACAAGTGTCTCGGTCCCTGTGACCTGCGTGGTCTTCATGTTTACAATGTCTTTCTGCTAGTTAGTGCCAACACGACTCTACAACTTTTCTCCCAGTGGGCAGAAATTTGCCCATATATGACAGACCACTGAGCTAATCTGTTGCTGGTGGATGCTGGCAGTATGAAAGTGTTTTGGAGACATTTAGATGGTGGATAGCAAAGCCAAAATAAAGCTTCAGGCTCCAAAATGGCTGCATAAAGCTAAAATGCATGCTTGAGCCTTTATATATTGCTGGTTTGTTGCTCACATATTGTTCTGATCAGAGTTTTATGAAATGAATAAAATCACTCTCTTCCAGAAATGCCCTGACAGCTGTTTACGTAGATTACAGCACTGTATGTGGTATAAAAAATGATTTAGTTTACACAAGGAATGGGATGGCAGTAGTACTTGCAAGATTCGATTTTGGTTAAAAACAACAAAAAACCCCACAAAACCTTCTAGCTTCCTACCCACAGTCATTTCTGTCATCTTTCTATGGCATCCTTCTCAAAAACAGCTGAAGAATATTGTTCACGTTCAGCAAACGCAATTTAGGCTGTCTGACACATGGGCATTTGTCGAATCTCTTCCCACCACCAGTCCACATTTCTCGTTCTAATGATTCAGCTGTAAATGAGATATAAAATGTAATTTTTTCCTGGTTAAATGTTAAGCATTAGTCCTCTCTGGAAGGCCTGAAATTAGAACAATCAGTATCTATTGTGTAGGAGCTACTACGACATTAACTTTTATGATACCTCTTTAGAGTTCAACCTAAGACTTGAAACGTGGCTAACTCACTTCCCTAATTCAGAGAATATCTTTTAGGTGGGCTCCACTGGGTCATTAAGAAGGACAGTGTTTTATGCCACCACTTCAGTAGTAAAACCTGGACTGTTTGCAGGCATCAGGGCACGCTCTGTCACTTGTCTCCAGCCCAGCCTGGCTGCTCAAGCAGGACTACTGAACTTCTCACAGGCTTAAGCGATCAGACAGCATGTTGTGTGCCACTCTTACCATCTGCTACTCATATTTTATTTCTCTGACTGTGCCTGAAGAGTAAACAGTGTCTTTCACTGAGCTGCACATGGTGAGGGTGTGGTGGCCACCCTTCCTGGCTCAACCACTTCCCAGCTGTGTTACCATCAGCAAATCACGTCCTTGCTGCATGCCTCAGGCTTCCCATTTATAAAAGGGGTGGCTACTTATAAAGAGCTTTTCTGTGGGAGACCTGTGGGTGAAGAAACACTGAGCGAGGCATTACTATCATTTTTGACCCAGAGAGTTCCAGTGCTGGCAATGGAGGCATGGATGGATGGACGGACGGACGCCCTCCGTGTGTGGGTGCATCTCACAGCACTCGGGTGTCCAAAGTGGATGCACACGGGGTTATTTGTTCCTTCTGTTTGCCCATCCTTGTCCAAATTTCCTCTTGCACAAGAGACAGTGCTGCATCACCACATAAAAATCACAAGTAAGCAAATCCCCTGTGACTTCTAAATGAATAATAAAGGACTTAATTTAGATTGTGTTTGTGAAGAAGGGTAAATTGAATGGAGGAGAGGGAATGATCTGTGTAGAGGGCTTCTAAAATCTGAATGCAAAAAAAGTATCATCTTGATGAATGAATGGCTTTTGCTAATTCCCCCTTTATGGTCTCCGTAGACTGTAATGGCAAAATGGCAGTGACCTCCCATCTGTCTAGCAAGGAGGCAGGTTTGAAGTCTTCTCCTGGGTGAGGCTCTTCCATTTTTTCTGAAGAGAGCTATAGGAAGATCCTGGTTTTATTTTGTATAGGCTTATGAGAATATGTATGCTGTGTATTTCGTTAGAGTTAGTAAAAATTGTACTGTCAGAGATGCTGCTGAGAGAAAGCTGCTGTCATTAAAGAACTGTTTCTCTGTGGAGTCTTTAGTTTAAGAAAAGAAGTGATCAGGCCAGTAGGCCTGAGGTTTCATCCGATTCAGTACTTCTGGGAGGATGATTTTTCTTGAGTCAGTTAAAGGTTGGTGAATGGGATTTATCCAAAGCCATCATCGGTAGCCTGATTTTGATACGATGTTTGATAATGGTCTCCCAATGACTTCTGGCTGTGGAAGGTGGTAAAGCCATACTCTTTTAAATGTGTATCTCTAAAAGCAGCAGGAAGTGCTGTCTCTGGCAACACTTCCACATTTAACTTTTTTCTTGGTTTATTATCAGTTAATACATCTGCTTTCCAGAGCTATAATTAAAAACTAGAAGAGCAAAAAGTGACTAAGCATTGGTTCAAAATATCTCAATTTTGTCCAGCAGGCAGGGGGAGGCAGGGGACCTGTTTTGTTAGGACAGCAAAACGAAGCTGAAAGAAGTTTCCATCTAGACATGGATAAATGACTGTCTGGGACCAGTGCCTTGTCTTGGAGGAATCTGTTAATTCACAAAGACATTTTTAACCTTGTAGAGTAGTATTTTCAAAATTACATGAGGCAACTGGGCATTTAAAAATCATGGAAGGTCTGTGGCAGCTGGGAGTACAACTCTTTGAAATGTAATCTTTACTGAATTGGGTCTAATTTATGAGCGAGCTGAAGGGCTTATTATCAGGTTAGCTCAAAACTTTTCTTTTTTGTCTTGCCCCCATCCACTCAGGATCCAAACTCTGAATTTAAAATGGTTGCATTTGATCTTTTTAAGTCCTCAGTGTCATCCCAAGCTCTTTGTGGGGAGGATAAAACGCATACCAAGCTGACTTCATCGTAACTGACCATCCGGATTTATTTAAATTCAGTTGTCTGGGCTTTGCATGTGTACTTGATGTTAGGCACAGACGTGAAGTGGAAAACCTTCCTCATTGTGAGCTCCTTTGAGGACTCAATAATTTGTTCTTTGCAACTGGAACTTGGATCTAGTACCAAGTTGTCTTGAAGTTTCCACTGAAACTATGCCAATTCCAACAATAATAAATGAGCTTAACAAAGGCAGCTAAATCATCCAAAGGTGGCTTTTATAGGATGTCTTTAGAATCAAGTGTGGAGGACCAAAAAAGATTTGCATTCTCCCTATTTAATTTTTTATGCCTAATATGTGGTTTTCTTGAAAATATAAAATAACACAACTGAAACTAACATTCATCTTCATGGGAATATCAGACAGAACAGTCCTTCTGAGGAGTCTTTGTCCACAGTTAATTTTTCAGTTATAATTTAATAGGAATCCATGCCCAGATTTGACAGGTACTTAAGAATGTGTAGCACTGAGTGGGTGAGATCGCGTGCACGTTTAGTGTTTATTATGTCTTGCTAGTTCAAGCTTCATATGTGCAGATGGAAGAAGGAGAATAACAGCCGTAATGAGCTAGCTCAGAGGTTTGTCAAGCCCCAGTCATGTCTCCAATAGAGAGCAATAGCAGGTGTTAGCAGGAAGCAGTGTTAGAACAGGGCAAGGGTACAGCGATACTTCCTTGGCTATAATGTCCCAGCTCGCAGTGATCAGACTGACAGAGGAGAGTACTACAGTACCATGAAAATTACCTTCTGTTACTCACCTGTAGCTATTGCTTTTGTAAATCCAAACATTTCAAAGAATGTTCATGTGTTGTTCTGATATAGCAAGACTATTTTTATTTTCATTTGGCAATGCTACCTTCACACACAAAAAGTAGAGCAGCGGGAATTAGCTATTCAGAATGTATCCTCGCTAGTTTGCACTGCATGTCAGGGTGAAAAATAGGATTTTTATTCTTAAAGCTATTAATAAAGATTTTGTGTTTAAAAAGGCAAGGAAAAATGTGGGGTACCTTCTGTATTTCGGATAAATACAGTTAAAATGCAGGAATGAAGCTTCCTGAATTTGCAGTACTTTAAAGGAATTAATAATTGGCTGTATGGGCCAAGTGGCATCATTGTCCTCTGCTGTAAGTTCAGCAAGCTCCTATAAACCCCTGTTGCTGCACCCAGTTGCCTCTGTAATCAAGGAAGGCTACAGCTGGGCTCGAGCACAGAGCACAGAGTTGACCTTGACTAGCTATTGACATCGTTCTGTTTTCTCCGATTGGTTTTAAAATCTAACATTAAATATCTTTTGTGGGAAGACAGGAAATGTTTTGGTTTTCTATCTGTTGCCATGGATGGGGAGAGAGGGCAGAGAAAATGCACAAAAATTGCCACAACTGTACAGCTTTTACTTGTTGAATTGTTATCATAAACATTTCAAGGTGCTTTCCTTTTGGTCATAATATTTCTGCTTGTGCGTGCTGTGCATGCGTGACCAGGGAGGAAGAATGCATTCTAAACCAAATCTCAGCATGTCTCAGCAGGAAAAAAATGAAAAGAAGAGGAAGAGCAGAGAGAAATATCATCAGCCAAGAATACTTAATGACACTTCAGAACAATGTGTAAAGGCCTTTTCTGATAACTGTCCACTGTCTAGAAACGAGTCATTGGGTATATAATATGTTGTGGTAGCTAATCGTATTTTCTATAGTGAGGAGGACTCATTCTCCCTGGCTACTGTGTTTACTGGAATAGATCCCTCTTGAATTTGACATGTTGCTGCAATACCGTTCAGATTGTGAATCAGTTACAGAAAACTATACCCTGCACTGAAATGCTCTGTTAAGCTCACCTCTTAAGCAGAAAGTGTAAGAGAGCTCTCATTTCAAATTGCCTGTAGTGGTGCCTGATCTCCAATGTCAATTTGCATTGTCCATCATAAAGCACAGCTGCTCATCAGGCCATTCCAAACAAGGCATGAAAAATGCAGATTACTTGACAGGATCCACAAAGAGAGGATAGAGGTGTAATTTCATTGACCTCTGAGCAGGTCTGATTTACATTAGCTGAGGTAATGTCCCTATTATTTTTTGTCACCTTAGGTCTAGGTAAACTGAACACTATGACCCACATCGTGAAATGCTATGAAAATATCCATCCCGGCTTTCCCCGGTGTTGGAAAAACAGAACAAACCTTTGCATGTGACTTCCAGTGAATATCCTACTCTATTTTAAAACACCGTTTATCTTGAGGACCTCTTCCGTTGTACTGGGTGGGAAACCTATCCTTTCAAGGGAAATGGGAATCCTGTAGAAAATGGTAGATGTGCAGAAACTGTATGTTTTTCCCTAGAAAAAGGAAAACTATGTGTAGCTTTTATTATTACAAATTATAGCCCAGTTATTGGTCTCACCTCTCTCACAGATAAACTAGTGCTCAGCAGGAGCAAGTGCTGTAAATAATCAGTTTGCTATTTATACACTGAAATGGGAAACACATTTATGGGTAACAATAATAATTAGAAAACATTTATAAAAAGCTGCTGGGTTGCTATTTGGTGCCTCTGGAGTGAGCAGCTGTAAGAAAGCAAAAACAATCAGTGCAACTTCAGAGAGACCGAGAATGGGTTCCATGAGCTTAAATTGTCAATAATAAAGATGTAACAGCTTCCAAGTAAATTGAAGTCACGATGATGTTCCCATTTAAGTGAATTAGGCTTTCGACTAATTTTAATAAAAGTTGCCCTAAATGTTCAGGGTGCTGATCTGAATACACGAAAAAAAATTATTATATACACAAGAAGTGTGTTATTACTCCATTATTAGAAAGGCTAAAATAAATGGTTGGGGGTTTTTTTTCCCCTTATCTTGCTTTGCTGCAGGCTTTTCCTTGCTGGTATCCTAAACATTGACCTTGGTACTGACCTCATCTCCCAGCCCCTTTTCTTGTTTAGTCCCTTACCCGGGGGATGTCATTTCACTGGGGATTTCAACTTTGCATGCTGCGCAAAGAACCCCTAGAACTTCTTCCCTCGTGTGGCTTATTAGCAAGGCAAATTTATTAAGGGGGCTGCACAGTCACGGCCTGTTTTGTCCTCTGTTGTTGCAGCAGGGTTGTTGCACAACGCTGATCTGCTGCGAGAGAAAAGAATTCAGCGACGGAAGCTGCCTTTCAGAGCAGGGGCTTGGCGTGTTCTGCGTTTGCGTGGCTCTGTTCCCTTTGCTGTGGCCAAATTTTGCAAGGGCTGGTGTGAGAGCTCATGGCACTGAAGCAAAGTTACTTACTAATTTTTTCCTCTCCGGGGTCTAAGCGGAAAGCAGGGGGAAGGGGAGAATGACCTGGGTCTCAGAGCTGGTCTGAAAGGACTGCACAACTCCTGCATGGTTGTAACACTAACATGTGTAGAGCCGCCTTCTCTACAGTGTCACCAGCAGGCGTGAAACGGCTGGAAGAAGCAGGAGAGACTAGGGGGTGGTGGGATACATACCCTGAAAGGGGCTGAGAGGATTTTGCTGCTAGCAGAGATATTTTATGCAGGTACCTGATTGTCACTGTGGGTAAGAAGAGGATGCTGCTCTGAGAACTAGGTCATAAACTTGGTCCTGGCAGCATTTCAAGCCATGGCCTTCTCTAGTCAGTGAGTTTTTTTCATGAAGCACTTACGGCCTCTGGTTTAGCTCTCATAAGATGTCTGGGATAATGGGGAAGGTTGAAGTTGGACTTGGTCTTACGAGTCAAGTCATAAATATTTCTTCTGGCCACTATCATGTTGTTATGATACTACAGAGAATGGTCACTCCAGCAAGACCAGTACTGTTTCATATTGAAATTAACAGTGCCTCGCCAGTGTGTAAGGACAAGAAGTTGTATCACTTCATCCAAAGATCATACCTGCAAGCAGCAGCAAATGCTGAGAATTGCAAACATATAAAAGATCATACTTTTGGATTATCTGAATTAAACTTGTCCTTGCTGTTAGTCTTTTTCTTTCTGCAAGCATACACTGTAGAATTTATTTGATGAAATGTCTAAAATTACCAAGTTATGAATATGCTTTTGTGAAACTTGGCTATATTTTTTTATCAAAATTCCTAGGTCTGTTTGCATCAAGGAAAAGTCCCCTTTCCTAAACAGTTCCTGTTAGATATAGATACAGTGCTGTCCACAAAGTAGTATTAACCCACACATAAAGCAGTATTGAATTTTATATTCTTTAGATTCTGGTGTGGATACTTTGTTGAAAAAGAACAGGAAAAATTTGTTCAATGGATTGATTTTTAGTTAGGTTCACAGAAGAGCTATGGGCTTCTGTCAAACAAATCTGATAGAGGAGCAGAGCTCTCACAAATACTACAAGCTTTTAAAAATCATTGGCTGGAAGGAAAGAAACTGTAGTCAGAATCCAGTTCTCTGTTGTATTTGGTCTGATGGTGCACCAGTTAGTGTTTACATGGTCATTAATTATGAGCTACTCCTTACCTTATGAGGAAATATGAGATAAAGAGGTGAGGGGAGGAAATAAAAATACTCTGTAAGGGAAGTGTGGTTATAGATGACATAAGGAAATGACCTCGGATCGCTATGATGAGGAAAGAGGTAGGACATAGGATACAAATCCATAGCAGGTCAAGTTCATTAGTTCTGCAGCTGTGGGAACAACATATTTCCTTTCAAACAGCAAGTTGGTCTATGTATTTGAAATAGTAGAACGAGCTCTGGGACATGGATTAACAGGTTTATTACAATCAATTAACGTGTCATTGTTTTATATAGCACTAGGGGCAGTGACACACTGATCGTGCAGTAGAGGAAAATAAATATGGTCTAGGAGAATCTGGATAATACACAGACACACAGACATTAGTGCCTGAGAAGGATTGGATGGTGAAAATAGGAAAGAGTGAGTGGGCAATGAAACTGTAACTGGAAGAAATGGCACTGGTGGCTCAGCATTGTGTCCCTGGAGTGATGAATGAGGTCAAAGTGTTTGATGGTTGAATAACTGAATAGAATGAAGTCTATTCCCCTGTCAGTTTATGAGTAAGAGAGGCAAAACCACAGGGGGATTCAATACCTAAGTCACGATCCTGCTCTGAGTCTTCCCATTGGAGGGGCGCTCCCACCATCCCAATACATGAAGCTGGGGGTGAGCAACCTCCCAAGCTTGGAGATGCAAAATTAACCGATCAACCTATCTTCNGGGCTAGGGGCAGGCGGATTTGACAAGTTCCCTACCCCCCTCCATGCTGACTTATGTTGCCATAACATTTATTTTAAGGTAGTTTTTATGTGTAGTGTAAACACAACATATAATACTGGATTGCTGCTTCCATGCAGCAATGTTACAGAGGTTGTATCAAATACATTGCAGTTATTGTTAGTTGTTTTATATTAAGCCTAGACTGAAAGAGAAGAAGTCACAGTACCTGGAAAAGAAAAAGACTCTAAGAATTATTCTTGTTTGCAGATGCAACCTCAGCTAGTAGCACTAGGTTGAGGCTGTGTTGCATGTTGGATAAACATCTTGCATTTTCTATGGACAAGCTGCAGCATTTGCAGCCTCTCATGGTACAGTCACAGATCTCTGTGCTGTTTTGTACTGATCCTTTAGAGTTTGTCAGGAAAGCTGGTCACCTTTTAGATATCAAATATGAAATTGTACACATAAGTATATGTTGTCTACTTGAAAATCTGAGATTTGTCCTTTATTTTGTTGTTGACTACTATAAAAATGTAGCAGAATACTCAGCAGATACTGCCCGTCTCTTTTGTTATACTTTTTAAACTGCCAAAGACTTTTTTTTTTTAATAAGGAAGATAATTGCAGAATTTTCTGCACTGTCTAGATCAAGAAAATGCTATGTTCGATTTTTTGCCTCAACTGTTCACTCATGAAAGAGAAAGAAATCTCATTTCATGGGAATCATTCAAAGTGTTAATAATCTCACTGCATCACTTTGCCTTCAAAATAAACAGTACAATATCCTTTTAATTATACATGCACTGTGGCTTAAAAAGAGACAAATGACAAAGAAAAATCTGCATGATAAAAGGCTCCTAAACTCGCGACATCCCTTGATCAAGACTTATTATGAAGCATTCACTGCAAACTCCTTCCTATCCTCTGTTTAACCTGCTTTGAGACCCTGTTCCCACCAACGGTGTCCAACCAAATCCAGTCAGAGCCACCACCGCTGCCATCATTGCATCATGGTTAAATGCTGCCCTGCTGGGGCATGCCAAGGAAGGGGAAGAAAACTGGAGCAAAAACATTCTAAAGTGGGGGTAAAATTAGCCTGGGTTACCATTCTGCTCCTCTGTCTGTGACTCCCCTTCAGTATATTAAATAAGACTTATTTATTACTCATCACTGTTGTAGTTATATAGCTTTTTCTAGTGAGAAGAAAGCATTTAAGAATGGCTCTTTGAACAGAAGCCCGAGTCACCTGTTTTAGTGGCTCATTCAGAGCCTGTTAGAGCTGTGGAGGACTCTTGTGTTTGGTGCAGGCTCTTTGATTTGTGGACTTTAACGTATGCTGTCAGATATCTCTCAGGCTTTTGCTGTGACTGTTCTGTCTTGGTTTTGACTCTATCTATAAATGCCATTTAAAGGCTGTTACTTTTTTCCTTTTTTTTTCTCCTAACAGTATCATGGACAAAAATAAAGGCGAGCTAATCCCCCCCGTAATGAAGGAAACTGTATCCTACCTAAAAAGAAAAGGTGAGTTTTGTGTCAAAAGAGGATGTATCTTTCAGAACAAGGACAATAGTATGAAACTATATAACGCTCAGTTATATAGTTATATATATATATACTATATATATATAGTTATATATATCTGCTTCAGCAAAGTTTACAGCTACACAGGATGTGTTTATATCCTGAAAACTTGAGTGTCAGTTGGGCACTGCCTTGGGAGCTTTGATGGATAGGGGATACTTATTATCAGATTGTTGTCCCACTGTGAAAAAAATCCCAAAACTTTTTGCCCTTAGGATTTGATTAGGGAATGGCAAATGAGAGAAGATGTCTTGAAATACACGTCGTTGTAGGCCTGAAATGGGCCTACAAGAAAGCTGGAGAGGGACTTTTGACAAGGGCATGTAATGATAGGACGAAGGGNATCACTGTTGTAGTTATATAGCTTTTTCTAGTGAGAAGAAAGCATTTAAGAATGGCTCTTTGAACAGAAGCCCGAGTCACCTGTTTTAGTGGCTCATTCAGAGCCTGTTAGAGCTGTGGAGGACTCTTGTGTTTGGTGCAGGCTCTTTGATTTGTGGACTTTAACGTATGCTGTCAGATATCTCTCAGGCTTTTGCTGTGACTGTTCTGTCTTGGTTTTGACTCTATCTATAAATGCCATTTAAAGGCTGTTACTTTTTTCCTTTTTTTTTCTCCTAACAGTATCATGGACAAAAATAAAGGCGAGCTAATCCCCCCCGTAATGAAGGAAACTGTATCCTACCTAAAAAGAAAAGGTGAGTTTTGTGTCAAAAGAGGATGTATCTTTCAGAACAAGGACAATAGTATGAAACTATATAACGCTCAGTTATATAGTTATATATATATATACTATATATATATAGTTATATATATCTGCTTCAGCAAAGTTTACAGCTACACAGGATGTGTTTATATCCTGAAAACTTGAGTGTCAGTTGGGCACTGCCTTGGGAGCTTTGATGGATAGGGGATACTTATTATCAGATTGTTGTCCCACTGTGAAAAAAATCCCAAAACTTTTTGCCCTTAGGATTTGATTAGGGAATGGCAAATGAGAGAAGATGTCTTGAAATACACGTCGTTGTAGGCCTGAAATGGGCCTACAAGAAAGCTGGAGAGGGACTTTTGACAAGGGCATGTAATGATAGGACGAAGGGTAACGGCTTGAAACAGGAAGAAGGTAGATTTAGATTGGGTATCAGGAATAAATTCTTCACCATGAAGGGTGGTGAGGCACAGGACGAGGTTGTCCAGAGAAGTTGTGGGAGCCCCATCCCTGGAAGTGTTCAAGGCCAGGTTGCTTTGAGCAAGGCCATGGGGCTTTGAGCAACCAGGTCTAGTGAGAGGTGTCGCTGCGCATGGCAGGGAGGTTGGAACTAGGTGATCTTTAGGTCCCTTCCAACCTAAACCATTCTATGATTCTATGATCATATTGTTGGTTTTAAGTAGAAACTCCCAGTGAAAAATCAATGAGAATGTCTGTTTTTATAGAAATAGAGGCCGTAAAAACTCATTGAAAAAACTCGTTTTGCAGGAGTAAGCCTGGAGTCCTCCCCTCACATTTACTGACATTTACAGACCCTTTAACTGCAGTTCATATCCATAGTTACATTATATGGAGATACAGATTACAATGACCCATACAAAGACCCATATTTAAAATGGGAGTATCCAAATCTGAGTTCCCTATATCGCCTTCATGTACAGAGCAAAGAGAGGGTAGACTCCGAGCTGCTGGCTATACCACTGAGCTCCCCAGTGCATACCTGACCAATATAAAGCACCAAATATCAGCTGTCATCTGTAGGGTAAGTGCACTGTATTCCCTGTGTAGGGACAAAGGTGTATGCAGGGAGGAGGTCAGAGATAAGGTTGCAGTCTTGAAATGCCTTTTCCTAGTGTAATGTGATTTTATGTTTTGATCTCTGATTTTTAAGGCAATTACAGCAACATTTCCATAGCTCTTTGTGCTCCAGGGCCTCAGAGTTTCACAAATGTTTGCTAAATCTTACAGTACTAAATCTGTAGCCTAGATACAGCCTATCTTACAGGTGACAGAACAGAAAGAGAGCATAACAAAGTTACAGGACTGGCACAACATTACACAGTGGTAGAACTGGGAATGATTCCCAAGAACCCTGAAAGAAGGGTGTGAATTTTTAATAGGTGTGTCAATACAGGCAAGTGAAGAAAATCAAAATGTGTTTAGTTCAGTTATTTAAAAAAAAAAATCACTGGTGTTTAACATATCATTAAATTGGTTAATATTTGAACAAATTTTGCGGATCGGCATGATTTTTGTTAAACAAAAAACAGACTCAGATCTCTATATTGCTGTTAAATGAGTCTTACTTGAGAGTTTCCTCATTTAAATAGCTATTTGTGTTGGCAGCACACAAATAATATAAAATGTAAATTTTGACTAAATTATATTCTTCTGTAGACAGTCACCCAAAACCTGTATCCCGCAATATTCCCAATTCTTAATTTGCACCCTTGAGCTGTCATTCTGAACAAGGTAAATTTTGCTTTTGGCATTCAAATAGTATGCATCATTGATTGCTGTTCATTTTAACTATTGCCACTAGGGTTTGGTCTGAGATTGAGTTTATTTGAACCCTAAGTGAGAAATTTCAAACTTTTTAAAAACTTGTACTGAATAGGCTTCACGTTTGTGAAAACAAAGAGGGAGGAGAAAAACATTGCTTCTCGGCTTTATTACTGATTCTCAAGAGAAATTATGGCTTCATTTAAATCAGTGCAAGATCGTACTGATTTAAATGAGGACAGACTAGACACTTCGTGCCTTGCCCGTGTTGCTAGACTATGCTCCTTCATATTTTAGCTTCCCACATGGTAAATAAGAACACTAAATAAGTGCCCGTTTTATTCTTTTTGGCTTTCGTACCTTGGGTGAAGCTGATTTAACGATACGCATAGGAGAATGAGAGAGAGATCCACTGCAGTGGATACCTGCTTACAGTCTGCAGGCAGTGAGGCATGGCATATATAGGGATTCTTGTGTACAGAACAGCTAGCTCCTTGCCTCTTGAAATTGCTGATTTATCTTCAAAATACCTGCAGCAGCCAAGGCCAAGCGCTGGAGCGGGGCCAGTTCTGCCATTAAAGATACCTACTGATCTGCAGTAGATGAAGAGTTCCTAACAGACTTTGTTGAAGGCCTCTTGGTCCAAATTCAGCATTTCCACACAAGCCCATAAAGCTGTTTGGATGTGCTGTTTCCAGACTGGTGCTAATGATGAAAAATTTGCAGGTGTAGCTTATATAAAATATTATGGTTGGATACAGGGAATGTAAATAGTTCACTACTAAGAATGTTGAAGGCAAGAGACTGGCAGCTTGAGACAATCCCTGTAATTGTAATTGTAAGTGGATAATTAGAGCTTGTATAGTGTATCAGTGCATGCCCCATCTGCAGATGAAAGCCAGACTTTTTCGTGTTTTAAATTATGAAACAATCATCCTTACATATATTTAGCTTATCTTAATAGGCAAATACCTCTTCCTCACTAATCACAGGAGTCAAGAGAGCTAAAATGAGGATGAATGTGCACTAACATCATTACTTCTCACAGCTGTTATTATTTAGAAATTGAGTGAAAATTTAAGTCACTAAAATGTTAATTGGTTTAAACTTTTGGCTGTGCTTGGGAGGAGGGCTTTGAGTATTTGGCACTTCCTTAGACCTATGAAATGATTTTAAAGAAATAGGGGGCTTATGGCCATCATTGTATTGTTCTACTGACTAGTAACTGGTAATTCTTGCACTGATCTGACACATAATCTCCTCTGTGTCTTGCTTTTATTGTTTCGGAGTGTTTTGTCTCATTAGTATTGCACCAGTCCCATACTCTTCCCTCTCAACAGTTGCGGAATCCGGCTCAGATACGTGTAGTTTTCTAAAGCAGCAATGCCAACTGCACAGTACAGGGGGGGAAATGGCAAGTTTTAGCTCTCATGGTTGTGATAAAAGAAAAGGTTGGCTCAACTTTGTCAATGCGGAATTTCTCCTAGCTGAAATGTTTGTTATTCTGAAAGCAGTAATCATCCTTGGGTTTTCTCCAAACTTCATCCCTTTTTGGCTAAAAATTCATCTGTTCAGTACTGTATCAGCACAGTTTATAAAGGGTAGTCTCTGAGGAAATGTGATGATACTTCTGAACAAAGCCCTTGTCCTACTTTGCGCAAGTCAGTGGCATGGTGATGCTGGCCACCGATACGTAGTCCAGCGCATGCACTTGCTAGGCAGACTATCTCATTTTTCCCCCAGCTCTCAGTCCTTCTTTGTCCTCAGGAAAGAAGGGCTTGGGCTCTGTCAATGTTGATATTTTCCAACAAAGCCCAGGTTTGCTCAGAGCTGTCATAATCCCTATCATAAGGAGATCTCCATAAACTAGATTTCTAAGGAGAGATGGCTTGTCAGGTAGTGTTTTCTGACATTCTCAGCCAGCTGATGCTTGAAAGCCAAGTACCTGCCATGCCAAGGCTGTTAAGCAGTAGGTGATAGACATGCATTTTTTTGCACTTGATTATAAGTGTGCAGGTATCTGTTGTACCTGCTGTCTGCTATGATTTTAACTCTTTCCCTAAATTGGGAATATCTCAATTCTGCCATCAGCTTCAGCAAGTGTCAGTTCCCATGCTGACAGGCCCAGGAGGCTGACTGGCAGCGTTCTTTGCACTCCAGACGTGGCCATGAGCACAGTGAGAGCTTCAGTTCATCTTCCGGAAGTGACAAAAATTCACTGTCATTACCCTACTGATTTTGGCATAGTTTCCAGCCCTGCAGAATTAGCAGAGAGTGGGGTTTGGTTTTCACCCGAGGTGCAGTATTTCCACTCTTTCTTCCCATTGCTACACTTCCACATCTCGATACCTGAAATCAGTTTCTGAAACTCTGACATAGATCACAAAAGCTTCTGCAATATCACACTTCATAAACAGGCTTAAGATTTCTCGAAACATCAGAGACTGTCTGGCATCTGTAAAGTCCATTCTGTACTGGTCAGGCTTGGATTTCCTGAACGGATGTGATGCAAGAGCAGTGGTTGTATTCAAACTAGGCACCAGCCTGCAACAGTATGCTACCAGGTTAAAGAAACTTTCAGTCTCTAAAGTTCACCCAGCCTTTTTCATCTTAATGACACCGATCTCTTTGACAGATTGCTTCATGTCATTTTTTTCCTCCTTGGTGTTTAAATTTTCTGCCTCGGTTTCAGACAACACTGTCTGCAGTTCTTCCCAGTGCCAAGGCATCCTCATCTGTACAAATGAGCCAAAACTCCCCTTCTTCTGAGTTATTGAGTCGTCTCTGACAGCAGCAAACATGTCTTCATCCCCAACAGCCAAATTAACATTATGACAGTGAGTGCAGGTTCCTTCCTCGTTTATTAATCCAGCTGCATATTTAGATTGTTGTTTCTAAGCAAGACGTCTCTCACTGGATCCAGTTAGTAAGTCACCTTAACAGAGGCTAAAGAATTCAATCTTAAGCAGGCATTCCTCTACGTCTGTTTGTATTATATAAACAAGATCTGTTATGGTTGATGCCTCAGACACTGTTACAATTAACAAAATAAACTAGGTTTCTTAAGTTCTATAATAATTTTCAGGTTATTTTTTTCAAGAAAGAATGAGAAAGTAGGCATCTCACCACTTTCATTCTAGCTCCACTTTAGAGTGAAAAATGTTTTTGAAGTTTTTAATAATGAATTTTACAAATGCTTAATTTCAGTTCCAGCTGACCTGCACAGGGAAAAATTGGTTTCCTAAAATGAGTTCTGAGTATCTCAGAAAATCATCAGCTCATTAAGACTAAGCCTCAGAGTTCATCTTCTGGATCAAACTAGAGAGGTGCTCTTAATTTCAGAAGGTATCAGTATCGTCCTGAGCCCAACTGATGATTTAGACCAAAGAGGAGGGATAGGTTTAACATAGCACGTTTATGAATAGATCTTTGTAGTAACCAGCAAACCAGAGGACATTTTTTTCTATGCTCTACCTCAAAACCACAACATGTTCATCTGGTTAGTTTAGAAGTACAAGACTTGACTTGCACTATATAATTTTTTGTGTGTGTGTACTACATTATCTCTACCATGCCATGAGAAATTACCTGGCTCAATTAAATATTCACTGTCTTGTCAGAACAATTTGAAGGTCTTTCTAACCTGCTATCATTCCTTTGGCGGTAATGATCCTGATGCTTTGCTCATGGGTCCTTTTCTCCAAGAAGCCCAAGTTACGCCACAGAGTAGTGATTTTCTTTCCCTGGTTAATGTGTCCCCATGCGTCCTCTAACCAACTGTTTCGGTAAGCGGGGGTATAAGTAGTGCCATGCTATGGAGGAGGCATCTTTGTGTGTGTGGCTTCCATAATGCTCAGGGATGGGGTTGTGCCAGGGGCTGCAGCTGCTGGTGCCGCTCACAGCAACCTGGCGGGGCCGAAAGGGGCACACTCGCTTCAGAGCTGCCTCCAAGGCAGTTTTATCCATCATAGGCTTGAGGACTCAGAAAAGCACTTCTGCGTTTAAACTCTAATATTAAAGACGTCACAGCAGAAATTCCCTTTCATGTCCTTTACTTACATGTCTTTTTTTTTTTTTTTTTCCCTAGAAAAGCAGGTTACAGGCTGGCCATAAGATATCATGATAAATTAAACGCTAGGTGGTGTGTGGCTGGTGGTTTCAGTGTTTGGTTAGATCAGTATCGGTACAATTCACCATACTCTCTTAATTTTTAACCTCTCACCCACGGTTTGAGTATACTAACTGATACACATTACAAATAAACCTGCATGACAAAATCCATATTTTGTTTGCGAACCTCCCCGTATCTGGAAGTCAGAAGACAGCTTTTAAGGAAACTTTTATTTGGTTCACTATAAAGGTGCGTTTAAACCGAACTGTTCAGACCTGCATGAAGATGTCAGGTGGGTTACAAAGGGCAGGGGTGTTTCTCAAGCCTATCTCAAATATTAATACACTGTCATTTGTACTGGTGTTACGCAAAACAGCAATTTGAAATATTGTAGGTAGAATTGTTATTTTTAAGGTATTTTCTGTTTTAGAGAGTATCCTCAAAGGTATAAGCTACATGTTTGCCCATGTTTTAAACAATTTAAAACCAAAGCTAACCTGCTGGTATTATTACTCAAATTCCCCAAAATTGGTAATGTTTGCATTGTCAGGAGTGGCCAAATAAGGAAGCAGCTATAAAAAAAAGGCATAAAGAACTGATTACTAAAGAGACTACGTAAGACCAGCAGCAGTTCAGAAGTGATGGAACAATAAACTCTCAGTGAAGGAATCACACCACAGAATTATAAAGCAGAAGAGATAACTGTCCCCTAGAGGAGCATTATCTTGCAGTAGACCCCATTGCTGAGTCTTTCTCTCTTACCTCATCTCTTTTGTTGACTGGAAGTGCTTTGCAGCACAAAGTTTTTGTTCAATGTTGTCTCGTGGTACCGCAGGAGAGTCCTGGGCAATGACTAAGACTTCTAAATGAAATGGTAATAACCATGCTATAGAAGCTTAATGATAAAGTAATAAATGTCCTATGGTATGATTATACTGGCAACTAAAGCTGTCCTTTATCTGTTCAATAACAGGAGCCATGGTAAACAGTGATTAATCTTTCCTCCTCATCCCCTCCATGAAGCACAACAAATCTTGCTGATGGAGGAAGTTTTTGGTTCCATTTTTTAATATGAATGAATACATCCTGCCGGTGATAGTCAGAATGGGTAGAGATGGATGGTTATGCATTTTGAATATGTTTGGATTGCTGCAGCTTAGTGAGTTTGCCTCCTGGCCTCCACTTCTTGTGATCAATCAAATATCTTTTAAAAATGCAACACCAGGAAAGCTTGACATTGGCCATATAAACATTTCTGAGTTCTTGGCTCTTTTGTTTTTATGTGAGTCTTTTTACCTAGGGTTCATGGAGATGAGATAAATCCCAAGACTGGTTCGTGCGCCATGAAATAAAAATGAACCTTTTAATAAGCACAGTTTGTGTTTTTGGTGCTCAGGTATTGCAGATGAATTATGTTCAGAGGTGCCAAGTGTAAACTGAGAATATTCATTCATAAATCCAAAGGCGAGAGACTGTGTCATTCAAAACCACAAGGACACAAATACACTTTGGGTTCTGTGGAGGATGCACAGTTCTACATTCTTGCTGCTCCTGCTGCTGCTGCTCAGCTTTTCAGTAGGGCTGGAACTGTCCCTTCTCTTCCCCTCTGCCCGTGATGCACCGTGCACCTTGCAGCGCAAGTCATTTTTACAAACTGCAGACATCACGATCGCTTGTTCTATATTCATTGCACAGAGTACAAGGGAAAGGAAGCTGTGCAATCTCCTCCTCAAACTTGTACTGTATTATAGCTCTAAAAAAAAAATAATCTTGAATTTGTCTTAGGTATAAAAATTCACAATTGCCACTACTTTGGGCATGTAAGATGTTACACTGAAAATGGACAATTAAAATATGCTATAAATTCATCAGTCCTCGTAATAGAAATGAATTAGTTCTAATTTTTAAAAAGGAATCTTAATAGAATTACGTAATCTGCAAGAAGATGTCTAAATCGGTTGTATTAATGAGAATGAAAACCACTTCCAAATCAGGCTGGACACTTCCTGAGACTTGGCAGGACCCCAGCCAAAAGAAACATTTCCAAACTCAATTTGGGACAGAAGGAATTCAGATGCTCACTCTTTGCTATTTCTCTTCTGAAAGCAGACAAATTAACAAAGGTTTTTGATGCCAGCAACCCTCAAATCAAGGATGATTGAAAGAAAAAGAATGTAATTTTCTCATCTCTCTCTCTTTGACAAGTTTGCAGCAATGTGACAGCATGTGTTGCTTTAATTTATCTTTATCAGTTTTGATTTTCTGTGTCTTTCCTGTGGGACAACTGATCGGGGGGGTGGAAGGGGGTGTTAGGTATTTTTAGCAACAGTTTATTAATTTGGAGTGTGACACAGTTGTGTCATTGTACTGTGAAATTTTGTCTACTATGGTAAAAGCCATCTTATTTCAATGTGGAATGAAGTGCCTACCTGTTTTCATTTATGATTACTGACATTTAAATAATTACTCAGTTAAGTTCTCAATCACAGAATCACTTTTCATTGAGTACAGATGGCTCCTTCACTAGTCACATCACTACGTTTTTTTTCTGCATATCACATAATATTTAAAAATAAAATTTCGCTCGTTTTGGTCTGGAGAGCTTAGTGCAGGGTAGCAGACGTCCACTGATCTCTGTATCTGTCTGTGTTTTTGGTGAGGGGCAGGGAGCAGTTTGTGCTGAGTTATCTCGACAGAGGCTCTGCAGCATTGATAGAATATGTGAGTGCCGTGCAGCCGCGTGTTTATCAGAACTGGAAAGCCCAGGCTGGCTGCTTGTGTCAGTCATCCCCTAGCAGTCTTCTGGCAAGCTCTGCTGCTCCTGAGTTGGTATTCTCTACGGACCATGTTATCCATGCAAATGGCAAAATAGTTCAACATATACACAAAAAACCCAACCAGCCTCCCTTTAAAGAGACAGCTGACACAAATCATGCCATGCTGTAAATGGGATTGGATTGAAGAACACTACTAACAAAAATTAAATAACCTACTTCAAAATTATTTTTTTAAAAGGACAGAGATGAACGCTGTGACTTGCAAAGACCAGGATTGTCTTCAGGCAATTGTGTTTCCTCATCCCACAACTCTGGTGACTCCGGCAGGTGTTTTGCCTGCAAAAAAGAAGATAATGTGATTAATTTTACTTTACTGTGGGCACCTTGTGTTAGCTTAATTATGGTAGTTCCAAGAACTGGGGTTTTTTTCTCCTAGTGTCTGAATTGGAAGAGACAGATTTGGAGAAAGGATTTCCTGACTGTGTAGAAGGCTGTGAGTTTATCCATCACAGTGGAATAACCAACAGGAGGCTTCAGGTCCCTTTCCTCCTTTCTATCCCTTATTATGAGACCCCAGCTGGGGCCATATGCCTGTGCTGTTCAGGCTTATGTGACATGGGAAACACCATTGTTCAAACCATGTTTTCAGGTAGCTTTCCCCGACCCTGACTAAACACAGAAGGCACTGAGAGCAATTAATAGACTTATAGACTTCTAAAAAAAATCTTCTGCTCAGTTCATATGCATCACAGAAGTCAGAAAACCTTATTGCAGAAGGGCTGTCTCTGCACCCAGGCTCATTGGTTCCCTCCTTCAATAGCATAATTCCTGTTGACTCATCTTTCTGTTTACCAGTAGGCTGAAGTTATGACCCATGCTTTATTTAAAAATTGCTATTATATGTATTATATTTATGCAAAAAAGATGAGGCTCTTTGGCTGTTGTGGAGAAGGAGAATATAGCTTTTTCTTTCTTCCTAAGAATTGCACTAACCTACGTTTAATTAGTGTCATGTCATTTGGATAGGTTGCCCGCAAATGTAAGGAGGAGATATCTGCTTTGGTAGCTGGCGTGTTGGCACCCGTGATCACACAAATTGCTGTGTATTGATTCTGTTTCAGCTGACCTGGAAAATGAATTCTGGAAGAAGAATGGGTATCATTCGTATCCCAGATTTCTGCAGATGAGGATAAAAATTGTTTCTCCCCCTCCAAAAAACATATCCAGCAAGAGTTTAGTGTTACATGCCATTAAAGTAACATGGATGGGATGCAGGGCCAGACAAGTACAGCTGCTGTCTATGCTACAGATTAATGTCTTTAATTAGACTCTTGAAAGCTTAGCCAATAAAGGCATAAACATGTTAAAAATTGATATTTATTACATTGTAGTTTATACAGTGAGATCCACATCAGATTAAAGCATTAACTATTAAACCAGTTCCAGCAAAACAAATTGCAAGCATTTATGATGTCTGTTTTCTGAAAGACTGTACAGAAAACCTCTAGTCCACTGACAGCCAGCATAAAGTTCTACAATTCTCAGGAGATTATTGTATTTCTTGTTTGCTGAGGGCAATGCCGTGACGAGCTAGCTGTTCACAGCTGCCACTTCCACAACCGTGTCTTTGGACAGGTTGCACTATAAATCTAAGGGAACCATTTTAGTACAGTGATGTCATTAGCCATAACTTTATTAAACTGAAATGTGATCTGATCAGGAATAAAGCAAGTGGTCAAATAGATCATAATAATCGTCCATTTGGTTCCTTTAGTAAACACACATGTCCTCCTTATATATTGTAGTTTGAGGTCTCATGCTCCTTCAAGAACAGTGCATGGGCTAAATTTTTGAATATATTCAACCTGTAATTTAAAAAGCATGTGCATAAATGCTTAGAAAGTAACTAGGAGCCTCTAAATCTGGTCGGTGGAAGAATTAAGTAGAGCTTGGGGTTCTTTGCCAAAGTCTCTGAAACATATCTATGAAAATTTAATTTGATAGTACATTATCAATTCTTTTAGTACACTGATCTAAATTCATATAAACAAAACTAAATGCTATTCTCTAAGGAATGGGTTCATTAAGGAATTTTGTATTAATTTACTGATTTTTCATGTATAAAATATGCATGGTGAATTTACAAGAGTAACTGAGTATCTTTCATTAATGTATGACTCAATTTTTCTAGAACACCATAAAGATTCTTGATCATGCAAATAGATGCATGTGTGCTTTAGTTGAAATACACGAATATTGGTCAGCTGCTTACCTGCTGAAAGGTGAGCATGAAAAAATATCTGCTCTTTCATACTTGCATAAAGAAACATACAGCAGTCCCGCCAAGTCAGTGGGTGATCTGTCAAAATGTCAGCAGTTTTATTTTTTGTCAGACCAGCATAGGCTAATATTTTAGATTACTGTGCTTCAAGTGGGACTCTCCAACTGAGACTACATGTGAGCCAAATTGCATTAGCTGCTGTGTGGAAGGAACAGCACAAACTGGAGAGAAGGAAGGAGAGAGGGACGTGATGATTCTAGCAAACTCAAAAGCAAGAAGTACCACAAGTCTCAAGAAAAGTAGCACTTGTTGTCCCCATCCTGTTTTGCATAATAATTCAGATAAATAACTTCCTTTGAAAGCTGTGGTCCCAATTAGATCCTTGATGGGATGCATTTTATTGAAGTTTTTCCTCTGTAGCTGAACTCAGAATTCAGTTGGTCCAAGACATGAAAGGAAATTAAATAGATATCCTTAGGAGATTTATGATAAGTATCTCAGAAGCGTCTCAAGACTAGAATTGCATATTTTGAAATAACATGGGCAGGCAGTCCTGAGTCCCACTGATGTCCAGAGAGAGGTGGAAGGAGCAGTGGTCTGCCCCAAACTACCTTTAAGCTCAGGAGGCCACTGTCCCTCCAGTGGTAAGAGACAGGCTCCTCCATCCTGTGAAACATTCCTCAGCCTAAAGGATCTTGTTGTACCCACTGATGGAAGAGGGAGCTTAGGGAATCTTTGCAAATACCCTTTTTAGCTTGCTAAAGGTTTAAGGCATTTAAAAGGAGAATAGCAGATTTACAGGCGTGGTTTGAGGCTCAGTTGCAGATACGCTCAGTGAGAGTGGTACATAAGCAGCATGGTGAATCTAAATCTCCTGCTTCTATGTCATTAGGCACAACTGAAATCTACTTTTAAAGAAAAATTATAGTTGGCAAGACATTTTAAAGTACTTAAGGAAAGGTGGTAGTATTTCTATGAGACATTTTAAAGAAAAGCTGTAGGCAGTGTTGCAACACTATTTGATTGTACGTTCTATTCTCAAGGACTTTATTTCAAAAAAAATTAGTATATCAAGTGGATTCGTTCCCAAACCTTCTGCCTCTGTTCTGTTTTCACCTGAATCTGTAGAGAAAAACAAGAAACTGAGAGCTTTTACAGATGAGACCTGCATTAATTGTTTTTTCAGGACTACAAGTAGAGGGCATCTTCCGAAGGTCAGCCAGCGTCCAAACTATCAAAGATGTTCAGAAACTCTACAATCAGGGTAAGCTGTCATCACACCATTACCAGTAACCATGTGAGGGCTTTGTTGATCTTGGTTTTGTTGGTGAAGCAGAAGTGCTAGCTTTCTTATAACTAGTTAATCACAAAACCATTTGTAAGATAAAGTATCGTAATAAGAGCACTGTTACAGAAACCTGAAAGATAGCAATGGCACTTAATGCTTACTGAATAGCAAGTCATCGAGTGACGTCAGACCAGAGCTTACAAAATCTGTAGCAGCTAGTGAATGATACGGTTTGAGTCAAAAATGGTCTGTTTTTTCATAAACATTTGTATTGCCTCTATGCACTTTGAGCTACTGTAGTTATGAAGTACGATGTCTTTGTGTCATTTTGCCCCTGGTGTTTTTCCATGGTTATGACAGAAATATATTTATACCTAATAATTTATGAAATGTACTGAAGTAATTTTGAAAGTCACTGGCTTCCCCGTGAAGTCATTTTATGAAATGCCTTTATGGGGAGAATCTCTTATAGGAAGATTAATAAAACTCTATGAAAAAAAGCCAAAAAGAAAATGCTAGGAGTTACCAGCAGCAGAAAGCCAAGATCTATTCAAAATGTATTCTGACACAGCTTTTAAGCAGTAGTTTAAAGAAACTATGATTTGTAAAACATGTATGTATGTATGTAAAACATCTATGTAAAAAATCTATGTAAAACATATGATTGAACACCTTTTTTCTTCTTTTTCTCCTTTTAGGCAAGTCTGTGAATTTTGATGATTATCATGATATCCATATTCCTGCTGTTATCCTAAAGACTTTTCTTAGGGAACTCCCTCAGCCATTACTAACTTTTGAGTGTTATGATCATATCATCGGAATCACCAGTGAGTATAAATAAGTTCTAGAAAAACGTACGCAGCAAGTTGAACTGGACCTGGCTAATTCATAATCACTGCTGTTTGCTAATCATGGCACAGTTGTGGGTATATAATATTATTAGTGCTTCACTGCGGCCACAAATGGACAACCTCAGAATCTGTACTAGAGTAAGGTGGGCAGGGTTACCAAGACCCTTTTTGCTTTTTACAAGGTTTACTGGTTTATCTGTATATCATACTGTGTTAGTAAGAATTGGATCAGAGCTCTCACTGTCAGGGCTCCATTTTTATGTCATGGCACAGGACTGAGTCTCAGTGATACAAGTTATGTCAAAGCAGGTTTAGGTTTAGCAGCAGCATTGGCAGAACTGTGGGAACAAAATTTAGCTGGTCATTTGTATGCTTCTGTCTTTTTTTTTTTTGCTTTTTTTTGTTAGAAGGGAATTGTTTTTGTTTGAACTTTTCCCATGGGATAACGTATTGGGGAAGAAAGGATCTAAAGCCACGAGAAGAGAAGACATTGATTATCGAAAGATCTGGCACCATTTGAAACTATGACTTCAAAAACTTCGTGGCCTTTGTCAGGGACTAGAAGTTTACAATGCTGGCAAGGCAACTCCCTAATAAATTGGGGTTGAATGTGTGAGATGCCAGAATATCTGAGGTTTAGTACACAGTACTTGTAGAAACTGGTATTTTACCATCCAGGCTATAGTTAATCTAGCAGGGAACTCATAGAGCTTCCAGTAACAAGTCACAAGCACACATTTTTCCAAAATCTGCTTTTTGAGGAAATTTTATGTATTAGTAATGGAATATGGCTTCTGACAGTCTGTTAGCATACCTATGGTAACCATAGGCTGATGCTGTTGCAAAGTGTAGGTTATCGTCACTATTGTGACTGTTGCCATTGGGGTGGGTGACTAAAATAATTCAGGTTGAGGATAAATCTCAATGGCAACCTGTTTGTAAAGTATAGAAGTACAGTAAGTTTACCTAGATATACTGTATTCTAGGTAAAAATTTTGTTCTTTGCCCATCGCTAGCATCTGTGCGTGCTGTTTTGTATCATTAACTTTATTCATGTATTTCCATTAAAAAACTTAATCAAGTCATGTTCAGAGTCCTCTGAAATTCTGTACTTTGCTACTTGCAAGTCTGTAGATCACCACCTTCGAAATCTGTCCACACAATACATATCTCAGGGCATTGAGAAAAACAGGTCTATTCACAGGAAGGTGGTAGAAATGGAGGGACTAAGGATAGTCACTCAGAGCTGGAAAGAACCAGGGAAATTTGGAAAAAGGTTTTTACTGAATTTTACTGAATTAATCTTGTGCTGACTTTCTGGACATGATATTACTTTGTGACGCAGCCAAGTGAAAAATGAGAACAAGTCTGAACAGAATCTGAGCACAGTGCATTGTCCTAGGAACACTGGGAGGTTTTGGTTGGCAAAACACCTGTGAAACATTCATTCCATCTCATTTTTGTTTACTGGCATTTTAAGTGTTTACAAAACATGTTGAAAAGTGGAGTTTAAGAGAATTCCTCCTTGGGCTTTCATGTTATGCAGTGTGATGTTCACTGTCTTTTCTTGCTGCTGTGGTGATATCCTGATTTTAAAGCTTGGGAGCCAAACTGGACTGCAGCAAAGGCATATTCTCAGGGAATACAGTGCAGGAGGGAGCTTTGAAGAGGTGTGGTAGCAGAGACCTGTCTCGGAATGATTTGAAAATTCTCATTCTGTCTTCTGGAACACACCAGAGCAGTGTGTGACCTATCTCTTAACCTGCGAACCCAGAAATATAGTATCTGTGTTTTACAGTACTTTGAAATGACAGTGAAACTTTTCTTTTTAGTGTCTCATCTGAAACATTTTTTTAAGAGTTATTGATGGGAGCTGTGAAATAAATTAGCCAAGTGACTGACTAAAAAAATTAATAAAACCTCGAAGCTTATAATTGAATAATTATAAGAACTTCTTCTTTGGTCATGAAAAATGCTAGCAAGTTCCTTTACCGAGTATTGCTACACTTTCTGAATTATTTACTCTGCAGAAAGCTGACAAAAAAATTCTTGAGACTCAAATTATTGTATTTTACACAAACCAGTAGCTTTGCAGTAGGAAAACTGTCAACACAGGTCACCACAGTCTAGCTCCATGTATTTAATTCAGAGCTTAAGGGAACATTTAACATGCTGGAATTCTGTGCATGCACATGTACTTACGCTCGCCTCTAGCGGTGTCAAGGAGACAGAGAGGGAAATGCAACAAATGCAGAAAACAAATCAGCACAAATGGGCTGGTTAGGTCAGGCATGGTTGTAATCATTAGACCTTCCTCCAAATTGGTGTTAAACTTCAATAACTAAAATAATTAGAATATTCCGGGGGGAGGGGAGGAAGTCCTTTGGTACACCATTTGAAATATAATCCGGTGTTAGTGTAATTCTCATCCGGACTGTCTAGATGATGCAAGGAGTTTGGGGTCCAGTTCTGGTTTTGCCCATCTGTAGAAATGAGTTAATGAACCTAATTAGATTAATTTCTAGAAAATTCTTACCCACCCAAGTAGCCATCTCAAAAATTTTTCCCAAGACAGAAGAGAATCACAGAAGTGTTTTAAAGTTAGTAGAGTGCCAAAAGACCATTTGGGCAGGACTGTGTCTCAGCAAGAGTAAAATCAAAGCATAAAAAGTAGACGTCTGGACTTAGTGCACGGAGGGATAATGGGATTCAAATCAAGACCTTTCAAAGTCCTTTCTAGCAAAGAAATTATTTTGGCTATTTCACTGAATCGAGCAAATACTCTGGAAGTTAATCTTAGCCAGACATATAATAATATGAAATACGACAGGGACGTTCAAAGGGATAACCCTAATTGTTTCTGTGGTCATGGAGGTTAGTAGAGCTGAATTTTGCCATCAGTTTTACAGATGAATATCTAAATTCCAGCAGATATAAATAAGCGGTTATTTCTTGCTAATATTTTGCTGGTTTTGAGTTATATTAAAACTGACTTTGACATTGTAGGTGTGGAGAGCAGTTTACGAGTCACCAGATGTAAGCAAATCATTCAAGAACTTCCTGAACACAATTACGTTGTTCTGAAGTATCTGATATGCTTTCTCCATATGGTGAGTATAGTCAAAATTTCCAAAGTGGTGCTAGTCTTTTTTTTTCTTAATCTGTTGTTTTTAATTCAACATTGAAAATCTCCACAGAAAATAAACCTGAAGAATTTAAAAAATGCAGTGAGGTGGTGGTGGTACAGTGCTTGCCAATGGAGTGAACTCAGGGTGCAGAACCCTCCAGTTCTAATAAAAGTCAGACCTAAACAATGGTCGGGCCATCCCTTCACCATGAAATTCTTTAGATATAATGAAAACTACTGTGTAAATTTAAATGGAACTCTGCCTGCACTGGAATATTTAAAAGTCCTGTCCTCTTCACTCCTCATTCATAAATGTATGTTTTATTGATTTAGTTCTTGTTTTTTCCTATTTTGGAATAAAAAAGCCTGAAAATAGTGGTTGCGTAAATTCTGGTGCTGGAGAAAAATTAGGTGAAATCACCTTTTTCTTGAAAGTATAAATCTTGGGCAACTAAACCACCAAATAAATTAGTGTAATTTTAGAAAATTATAGAAATATTAATGATCTTTAGAACCACAAGCAGCAAAATAATTTATATGTCTAACAAATAACATATCCCTGTTCAAAATAGTCTTTCATTCTGTAATTTACTACAGTGTTAAATGAAAAACTTTGACTATGCCATTTTGGAAGGATTTTTGATATGCTTCCGGATAAACGAAATCATGTGTCTTTTGTCCTACTTTTTGATTTGCTGATTTTTTTAACCCATTTTTGGAAACCCCAGAATTGTGAGGGTTGGGGGAACATCCATTACAAATAGTTCTACAGTTATCCTAGTGACATCCTTTGGTGTTGCCAGTTTATGTGCAGAAAAAGACAGCAATAGGAGTGGAAGTTTCCCTTCCTTCTGCCTTACCCAATGCATTGCCTTTTCCAGATTGCATTTTTCAAACCCAGGTGCCTATAATTGAGGCTCATGGTGTAGTTGACACCTAAATAAGCCTTCAGAAGTCCTAAGAGCCCACCAAAGCAATTGTATATGTAGAATGATGTTCATTTTCACCAGCGGACAAATTAGCTCTCAGTAACTGTTCTTGGGCTACAGTCATGTTTGCCGTATTCTTGCCAGTAGCATATTTCAGAAACAAGTACATTTAATCCCTTTTTCTATCAAAACACTAGAGAGAAGCAAGATTAAAGGAAACATATTGCTATGACCCTCACTCAGACAGCACTTGCAAGGTTCCTGTAATACCCATATGTTCGTTTACTGTTGCTTAGCTGAACTCTAATGCTATTAAGGAAAGCCTCATGTCATTTGCTATTATTTTAGCAACTGATATCTCTCCTTAGTGTTATGAATCGGGTAAGTGACTTTGTTCCAATAATAGATGCACCATCTCAACGCACTTCTTAAGAGCTGAGCACTTGAGGTGTTAATGAGGTGTGCAAAAGTACTACATAGTGTTTTCTGTAATTGAGCAACAGAACATAGCATTATTTTTGAGTATGCCTTGTTATGTAAAGCACAGCGTCAAGTTGATACTAGTGCTCGGATCTGCAATTTTTGCTGATCCATGGCTTTTCATCCTTAATGTCTCCAGGAATATTTGCATTTGTAAAGGTCAAGGGAATATGAAACAATCTAGGAGCTAGAGATTCCTGTTCATTCCAGATCAGTGTGCTGCAATAGCTGCCACAATTCAAACTTTAACAGACCACTCTACCAATAATCCTAGTTTTTACCTGCAAGCATCAACCTTCTTACATATAAGAGGCAATTTAATTCTTCCATGAGCTCAGCCTTGAGTAGTGCAAGAGGTACTTGTGGTAATTTCATGAAGTGGGATGAATTGTAATCACTAGATACAGGTTTTGAACACTCCAGGTTTGATACAGGCTTGTGGAAGAAGAAAAAAAAGATCGCTATTTTCTCCGCAGTCTCAAACCCCTTGCTTAATGAAACAGCTCCTTCCAGTCCAAGGGTGCTAGGGCAAGCCAGTGCAACTTAGACAGAAGTAAAAGACTTGAATTTCAAACATAGGTCCAAAACCTTTAACCCTAGATTAGCAGTGATTTTGCCAGTAAAGAGCTCAGCATGCTGTGAAAGGTGTAAGCTGTCCATCTCCACTTTGCAGTGCGTCTGGCCACTAGAGAGGGATTTGCAGGAGTTGCAGTGGACTGAGGTCCCTCGGCAGAATTGAGCAACCAGGAGCAAGGGGGAAAACAAAGGCTTCTGAATTATGTCTGTAAAAAATACCTGTGCTTGCTCAGCAGATCTCACAAGAGATGAGTGTGCACAAACAAGTTTTTGTGCTCTGCGCTGTACGTGCAGCAAAGTGGATTTGTGAATGCACGTGCAAACTTCAAAGGCTCAAAGAAGCCTTCTTGCAAGTTACTTGTCAAAGCACGCTTACCCAGTTCTAAAGGCAGAAACCATTTAGTAGAAAACTATATTTGTAGTTTTTCCATTACAGTCTATGGCTAAACAATCAGCAAAGTTTGTAGAGGCAATAATATAATCTAGACTGCATTTTTATAATCATATCTTTGGATTTGGTACCAGCTGATACAGCCCTCTCTCTGCACTTACACACTTTCCCTCTCTGCTGCTTATTTCTGTCCCTGCAGTCATGCCTGATGCAGGGGAAGGGTGACTGGCTTGGCTAAAAAAACCGTTACAAAAAACTGCCAAATTCAAAACATTTCAAACAAAAGTTGGACAACTAGAAAAAATGGACAAGGTTTTGTGGCCCATGAGATATGCTTCAGATCTGTAACTGAAGCAGCAAAGTTAAAGCCAAGTACAAGCTGGAAGAAATACTCTGAATTAATGTTTTGTCTCAATCACTTGTCCAATTTAAAAGTGTAATGAGCACCAGCAAAGCTTGGGGGTGACTGGGGATGACGGGACACATTGTGAAGGATTAGATGACTAAGCCTCATAGAGCAGATAAAAGCAGTTGGCACCTCTGCAGGATAGCAGAGAGTAGGGGATAGAAACTTGGATTTCCAGTCAGTTTGTGGGGGTGTCTTAATACCTAGTAATTTTCTTTTGAAAATGTTTTGTGAAGTTCCTTTTAGCATTGTGACTGAGAAGCCAAAGAGATGGTGATGTCCTTATATTTTTAAAATGTGATGGTAATTGGGTGTTTCTACCCTCTGGATTTCACTGTTTAATTTCATTAGGTAGTGTATTGGCTGCCTGGTTTCATTCCTGCAGTATCCATGAGAGTGCTGGGATGCAAGTATGTGGAATCCAAAAATCGTCACAATTTTGCTGGGGGGAGCTGGATGTTTATTCTGGGATAGAGAAGATGTATATTTTGCATTTGTTGATGTGGCGCTAAATCTTCAGTGTTTATTCCCAATGGTGAGTTTTGCAATGTAGAAGTGTTATCTTTCTAGAGGACTTTCTTTCAATATAGGCCACAATTACTTAATGATTTTTCTATATATCTTCCAATGAAAGGGGGGGGGGCGGAATCAGCAAACTGGAGCTGTGGAGTTCTTTGTTGTAATACTTTTCAGTGATATTCAGATGATTCCTTCAAAGATACGATCTAGGTCCTTGGAGAATTAATCTTTTATTAGCTTGTCAGTTTGACAGAGCAAGTGTGTTTTCACTTGAAACAGGGATGACGGTTACTAACTTTCTGAGGGAATCAAAGGAGGAGTCAAGGGAGTTAGCCCAAGTGCTAAAGATGCCATTTGTGTTTCTTGGAATATACCTTTGGGGTGCAGTTATTTAGAGGGGTAGCCCATAAAGAGGTTGGCTGCGTGCTGCCCTTACATGGTCTAGTGTTGGAAGAAAACATCGGCTGCTCATGATGGCGTTGTAGGTGAAGTGGGATGCATTTGTGTCATTTGGGAAAGAAATCTGGCATTGGAGTAGTGAGGAGGTTGAGATGGTGTGATCCCCTCAGGCAGGGATAAAGCTGTTACCACTGGTGTGACGAGGCTTCCTTGCTTGCGGCTCTTGATGAGCCAGGAAAGGTGGTTGTGCAGAGAGTTGGATTCAGTTGCAGGCTTTTTCTTGGATCTGCTGAGAAAGGGATTGCTGTGCATTTTGGAGCGAAGCAACGTGCTGCGTCTCCCTTGAATTTCTAAGTGTCAGCCTCATTGATGACTCACAGAAGAGGCTTAGTGTAGCTGTGCCTCAGATGATACAATCACTGATTCATTTTATCTTAAGGATTTTCTCTCTCAGGAGAGACTATACCATGGGTATTTTTGTTGATCATTTCAACATTGACTGTCTTCTTGAAATGTTCATAGAGTGGTGGCGCGTAGGAAGAGATGGTTTCATCATGGTGTTATTAACATTCTTTGAAATAGTTGGCCTAAAGAGAAAACCCAAATCTAGCTCTACCAGCAAGTCACAGCAGTGTTAATTTGGGCTGAAATGTTGTCCTTCGAAGGGAGTGGCTACCTTAAGCTGTGTGTGTTTCATCTAGCACTTGAAGGCAGCACAGCTTGCTGGATGGAGTGTGTCAGGGAGTACTCCCAAAAACCGAGGGAAGACAACTGGAACGGGTTTGGCTCCTTCCACTCTCCACTGCCCTCCAGTACTATGTACCACATGCTTCTCTGCCATCACAGGGTACCTGCCCTGTATGCACTGAAGGTACCTTCCTTAGGGTGTACAGCCTGTATCTTTGGTTTTGTCCTCTAGAAAACACAATGTGATGGGCTGTAGCACTCATGTTATTTTAGAGACTTTCAACTGAAAGAAACACCAAAAAATAATTTGTCGTTGATCCACAGGGGTTTCACAGTTACAACATTACACAGGATGGATGCAGCCAGTATGAGCCACTTGACTCAAAGGCCAGAACGCAATCCCTGACCTTGTTATATTTAGCAGTATCCAAATGCCAGCTTCATTGTCCAGCTACCTTCGGGGTAATACCGAGGTCCATGTCTCCTTGTTCACAGGGTACTCCTGTCAACGTTGTCCTAATTGTTTTCCCGCAACAGTTATTTTGGTAGCAGTTTAGCTTTTATTACATCACTGTAGTATAATGAGCTCTTGTTTGAGCTGATCTCATCTGAAGCAGGTTAAATGAACAAGATGGACTTGTTGGTTTTTCCGTGTAGTTAAATAGCGCATTGAGGGCAGTGTGTGAAGGTCAGCAGGCTATACGTGGTTTGTACTCTAGAGAGAATGATGTGGGGTTTGCATAAGGTCATGAAGCAGGTATTGCCGTTTAATCTGATGACTTTTTGTTCTCCAGTTGTGAAGTCAGTCCTTTGAAAATGTGATTATGGCACTAATATCTCCTTATTAATACCTCCTTCCTTTATCCAGCCCTGCTTCATGACCTTAAAGACAGTTGAAGCCTTTCATTTTTGTAGCAGAAGTAGCATGACGGAGCTTTGATGTCCCTGGAGCGTGAGGCAAAGATTGGAGGGAAAAATAGTACCTATAATTGGAAAAAATTATATGGTTAGGAAGAAAATGTTATGCTTTTGGGCACAAAAGTGCTTCTTCATGTCCCCCAAGGAAAAGACTTCCATCCTGCACATGTGTCTGAAGGGCACTATATCCTCTCATGGCTGAACAAACAGTCTCCTTGCTAGGTAAAACACCAAGGAGGTTGGGACAGTGCTGTAGGAGGCAGAGGGGAATAAAACCTGTGTTACTGGGCAGAGGGCAACTGGTGTTTATGCATATGCTAAGAAGTGTTCACATGGTCATAATGTTTCTTAGATTTTCCTCTAGTGCCCTCAGGTTTTTCGTAGTACTAGAGCTGCCTTTTCAGGAGGCTTTTTATGGCAAGGCAGAAACGGGGAGACAGTGAGAAGTAGAATTTTTGCTTTCCTATTCCACTTAAAGTTGTAGCAGGAAGAATACATGGGAGATTTTGCCCAATCATTCCTTGTTTGTTCTGAGATGACAGCTTCGGAGTAACCTGTACATTGTGGTTTGTGACTGCGTAGTCTTCCCATGACTGATTACTGATCAACAACTGCAGCCACCAGCCTGAGAAGAACTGGCTGAATTACCTAGGTTGGGAGGAATCAAGAGCACCTTCAGCTTGCTGGCTCTTTACAATAACAGAGAACTTGTCAGATGGGACACCCGAATGATATTGGGCTTTAGATACCAGCCGTGCAGTTCAGGAGAGCAAAACATGCACAAATTCCCTGAAAAGCTCACACTGAGAAAAAATACTCCTGCTGCCCAGTTCTGGGCTCACATCTGCAGACAGAAGTAGGACACATCCCCCAGATGCAGAACAGGTTTCAGTGCTGCATTTATTTTACCTACAGCCCATTTTTACCTACAACTTACAACTCCCCTTCAGAGAAGTTGGGTGGATATGGAAGTGCTTGGAAGTCAAGTGGGAGAAAAAAAAAAATCCTTCTGAACCCTTGCAAGCAAGTTCAGAAGTCCTCAAGATTTATTCTGTAGAGGAGTTGGTACCAAAGTAGATGTGATAGCCATTTGTTTCTGCTGTCCTTTCTTGCCCCCCAGCAGAGATAACAATAGATTCCTTATAGAAGGACTGAAAAAAATTAATTTGTCTAGCATAAGAAAACAAATCAGCCTTATTGCTTGACTTACTGACATCTTACCCTGTATTTGAGGGACAGAGACTGCACTAGCCCGATAAGCTGCATAGTCAGCCCTGAGGCTGTTAAGAAGCCAGTGATGTTCCTGTGGCCAGGGTCTACTCCCATCATTGGTTCTTCCTCAGTACAGGACGGTGTCTTGTCTCTCACTCTCTGGGGCACATCTCTGCGTGTACCTATTCATGTTTATGTTTTTCCAGGTTTCACAGGAAAGCATATATAACAGAATGACAGCATCCAGCCTGGCCTGTGTGTTTGGTTTGAATTTGATCTGGCCGTCGAAAGGAACAGCGTCCCTGAGTGCTCTGGTACCTCTGAATCTCTTCACTGAACTACTGATAGATTTCTACACGAATATATTCAACTCCCGAACAGTGCCTGGTGAGATCTTACCGTAGTGCTCCTGGAAAGGAAAATGGAGTGTGACTGCCTGAGGGAAAAGTGTCCGTGCCTCAGCTTGTGGGAACTTTATATTCAGGGCACTCTCCTGCATAGAAAACTCAACACAGAGTAAAGTTTCTATAGCTTTCCAAATACCAAAGATGTAGGGAAAAGCACGCTGCCCCATACACATGTGGGAGAATATATACACATGGACTTTCAAAGACCAATAGGTCAAAGTGAATCCCCTTGAGCAGCTGACAAAAACTGGTATGTTAAAAAAAAAATCATGACGTTATGTGCCAGTCTGTCATTTCTTTGGGCATCTGGAGAACTTAATATGCGGTGTTATTTTATGGGATCATGCAGAGCTAAGTTCTGGACCACTCCTGAATGTACAGCTTTCTTCTTTTTTTATTCTTTTTTTATTTGAATACACTTTTGTTTGAAATTTCACTGTGAAATTAATAAAGATGGAATACATTTTTAAGATAGTAAAATCTCGAAACTATTTTTCCATATATTTAAGTGTCTTGTTTTACTCAAAAAGGTGTGGGTAGTTGTGGCACATCAGGTTTGCAATTACCATGGAGAATGGTGTTTCCCAGGTAATTTGAGTTGTGCAGACAGCTAACTAATTATGCTTGCAAATATCTAATATGTGCAGTTAATCACTGTAGCTACACATTCAAAGTGTGTGGAAGGTTTTTTTCTTATTATTGCAAGTTCAAACAGGGAGTAATAATCCTATGGGTTTTTTCTCTAAATACTTGGAATTATATCAGTGAGTATATAATACAGAATATAGTCTAACTTTGAGAAGAGTACCCCTGATATTTGGGTTGCGTTCTTTTGCAGTTTGAGTTGATAGAAATTTGCTCTTCAAATCAGTTTCTCTAGAAAGCAATAATAACAACAACTTGGGTAATATACCTAGTATCATTTTTATACATTGAAAGTGTATTATTGGTCCCAATGTGAATAATTAGCCAGCATAAAGGGAGAATTTTCAGTGTTTTCTTTCTAACTATGCCGTTAATATCGCTTATATTTGATGAACCCTAACACACTGCTGTTACGTTGTTTAACACTGATTGGTAATGGGGCGGTATAACAAAGTTATCATTATAGCTGCCTGCAAAGCAGAAAATTAATCAGTGGTAAAAAAAGATAACAGGTATTTTCCATAATGCTCTGGTCTTCCTGTTTGTGTAGAAAGCTAAAAAACCAGAGGGACTATTTAGACTTCAGTAAAAGTAATAGTCTCAGGAGGACAATTTAGGCATCCCCTCCTCTGCAAGCACAGAGACACTTTTTCTCCTGCAGGTTCTAGCGAGTTGAGGATTTGTACTTCTGGCCTTCCTCTAAGCAGTTACGGATTGCCTGTCTGTGTAAAGTGTGCAACAAAATCCTACTGCAGAGAGTAAAGAGGATTTGTTCTTGTCAGCAATTTCGGGAAACAACCAGGTATTCAGAAGGCTGTGGAATGCTGGATGTGCCAGGCCTTCATTTGCCCAGTAGGTGTCATCTGTAGCATTAGGCAATGATTAAAATTTGAAAAATGCAGAGGCTTTAGCACAAGGTATGTTAGGACCAACTTCTCACATCACAGTTGTGTGTTTTCCCCGGTTCCTGAAGTGTCTTAAAGACAACTTTTTTGCTTTTGAGTATCTGCAAGTAATAGCCACCTATGACACTCATTTAAATATTAAACCTTGCATAATACAAAGAGAATAATTAACAAGTATTCATGATTGTTGCATTTCAGCAAAATGAGATTGCCAAGCATAAAACTGTCGTAGTTTTGTATTGCAGCTCCCCAGTTTTACATCTGAGTTATCAGTGACAGCATCCTACCTTTATTGTATTACAAAAACCAAACAGGCTCAGCCCTGCTCAGCAGCTTGGCAGGATGGTTCTGTGCATCAGCACCCTGTTCTTATAGAGGAGGCATTTGGCCTCTGGGAATTAGCCAAACCGGAGTATTTCACCACTTTCTGACCTTGGTCAAAACACATATGCATTAATTTTGCTGTTTGTAAAAAGAAGGAGCACCTGGCATTAGAAAAATGCTTTGGCATTAAACGCTGCTAAGTCCTATAAAATGGTTGTCTTCTGTTTCCTCTTGTCCTTTTCCAAAAATCCAGCAACGTCAAATGGAGTTTAATCTTCAGGCTACGCTGTGTAATGGGAATGTGAGTCCCGGATAGTTTTAGGACAGTAACATACCAGAGCCCTGTGGGTTGAAACACTGAGTTCGTGGAAGTCAGCTTTGCTCAGAAAGTCCCCAGAGCCTGTGGAGGGGGCTCCCTCATTGACTTAGCTATCCAGCTCGTTCGAGGTTGGGAAGGTGCAGGAATTTGGCAGCAGCAGTCGCGCTGGTAAAGTGAGCCCTCAGGGCACAGCTGCCTCTGACCTCTACTTTTACAAGTAAAAAGTACAAGCAAGGAGCATCCCTTCAGCTAATTTGCCTGCCTGCAGACACACAAGATGATAGTTAAAAACCAGACTCACTCTTTCAGTATTGGTCACACGCCAAACTGCAGATCTTCCTTTTAGTGCTTCGTAAACTACCATTTTCCAGCAATTTATGGCTCCTCTCATTTAGTGAATGAAGAACAAAATGGCGTTTTCTCATCTCAAGGTGCCTCCTTCCTTTAAAGAACGGATAAAGTCTGTTATCTGCCACTGTGGGTAATTTGATGGGGCTTAAGAAAAGTAGGGGCTCTGGTTCTCATTGCCATTAGCGCTGGGGGGGGCAGAAGGGGCTCCCGCTCCCCTTTACCTCCTTGCCTCCCCAGCGGGCAGCCTGAGAGAGAAGGAAGGAAGGTACTCACCTTTCCTTCCTCTCACCTCACTTGCCTTTCCTGCAAGCCTGCCTGTCGCTGGAAAGGGACTTTCCCAAATCAAAGGCACCTGGGCAGCAAAACCTTCCTAGGGATGAGACCCCAGCTTTCTCCCCCCTATCCCAAAGGAGCTGGCGCAATCCTCCATCTGCTGCAGGAGCCCCCGATCTCCATCCTGAGTGCCAGACTTAACTCGGTTCTCATGAATTATTCAGAAAGGTTTGGAGTGAAATTCATGTTAGAGAAATATATGTTTCAAATTTCCTGACTCTAAGAGGAGTCCTGGAGGTGTCCCCTGCAGTTACTTTGATAACAGTTTCTCTTTACAAATGATAATTGCGCGATTCCAGCTTTTGTACAGCGTGGCCTTGTGAACTCTTCTCTCGTATCAAAGAACCATTTTCAGATCATTTCCATAGCAAAAAGAAAGTGATTATGGAGATAATCTGTTGGAAACACATATGCTGGATTTCAGTTTAAAACAATAAAATGCACTCATGGAATGAGAAATCAAGTGTTACCTAGCTGACAATATACAGAGAATAAATTGCCTAAGCATTTTAGTTTACTGAGCTGTTAGGAGTTGAAAATTGGTCCCAAGATTAGCCTGATTATCAGGATGCCTCTAGCAACAAGCACTGAAGGGAGAAGGGAATACTTTTCTGCCCTGAATATATGAAGAAATGTAGGATTGAACAATGTCATTAACCGAGGGGGGGGGGGTCTTTACCATTCTTACAAAAAACTTCCATAATTGAATGTCACTTACATGTGTGGAGATGGTCTGTGTGTTTGCAGCACTCCTTGAGCAGCACCCATTGCAGGGTCTCTTGGAGCCTTACAAACTTCAATATATTCATCCACTCATGAGGAGGCTAATAATAGAAAAAAAACAGATACTTTATTCACACGTTCAACGTGTACTTAGGTAGCGAGTTGAACTTTTATTGGGATTGACGGTACAGTCACAGTCACACGCTCCCCTTCATTTCCTGGATAGTTTGTCTGCAAAACCCTGGGAAAACGTAGGTTTGACAACAGTTCTGCTTCTCAAGTGCCCGTGAGGGTGTTGGGGTGTAGGGGAGGAAGTCAGAGTTACTGCCAGCACCTGCAATTTCTGAAGTGAGAAGTTCTAATTCAGTTGAAGTTCTACTGGCCGGTCACGTTCCTGCCCATACTCTCTTCATTTCTAGCATGTTTTTACCTGCAAAAAGAAGTCAGAAGCAAACATGCCCTGCACTAAGTAGGCACATCTCCGTTGAAGTCAAAGGCATGACTGTAAGAAGTACGTAAATTGGGTCTTAAATGATACATGCGGCTGGCATGTGAAAGTTGTTCTGCCTTTCCCAGTGGAGTAATACTCATTTTCACCACCTGAAGAGTTTGATTTTCGTCCTTAGCCATGCACATCCCTGGAAAGCCGTTTCAGTGCATTGCACCTAACGTAGCAAAGGATTCTGGTGTCCTGCGGCATCATCTGAGAGCAGTGGAGGATTGTAGTGGGGTGCTACAAACGTCATCTTCTTTCTTGAAAACTGGAAAGCTTGAGAAAGGTCTGCCTTAACCGATGAGATTTCTTTGGGGTTAGGTGGGTGGTTTGGACAGTGAACTGGCTCGGAAGCTAAGAAGGAAATTCTCAAATACAACCAGGAAAAAAAGCCTGTTTCCTCAGCAGGTCTGTCAGCACCTAAAAAGTATTACCCAGAATTGTTGTTCTGGGGGTAAAACGTCTTGGTTTGCCTCTCCGAGCTGGAAATACACGAACACCCGTGTTCTCCTGTTTCTTTCCTAACTGGGGTCTGCTGTCTGTAGTGTTAGGAAAACTGTGGTAATCGTTCACAGAAGGACCATAGCCCTGCCATCCTGGCTGTTCCTCTCTAGAATAGCTGGCAGAAGTTCAGCCTTAAAAACAATTAACTGATTGGAAAAATATTTCTGCTGGAACGTGCCAACTCAATAAAAAATAAAAGCATTTTCTTACAAGGCTTGGTTTCGGTGCCATTCTTTCAGAAGTCATGGCATTGTTCTGGAAAGTTGCCATGGACCATGGATGCCACCGGCTCGCCCAGCTCTGGCTCTGCTGGCCGGTGCAGTGCTCTGGAGCTGGGGAAACGAGCACTGCTGCTTCACATTCCTGGTCTCTTTTGAGGTGGCCTCACCTTTCGGCACACAGCACCGCAATTATTGCCAGAGGTAAAGAGGGAATTCTGCTGGGGCCGGAGGGGAGACGACGCACGTAGCTGACTGATCATTAAAGCCGACTTTCTTTCTGCGGCCCTGATTTCTCCATGGTGTGATCATCATGCGGAAGCGGATCGCTCCTGACTGGCAGCCTGTGGTCCCCAGAGCACAAGCTTGTCACTCACAGGTTTGTGCCTGTAGTTGGCAGCGGCTGCATCTGATGCCTGACCCAAAACTGCAGGCTGCAAGGTGGAAACATCCTTCTCCAAAACTTCTGCTTTGGTCCTCAAGAACTTATTTAAGCTACTGCCAGCCCAGACAGTAATGCCCACCCCCTCAAGCCTAATATGAAATCAGGATTGCTATCTTTTCAGTTTTCTTCTCTGTTACGTGGATTGTGTTCCCCAATACTGAATTGTGCTCTCAAATTATTTCTGCACTTCAACCTTTAATTGCCCACAAAAGCAGTTTACTGCCTCTTACTCTTCTGCCATGAAAATTATCCCCTTAATTAATGGGACAATAAAAAGCAACTGTAAAATGCACCAAACTGCATCATCTTGAGTGTTGGAACTGGATTTCTGCAGCAGTCATGGAAGAGTCTAAAATGCACCAAACTGCATCATCCTGAGTGTTGGAACTGTATTTCTGCACCCGTCATGGAAGAGTCTTCTGATGGGTGGATTTTTGGCACTTCACCCAACAATTTCTTGACCAAAAGCTGTAAAAATAGTAAGGACTATACTAAGGTAATTAGTTTTTCTGTTTCAAAAGCTTCTAAAAAAACCCCCCTCATTTCCCCTCTGCTTCACGTGCTAATTTTGTCTTTTCCCCCCTGTTTATTTCCAAGCTTCCAAGCTCCTTCCAAGCTGCATCCTCTGCCTTTTGTCATTTACATCCTTCTGCACGTGCAGTCTGTCGGCACGCTGCGTAAGCTGGGAGATGGTGTCCATGCCCACGCACGTGCCCCGCTCTGGGTTTTGCAGGGATAGGAGTGGGCCGAGGCTCTTGCGGCCGTTCTGGGGCTGGATAACCTGAATTGAAACCACGAGAGGTTTGGTTCTGCGGGCAAGTTTCAAATTACAGTGTTTGAGTGAGTGAAATTGCCCAGATTGTTTCTCCCATCTCTGAAGCAGGAAAGTGGTTATGCGTTTGATAACTAGATTGAGCTTTTATATGTAATAACCCAACACTTGTGATGAAGGGGAAAAGAAGTTAGGAAGATCCTTTCCTTTGCCTATTTCCCACCATTCCCAGCCCTTCCTCATCAGCCTCTCTTTTTTGAAAAAAACCTGCTGTACTGGTTTGTCCATGAAATGCAGCCACGGCTGATGTCCAGTAAGGCTAATACTGTATTTAATAACTGTGCCCAAAATAGAAACAGCATCTCATCAGGCTGCATAGCTCTCCACTCTGAACACATCCATGGAGCCGAGCCAGGCATGGGCTGGTGGTGGTGTCCCTTGTTCCATGTCAGGGGTTGTGGTGAGGACTTGCTTCCCTCCTCCCTTTCCCTCTCAAGTTACAGGAGCTCCCTCACGCTCACTGGGCTACCAAACAGCAGCAGCCACTAGTCCCCAGATACTTTCACATTCTGTTCTGAAGCTTGAATAGGGTTTTTTTCCTTATCTTTGGCTTGTGGCTGACCTCCCGAGGAATACTGCGGCAAAAGTTTACCAGGGTCCAGAGTGCACGCTGACAGCCCTGATGGGTAAGTGGCCACAGCACAAGGACAAAACAAATCCATGCCATTACAAAATAACATTAAAATTCACTAAGATAATATCACTGCCTTCTGCACCAAAAGAGCTTTTACAAAATAATATAAATGAGAGGGTGAAAATAATGAGCGGCTTTGTAGAGCTCGCTCACAAGCCCTGACACCCGGCATGCTCCTGCCGGGAAGGCAATAAACACCCCATTCTCTGCATGTCACAGTATCACAAGTTCTCCGTATAATTACCACTTGAAAGTTAATAGGACTCTGCTCCCAGCGTGATGGCTGTATTTTCTATAGTCGCTGCATGTCCTGCGTCCACGGCCGTCACTGGGGACCTGGCTGTGGTAGCACCGTCTTGGGGGACAAGTTGTTTGAGGCTGCCTCAGAAATCAGGCTATTTCCCTGTAGGAAAATCTGTTTTCCCAAGGCACTGAAGATGATGGCGAGTGCAGAGATGGAGAGGCAGTTCCTCCCCCTCGCAAGAGTTGTGAGGGACACCACCAGTGAAGAGCAGGAAA
The DNA here is from genome assembly GCA_013398295.1 of Chionis minor. Taxonomy (NCBI): domain Eukaryota; kingdom Metazoa; phylum Chordata; class Aves; order Charadriiformes; family Chionidae; genus Chionis; species Chionis minor. Next base: position 792,806 of record VZSF01000012.1, on the reverse strand, counting down.
GTATGGGGCAGATAAGGAAACCAAAGCGACCTGGCTCACATCACAACTAGGGCGATAATCAAAACCAGTGGCAAACGCCTCAGGCTCCTGAAACTCAGCCCAGCACCTCTGCGCTGCTCTGGGCACCTAACCATTTAAACAATGTTTAAATGCGATCATTGGATTGAGTATCCTGATCCACAGCAGACAGCCAAAGCTGCTCCGTTGCAATTGAGTGTCACCAAATTTGACTATGTGTCAAATTGTGAGTGGGTTGACGTTAGATTTGGTATGTCAGGCTCTTCATGGACATATCGTGCATCACACTTCTGGTCTTTCCATTAGGGGGTCCCAAAGTTGAACAGCAGAAGAAAAGACACCACGAAGCTAATGATGTGTATCAGAACACATACAGCTTTTACGTACCCAACACTTCTGTCTTGGGCACATTCCTTCTGTCCTTGTGCACATGAGTATAGCTAAGTGCAAATTAACCATTGAGTTGATTACCATGAGCTCCTGGGAAGAGGATTTTCCAAAGGTGCTTCTGGTTGACCTTCATGCCAGAGAACTTCTCCATCTACCTGTAAGAGGTTTGTGGTGCCCTGCCCTGCCTCTTGCCAGCGAGACCCCCAAAACTGGCCATAGGCTGCGCTTGCAGCCCGCAGCCCCAAGCTGCTTCAGCTTCTAAATGGGAGGTGAAGGCGAGGTGGGAAAGGGAAGCACCTGGACGGACACATTTCTGGTGAATACATGCTAAATGCTGTGAGTGGGAAGCGTAAGCATTTTATGATGGCTGGTTAGGTGTCTCCACCTGTGCTGTGCCACATTTGGTCGCTGCACACTGGCGCATCCTGCTCCTTGCCTTCCTTGCAAGCACCCAACCGACCTCCTTGTGAAGCCAGCCTTGGTCTTTAAACCAGGAGCTTTGTCTGGGCCTAATCCCGTTCGCTTTGTTCTTCGCCAGTGGAGAGCAAGGCTGGCTGATAAGATAATATCAGCACACTGGGAAATTTTTCATTCCCGCATCTTCCCTCACCCAGGACTTTTGACAGTCATTTTATTTGCCAAAGACTTCCTCCTTCATGTTGTACAGAGTGAAATTAAAAAGACGACAGAAAATACCCAGAAATCATCTAGTAAAGAGAGTCAAATCAATTATTTAAAAAAAAAAATTGAATTCCCTTTGTGGCTGGCTTTTCTCTGGCTGCGCTATCAAAAACGAGCTATCAAAGAAAACTTATCATTAGTTTTTAATTCACGATGACTTCAGAGAGTGGCTCTGGCGTGGCGGCTGATGGCTGCCCGACAGCATTCTCATCTCCACTGACTGATGGGCTCAGACTGGTGGTGCCCCCAGTTGCCAGCTGCCAGCACCACCAGTTGCCCACCACAGGTACCCCTGCGCCCGCAGCCCGCGGGGGCCGGAGGTCCAGGGCACGCTGGGAGCAGTGCTCGGTGCCAGGGAAGGACTGCTGGGAAACGGTGAGACACTTTCTCTGCATGGTTCTTTAGGGGAGAGGGGGAGGCTGTGACAGGAGGGTCCCCACTACCTCCGCCTTCATCAGGAGCTCTGAAGTCCTCCCCAACACAAGGTCCCTCCACCAGCCCAGCCTTCTCCACAGCCACTGCCAGCAGCAGGATGGTGCACGACTCAAATCTCGCCTCCAAGTGAGACTGTCTGAAGTCAGCACCCAGAATTTAGTATTTATTACATAGGAACTACTGAGATAAAACAACAGCCGAGCAGCTCAGGCCATCACCAATGAGACAAGATGTGCACCCACAGGCACTGCTTAAATGCTTCATTTCTCCCTGGACCTGAGAGGGGGCAAACATCAGAGTAAAGCTTTATGGACGCTCCAGGCATCTGCCTGGCCAAAAATCCTGGTGTGCCACGGCTGTGGTGCCTACCCAGCTGGCCGGGCTTGAATGGGTGTTTCTCAGGCCAAAATGTCTGGTTTCAGCAGAGGGTGGCATTGGTACCACCCCGAGAGAGGCGATCCCTCAGGGTCAATCCTGTCTCTGCCAGCACCAGTCCCAGGGTGACCCTGGGAAGTCCCTGCATCCCTGTTATCTGCTGACCACATCACGCTGCAGACACCAAAGGAAACCAGGGCATTAAGTAGGTAACTTTATTTTTAGCTGTGGTGTAATCATGAGGATTTGGAGGCAGTGATTTGTGTCTGTCTGGGCAGAGAAAAGCAAGTCTACACCCTTTCTGTAGCTTTCCCCAGAAGTCCAAGTGTTTGCCCTAAGCCACTAAAGGAGAAGCATAAAGCTCTCGTGACCTCCTCCAAAGCTTTCGTGACCGCCTCCAATGCAAGCCTGGGAATCCCCAGTTCCTGGCACTGGAGCAGATTTTAATAAGGCTGATGCACTTCTCCAGCGGTGCTGACAGCTGGCAAGCAGGTCTTGGTAGTTCAAGAAGAGTCAGCTTCAGTCTTGGTGCTTTAAGACCTGCCTGAATCAAAAATCCTAATGTTCCTCATGAGCTTAGGGCAGCGGGGCTGTGGGGAAAGACCACTGCTGGGAAGCACCACCAAAACCAGGGAGCAACAGCCTAAAAGCAGGGCTTTTAAATTAGCACTCAATTATTTTCTGCACTATTTTCTTTGAAGATGCACGTCTGTGGCACTGCTAGGATTGTCACTATTATGCCCTGACAACATGCGGATCTTGCTTTTTCTTTCCAAGAGGATTTTGTCAAGTTTCTGATCTCAGAAACAAGGTCTGTCCAACCTGCCCCTGTCTGATACCCATCTGGCTGGCACCATGTGGCCCTTCCATAGCATCACTGCAGAGAAACAATCCAGAATTTATCTTCCAGAATTCAGGAAAGCAAAGCCCTCTGGTGTGTTCTCAGTTCTCCTTGCAGCTGTGGGGAGACTCACCACCATTCTGGCATCTCCTAGGGGTTGCAGCAGCTGGGGGTGGCGAACCAGTGGTCCAGTTCCAGCAAGAGGCAGACGAAGACCCCCTTCTGTCCACTGGCTGGGAGAAGCATGTTGGGTCATCCGTCTGTCTGCCCATCTGTTGGGCCATCCTCAGACCATTCTGCTCCTGGGGCAACCCCGATCAGTTACAGACAGACCAGCACTGGCTTCTTTATAACGTGATCTCCGCACGTTAATGCTAACGACCTCCTCAGCACGTTGCTGCCACGAGTGAGTGGTGCCGACACATCAAAGTGCCCTTACTGGGTGAGAGCCACATATGCTTGGCACAGCCACAGCATCTCCTGCTCCTCTGAGCACGTGCTGGTTTTGTGCTCCCTGATGATATGGTTGCATTGATGTCACCTTCACAGGGGCGACCAGCCTGGCCAGACAAGCCAGAATGAGTCCAGATTTCAGGGGGAAATATCCCAAATCCAGGGTGTCCCCCTGGGTAAGTTGCCCCAGCCCTGCTCGCAGCTGGCCGTTGCAATGCCATTTCCGATAAACTAATCAGTCGTGTCGCTCATTAAGTGAGCTTTTGATGGAGGAAAGCAATTCGATGACCAGAAAGGGAAAAGACAAAACCAGACAAACTACATCATGTGAAAGCCCAGCAATTCCCACCTTCATCTCCGGAGAAAAAGGGGACTAACGGCAGTTGAGCACCACAGGAGTGGGTGTCCAGCCCGTGGCATGGCAGGGCTGGGGGCACATTTTATTTATAAACCTCGCAAACTCACTCCTGCCTAATAAGGAAGGCTTGTGGTAGCATTTTACTGTGGAAAGAAACGTTTATGTTACTTGATAATACTTCATTTTACCAGTACGGGGAGACTTGATGGCATTTGTACAGGGATTTATTTGTGCTTACAATTGCACGGCACTGAATCAGTGCTGGAAAGCCTGACCTTACATGGTGCTTTTAAATTTCCATGTGTAGTTTCACCACAGCAAAACCTGCCGCTGCTTTTACACCAGAGGTCTCCGGTTTTGAAGATGAATTTGTGGAGTAAATGCAAATTGGGAAACGCCAAGTTGAGACCCCTGGAGGCAGTGACATCTGCCTGTCTTTGATAAGAATTTCTAAGAGTGAGAGTAAAGTACTTAGAGTGAAATTAAAAGCTTTGATCTGTTTTTTTGTTTCATTATTATTTCATGTCTGAGGCCTTTACATGTGCCTTTCAATTCTTATTAGGCTGCCATGTTTAGTTACTGCTCCGGCGCTATGTGGCAGAGCAGCAGCCAGTGGCCATCCAGCAGGTGATGGGCATTGCTGGGACTCACCTCCTGGTTCCGGTCTGAGCCCGGTTAAAAGGAACAGGTCACAGAGCAGCATTGCCTCAAAAAGAGTGCCCCTCTGGCCCCAGTGTATTGGGTACCCCTGTGCGAGGCAGCCCCAAATGCCCAGGGCAAGGTGACAAAATATCACAGAATTGTGTAGGTTGGAAAAGACCCTTCAGATCATTGAGTCCAACCATTAACCTAACACTGCCAAAACCACCACTAAACTGTGTCCCTCAGCACCACGTCTACCTGTTTTTTAAATACCTCCAGGGACGGTGACTCCACCACTTCCCTGGGCAGCCTGTTCCAATGCTTGATAACCCTTTTGGTGAAGAAATTTTTCCCAATATCAACCTAAACCTCCCCTGGTGCAACATGAGGCCGTTTCATCTCATCCTATCGCTTGTTACTTGGGAGAAGAGACCGACCTCCACCTGGCTACAGCCTCCTCTCAGGTAGTTGTAGAGAGCGATAAGGTCTCCCCTCAGCCTCCTTTTCTCCAGGCTAAACAATCCCAGTTCCCTCAGCCACTCCTGATAGGAGTGACTTCTTGGGTGAAAGCACAAAACCCTTGTCTAATGCTGGAGGATGGGAAGGCCACTGAGGGGAAGGATTTTGGTGTTCCTGCCTGCTTGCCTGTAGCTGTTTCAGGAAGGGGGTGGGGAGGAGCAGGTCGTGTGGTGGTTGAGCTGTTGGGGAGCAATGCATCGGCAGTTCCCCCGCGGAGCCCGCAGCGGAGTCCCGTGTCGTGCCGGGGTAGCCGGGCTGGTTGTCGTGATGCCCTGGTCGCATGTGAGGGCAATCCCAAAGGCTTACAGCGAGAGCCGGACACGTCTCCAAAACGGCCTCAGGGATCTGATGGAGGATGGCAGCGTAGGGAAAAGTGTGTGATAAACCTCAGCGTGACCTCGCACAGCAGAGGAAGGTGATGCTGCTTTGCCAGATCTTCCGTCAGGTTTGTTCCGTGCACTCGTGTGTGAGGCTCCCGCAGTCAGTGGCTGAGGCTGAGGTGGGGATGGCTGGTGTGTGACACAGAGGAGGAGATGCCACCTGCCAGGTCCTTCCCTTGTCTTGCGACTGGTGGGGAGGGATGAGCTTTTGGGCCGTTGGGGCTTGTGGGTCCTTCGTGTGTGTTTTCCCAGGTACATTCCATGGTTTGTCGAGGTGAGTTCAAGCTTCATCCTTGCCCTGCACCAGAGGCGTTGGGCAGAGTCTCTTTGTTGTGTCCTGGTTTCCCAGGCACCTCTGGATAGACATTGTTCCGTGTCACTGTGCTCATTTGTATGTGGAATCCCGTCAGCTGTGGCGTTTCCCAGGAGCCTTTGCTCCCTGGCACATTGTCGGTGGACCTGGGCTGCCTACATTCCTGGAGCGACCGCGGAGGTGGAAGGAGGCGAGAGAGGTGGCTCTCCGGTTCCCCCGCCCTGGGAGCTGGAGCAGGACTTCTACACCTTCCACGTGTTCGAGGGGACGTCTTCCACGTCTCCACGTGGCCTTGGTGGCTTTGCTGCATAGGAAAGGGCAGAAGAACAGCTGCCCCAAGCAAGTCTGGTTCCAGCTCCCCATTGGAGAGTGGTGGGAGGAACGCGAGTGGGAGAGGAGAGAGGCTGCTGCCCGGAGCTCTCAGCCCCAGCGGGTCCATCGACTGGTTCCCCGTGTGCCTTGGTGGAGCATGGGCACATTGGCAAGGACGAGCGGCCACCCCTCAGGCAGAGATGGAGGAGGCGGAGGCTTCTCGCTGGTCTGCGCGGACAGGAGAAGCCCTGTAGAGCAAAGGCAGATGCCCCGGCGCCGGCGGATCCCCCGGAGCAAGCAGATCCCCCGGCGCAGGCAGATCCCACGGTGCAGGCAGATCTCCCGTCGAAGGAAGCGCCGTTTGCACAGCCTGTTAAGTCTTACTTTGTTTTGACTTGTGTTTGTCGATTTCTCTAATGTTTGTAATTTCACCTTTGGAAAACACTGGTAGTTCTGTCGCTAGCATGTTCCAAGCCAGAATTTTAAAACTCCCCTCTGTTGTTTTTTGAAAGTAGATAGCAAGACTACCTACCACTTTTGCATTGCTTTGTGTTTTGGTGATGAACCTAGATGATTGCCATCGTACTCGCTTCCGGTTGGTAACGGGTGGGTATAAGGGTGCAACCTTCAGAGAATGCCCATTTGTTCACACTGTTTCTGCATTCAGGAAAGCAGACTGTGCTTTCCAGTGTTTGAAGTTGGAAGGAGACAACAGGTAGAGTACCGTCTTTCCAACAGATTAGTCCTCCAAGTCTGTAGCTGCCAAGTGTTGAATTGGAAAGAAACCAAGTTAGCCAAAGAAAAAAACCCAGAGACATTTTTAAGACAGCTGAGAAACAAGGGGAGTCCTGTAGGCCATGAAGTTCAGCAAGGCCAAGTGCAAGGTCCTGCATGTGGGTCGGGTCAATCCCATGCACAAATACAGGCCGGCTGGGGAATGGATGGAGAGCAGCCCTGAGGAGAGGGACTTGGGGGTGTTGGTTGAGGAGAAGCTCAACGTGACCTGCCAACATGCGCTTGCAGCCCAGAAGGCCAACCACATCCTGGGCTGCATCAAAAGTAGCATGGCCAGCAGGTTGAGGGAGGTGATTCTACTCTGCTCCTGTAAGACCCCACCTGGAGTACTGCATCCAACTGTGGAATCCCCAGCATAAGAAGGATATGGACTTGTTGGAGCAAGTCTAGAGAAGAGCCACAAAGATGATCAGAGGGTTAGAGTACATCTTCTATGCAAAACAGCTAAGAGAGTTGGGGCTGTTTAGCCTGGAGAAGAGAGGCTCTGGGGTGACCTTACAGCGTCCTTCCACTACCTAAAGGGGGCCACCAGGAAAGGTGAGGAGGGGCTCTTTATCAGAGAGTGTAGCGATAAGACAAGGGGTAATGGTTTTAAAATAAAAGAGGGTAGATTTAGATTAGATATTAGAAGAAATTCTTCAATATGAGTGTGATGAGGCACTGGAACAGGTTGCCCAGAGAAGTTGTGGAAGCCCCATCCCTGGAGATGGTCAAGGCCAGGTTGGATGGGGCTTTGAGCAACCAGGTCTAGTGAGAGGTGTCCCTGTACATGGCAGGGGGGTTGGAACTAGATGATCTTTAAAGTCCATTCCAACTCAAACCATTCTATGATTCTGTGATTCTATGAAACCTGTGTGAGGCAGGGGGAGGTGGGAACTGAATCTGCATGAATGAGGCAATAGGCATCGAGAGAAGTCCTAGTGTTGTTCTTTTCTGGCTTCGTGGTGTGAAAGCCTCCAAGTTCAGAGCTGAATCAGAGTGGACTTTTCCAGAGTTTTGGTCCCTACTCAGGAGGAGCACGAGTGTGAGAGGAGAGAGGCTCTCAGCCCCAGCAGGTCCATTGCCTGGTTCCCCGTGTGCCTTGGTGGAGCATGGGCAGATTGGCAAGGACAGGCGGCCACCTCCCAGGCGAAGATGGAGAAGTAGGTGGCTTCTCTCTTGTCTACATGGATGGGAGAAGCCCCACAGAGCAAAGGCAGATCCCCCAACACCAGTAGATCCCCTGGCAAAGTCAAATGCCCTGGAGCAGGCAGATCCCACGACGCAGGTAGATCCCCTGTCCAAGGAACCATCATTTAAGCAGTCTGTTAATTCTTACTTTGTTTTGACACCCCAACCCATGGGACAGATGAGAACGTGATTTCCCCCTGCTTAAGCAGGTAAAGGGCACTGCCACACATCTTGCTGGTGATCAAAAGTAAGAAAGCACAGTTTGCACTAGTGAAGCTGCAGAGAGCAGGCCGGAGAGCTGCTGGCAGCCATGCCAGAGCATTTGACAAGGGTTTACGTCCCATCGCAAGTGTCTTCACTGCATCACCTTTCATTCCCCACCCAGCACAGTCCAGCAGGAATCCCACTGGGTTGAGTGGCTTTGAGCTGTTTGTGCAGAAAAGCTGCTTTAGGAACATGAGCCAGGGAGGAGGAGGGAGCTCACAGAGACTGAAACACTTTTCCCCCTTCCTATGAGGTGTTAAGCCCATCCCAGGCAAGAGCTCAAAGACGGAGGTGACCATCTTGCGCTGCTCTGTGTGTCTGTCTGTCTCTGTCCCTCTGTCTATGGAAAGGAGAGATGCAAAACATGCTTCACCTTGTGGTGCTGGACACTGCCCAGCCTGGCCAGGGATAAGCAGCTTTGCGGAGAGTTCAGGTTGATGCCCGTACACCTACTCATCGCTCCACTCTGAATGCTGATGGCCTTCAAAGGGCCCTTCATGCTCTGGGTTTGTACATGGTCCTTGTTTTGCAGCTAATTATACACTTTTTATTCTTAGTTACCCCAAAAATAAAAGGCTCGGCTCGGTGTCCTTCAGCTGTTAAATGTGAGGAGCGGGGAAGGGATCCTGAGCTATCAAACAGATATTCCCAAGGGCCTGACAGTCTAAGGCACTTGAGATGGATCTGCCTTGCATGGACTGTGTGGAGTGGAGGGACTGCCTGTTACAAAAGAAGAGCCTGCCCAGAGCCGGGAGGGTTAGCATCTACATCATAATTTTGTTTAATTTTCTGCCGATTCCTCTTGTCCCTGCTCATACCTCCCACCCCACCATGCCAGCACCTTCTGATTTCTTCCCCTAGCTGCCATTTCTTGAAAGGGGATCTTCATCCATGAAGTTTATGCCAAAACCTGACTTAGAGATCAACACCCTTTGTCCCAGGTCTGAACCCAGAAATCCCTTGTTCCCTGGGTCAGCTCCAGGCTTTTCAAAAAACAGGGGAGAGAGAAGGAGTTGGAGAGAGACCATGTTTGCTGGAAGCAACAGCCCTGACTTCCTGTACAGGAGTTGATTCTAGACCTGAGGGATTGACAAAGCAAATTTCTCTCTGCGTAAGGGCCAAATCCTGCTCTCGCTCATGCTCTCCTAAGCCCGCCAACCTGAGGAGCAGTGAGGAGAAGATGTGCACCAGAGGGGCATCTCCTTTACTTTAACTATGCCATATTTGACCATGACAGTGGCTGGTTTTGCTTTGGAAAATTGTTGAATCAGTGTTGCCACCCCAGCCTTTTTTAGCCCCATTTCAGCACTGCTCAGTGTGAAGCCACCAGATGGCTGATGTCAAATCAAATCCCAACCCAGGGGGATTCACACAACCTGCTCTTGGCTGGTTGGATCTCTCTCCTCGCCCCAGTGCTGGCTGTGGCTCCCTTCAGCAGAAGGGAGAAGGCCCAGCACAGTCTCATCTCTTCCCCAGCCGCTTGGAGACCCCGACAAAAACTTTACCGGGAGGACAAAAAACCCCATGTAGAAATATGTTGTGTGAAAAGTCCTTGGAATCAGCCATTTCCATCAGGCTGGGGCCTCCCAGGGCCAAGCAGGGTTGGATGAATGAGCCTCGACACTGGATACGGCTAACAGGGCTTGGTAACACCAACAAACTGTTGCCACAGGTGATGATGATGGAGCTACTGCCACTTCTGTCAATGCCTGTGCGGAAGAAGGGACATGTCAGGCTCTCCTTTCCCCTCCCAGCTGGACACAGACCAATTTTCCTGCTTTAATTTGCTTTAATCACAGACAAATTTTATTCTTTCAAAGCATGATAGGGGTGTCAGTTTGTAGGAAGAGGATTAGCTGTGCAAGTAAGTGAGGGAACCAGGAACTTCCCAAAGTCAGCATTCCATTGAGGTCCTGGGTAGCATTCAAAACCATGTGCGAGTTAGAGCTTTAAAAAAAAATAAAAAAATAAAAAAAAGGCAAGTAGAAGCATAGACTTGTTGGGAGCTCTTCCAAAGTGTATTCAAAGCATCAACTGGGAAGCCATTACACGGTCTCTCATCTAGCTGTGCGCTTAAGAGATGCTGGATGAAACTGAGGAGCCATCCTAGGTAAAGTACAAGCGTACCGATGTAAGCAAAAGCTCTCGCTGGGGTGGCTTAAAAGTGCTTAGCAGCATCACGCGGCACAGCACAGGGATTAGCTCCTGAGCTGGTAAGACTCATGCTGATGTTCCCTCATGCAGCTCTCCTTTGGCAGCTGCCACCCAGCACAGACATGGAGTCCTGCCTTCAGCTGGCAGCAGGGACCAGCTGCAGCCACTGTCACCCATCGGGTGTTCAATCCCGTGACAAGGAACCTCCCAAGGCACAGTGAAGCCGGGTATTTAGTTTCCCCCGGCAAGTTTGCAGCTAGAAATGATGCACCATCACCCTCCTCCATGCTCTAAGACCCAGGAGTGATGCTGTGATGATCGAGGTGACAGCCCCAGATGAAATGAACTACGTGGGTGGGACTTGGTTTATTTTTCTGCAGTCGTGAAGTAACTGAGGAAGGTAAGAAGAATATAACATGTAGTCAGTAGCTCAGCGCATGGTTTTTTTATGATGCAATTTCAAACCATCAGAAGATTTCTGAGATACGCAAGTGCACTTTAAACAATAACATAATATCCGCATTAGAATTTTGTTTTTCTCAATTTGCTGCTTCATGCACTTATTTCTAGTGCCACCCCTTCCTAATTCTCCTTGGGTTTTTAACCAGGACAAAGCAACAATCAAACAATCAAACACAGCAGAAGTGGCCCCAAGAAGCAGATGAAGACAAGTGGGAAGTGCGCCTGTGAAGGGACACAGAAGCCCATCAGGGCAGAGGATGCTCATGTCCACACCCAAGAATGGCACAACCCTTTCTTTTCCGCAGATACAGCTCAAACCGCAGTCCTGGGTTTCAACGACATAGAGCACATTGCCACGGGGACAAAGAGATGCCCCGGATGACGGGGAGAGAGGACTTTGGGGTTTTTTTAAAGCTCCCTTAACTCCTTGGGTACCTTAGAGGTTGCCTGTGTTTGGCTACCAGAGGAGGAAGGCTCCCAGTCTCGGGGCTTGGCTCACCGGTGTGGCGGGACACAAAGTCGCTTCTCTCCATCTCCCTGGTGCTGCTGGAGCAAACCTCCCCGCTTCGGAAAATGAGGAGTGTGTATAGCGAGGCGGGGGGATGGGGAGGGGGAAGGGGGGAGGTTGAGATGTAATTTTTAAAGCGCTATTGGGCTCACTTATGAAATTATTGTTTCAAGCCTCCTCAAATAGAAAATACCGAAGCCAGCACCACTCTGATTTTCAGGGCAACGCCTTAGCCATGATTCCGGCTCGGCACCCTGGGCTCTCCTTACATTTCCCTCTGGCTCCCTGCGAGGGAGGGAAGCGTGGGGGAGTTCAAGAGTGCAACGGGCGAGCCGGACCACCCGCTCGCCGCGCTGGCCCCCCTCCCCGGCAGGCAATGGAGAGCCGCAATCACGGGAGCACGGGAGCACTTCTGCTCCGCGGTCTAGCCACAACCCTAGCGGGGGGCAGGAGCGCAGGCGATCAACAGAATCGCGCCGTTCCCACACGGAAGGGACGAAGCGCAAGCACCGAGGTGTTCACGGGGAAGTTTACACCCCAGCAACTGGGCGATTTGCCCTGTCCGCAGCAACCGGACTGACGGGCAGCTGCGTTTCCAGCAGGAACGTCGTCGAGGGGAAAGGCTGTTTATTGCTGCATCTCAAGGCCAAAGATGAAATGCACAAGTGAATTACAATGTCTGTGGTAACTGCTTAATGATCGTGGCTGATAATCAAAGGTTGGGGTGTAGCATTTCTGCTGCATTTAAACAGCACAGAAGTCATCTGCAATCCGCCAGTACAAATGCAAACAACAACTTCAAAGAGCAATGGCGTCTTTTTTTTTTTCTTTCCCTTTCTCCCTGGCTAGAATCTCTACGTGCCTCTGTACGCTTTGTAGTATTTTTTTCTGTCATGACAATTTAATTTTTTGTTTGCTTTTTTTAAGGGAGGAGAAAAAACCCCTTCTGCTTTAATGATATTCACCATGGTGAACTTAAAAGTGGCTTACAGAAGCGGAGTCTGGCATTTTCTGTTTGCACCAGTCAGTCGCTCGTGATTGATCTCAGAAGCCAGGCTTCATTTTCTAAGCAAAATAAGCTGCGGTTGGCAAAACCTGATTAAAGTGAGTGGAGTTTTATCTGATGTGGCTGTTGCCACTCATTTCAGCGTAATGTCTCTCTTTTCAACTACAGAGGGCCTGCAGAACACAGAACAAAAAGTATGCATCAGTTTATAACGCGCTCTTCTAAAAGTTTAAGTGTTCCTAATAGGCCATCAAACTGCTAGGAAACCTGCGTGTGATGGGTACGTCGGGATGTAGAACAAACTCCTAAGACGGCTGCTGAAGAGTTTGTGCCACCATTCTTACCCAGAGGTCTACCACAAGAGAAGCCACTAGCTGGACTGATGCTACCATTAGGTCCACCGTGCAAAAAATGCTGTTAGTGATCATGAACTAAATAGTTTTTTTTTAAAAAATGAGGGTTCTTGACTTCACTTCCTGATTTTGGAGCCTTTAGGGCATAGTAGATCCATTGTGGCTTCTCCCTCTAAGAGTATGAAGCCTGAAAACATCCGAGATCCTGACATAACTAAGCCATGCCAGCGTTCCCTATTCAGCTCACTGGGAAGGGCTGGCATTGCTCTGTGTTCCTTCCCAACAGCCAGAAGCATTCCTTTCCCTCTCATTTCTGAGGAAGGGGAGACAGTGAGAGAGGGACGAGTAGGCAAAATTACATTTGAAGAGGTGCAAATATAAAACTGACAGGCTTGGAGACAACACGTTTCATTCGAATGGCTATTTGCAGAGCAGCTCCTCTGCGAGACAACTAATGGCATGTGAAAAGGTCCTATGCACAGAAAACAGTCTTGTCATGTTAAAATAAAGAGCTCTGAAGCTGTGAAGTCTGGCGCAGCTGTAAAAATAACTTTCGCTTGGGAAGGGGAGGGCTGGAAACCCCGCGGCTCCTGATTCTTTTCAAAGACAATGCCCGGTGCCGCAGCAAGGAACACGGAGGCTACCGTAGCTCCTACAAATCTCCACCAAAACCTTAATTTAAATTACTATCGAAGATTAAAGGCTAGCGTAAGCCTACACTCCCTTGCAGCCGCATTAATTATTAAGGCAACACACAGAGCTCTGTAATTGGCTCCTGTCTGTTAGCACAGCGCTGAGTTTACAGGTTAGGGTGGTGGCAGGAGCATGATGATGATGATGATGATGATTACATAGGATTTCGGGGTTTGCTGGTTTGGCGGAGAGGTGGAAGCAATATTAGGAAAAATCAGGGTGCCCTTCCCGTAGCAGAGGCCAGGAGGGAGGCGGGGGCAGCTTAGCTGCAGGGGAAGCAAGGACGCAATGCCGAGCTCCCCCTGCTAATTGCAGCCTGAAAATAAACGGTGACACTGCTGGGAAGCAACAAGGCGGCACCACCCCATCCAAACAAAAAATACTCTTTCCCCTGGAAAAAACAAAACAAAACAAAACAAAAAAACCCAACCCTGGTTCTGCGCTGCATAAGCATTAGCCACTGTGGTAGGTTTTATGCAGCTATAAGGTTGCCTTGCTTTCATTTGGTTTGTTTTATTGGAAAGTTCTGTCCCATCCACTGGCCAGGAACCAGACAACTCCCATGAGGGACCTAGCTCTCCTTCTTTCCTTACATTTACAAAGTAGGCGTAGGGCAACAGGTTACCCTGCGGTAACCTGTTTCCGTCTCGGATCCCTAGGCTTGCTCCCAAGCTGACTCAGCTCATGGCAACTTGGGTCAAAGCCCACTGCGGTGTTTAAATCCTGGTGAAAACTTCAAAAACGCAACCCACAAGTGATGTAAGAGGGAAAGGCAGAGATCTGTGGTACCGCTAACGTCTCCGCCTACAGACGCGGGGAAGAGCGGGACGGGAAATTATTCCAAGAAGTGGGAAGCCAAGCAAGGGAGTGGACAAGGTGCCTTCTGCCTGGGAGAAGGAAAGAAAAAGTGGAAAGTGCTGTAGTCATTCTAGAGTCATTTAAAGGTGGAAATTGAAGACAGCGGTGGAGAAATGGGCGCCGGTCACTTCATCCCTCAGCCAGAGTCTGGCTGGAGAAGGGGTCACAGCAGCGGGCCCCGGGCACGCCGCGCTGCATGCCCTCAGCACGTGATACCACGACGACTACAACACCATTAAATTGTCAATCAAGTTTAATGCATCATAAAGAAGTAAAACTACATTGGCATATTTAAGACAAACACTTGTTTTTTTTTTTTTCTATGCACACTATCCACTGGACAGTCCCCTTTTCAAAATAACTACTTTTAACAGTCCAAGACACTTCTTCAGAAATTCTTCACATATTCAACCTTCCACGCTTTTCCTTTTTTTTATTTGTCTGAGAAGGAAAAAAAATCATTAAACCTGAAAACATTTACATTGCAAGCCACGTTAGAATGCATAATTGGCATACAATAACCAATGTATAACAATTGTGTTTTACTTAGTTCACTTTGTTCATCAATAAAAGAATATAAAAATCTTGTTCAACCGAGTGTTGTGTATTAAAATAGATTTGTATAGTACTGCACAGTTTCTCCCGGAGTTGTGAAAATGGTTGAAGGGACCATGTGCTGCCTTAGCGATGGGCGACGGAAAAAGCCAGTCCCTCATGGTTTTTTTTTTTATTAAAAAAAAAAAAATATATATATTCGGCACCATGTGATATGCTGATGTGAGAGACTAGCTTTGTGTCGTGCTGTGGTGGCTTCTTGCTTTCCTTAAGTACCTGTTGTGCTAATTGACGGAGAACTCATAAACAACGGAGACGATGGCANGGGGGGGGTGTGTGTGTGTGTGACGTTGAGAAAAACCGGGGTGCCCATCACTACCTTCCCGGGCAGGCCGTGGGGTGACAGGGGATAGCCTGTGGCCCACAGCGGGGGGCCAGAAGGACCCCTGCAGTATCAGGAAGACTAGCTAGTGAAACAAGCAGGCGCACTGGGATTTTCTCAGGCTAATGCTAAACGCTTCCCAAATGTGCTAAAAATCCAACCAAATATTAAAAAGGAACCAAGATTCCCAAAAAAAAAAAAATCCAAAAAAAGCCCCCCAAACCCACAACAAAACCTTTAAATTGTCCATGGCCTGTTCCTCCCCCAGAACTCTTGATATTATCCAGTATGAGAAAAAACCCCTTGAGGCAGGGTTGTTTTTTTCCCCCTCTACCATTTCGGCAGATATTTCTGCAAGCAAAAAAATAAAAAGTAACGTTATGTATTTTTAACAATAAAAATGCAGTACAAAAATGTAAAGTTATCTTTTTGGCATATTATCTGTACTGGCAAGAAACAAAAAACCAAAATATTTATTTGCTTTTCTTCTTTAAAAAAATCCAAAATTAACTAAAAAGAAAACCCCCAAAATAATCTTTTTAAAAAACGAAACCCAACCTGCCAAAGATATCCAACTATTATGGTTTATGCTAAATCTTGCACAAAAACTCCATGAGAAAAATACACCGATAGCAAAATAAGTAAAAAGGACCTGCAAAAAAGTAAGAAGTTTTACAGTCATACTTTTTTAAATACTTCGGAACGCATATACAGAAGCATCAGCATGAAAATACTTCAATATTTTACTAGAAACGCTAACTTCATACAGTTTCTTTATTTAAATATCTGCAATTCTCAACTCTAATAATACTGAAAAAAACCGATCTTTTGTTTCGAAGGCTCTGTGAGTGTCCGCGACGCCGTTCTGGTCAAAACGGCCCCATCTCCAGGTCACCTGAATCAACGGGGCCAACTTTATTCCTCTGATAAGAATCCATGTCGAGTCCTAAGTAGTTCAGTTTCTGGTTATCTCACCGATTTCCCTCCCACACATAGCTTTCAGCCCAACTACTTCTCTACTAGCTCACTAACTCTTTGCATTGAAAATTTTCCCCTTAAAGCAGAACTGGAAACCCGTCTGCTCACCACAAAAGGATATCCTGCTTCCTATCGGCCATACTTTTCCTCTTCATCCTTAGTCATAAATACATTAAGGCCAACATAACAAAAAAAATCTCATAAGCACTGAAGGTCTCGGCAAATACAAAACTGCAGCACAACCCGCTCCGTGGGAACCTGCTGCCACAGTGACCTACAAACTGGACTGATTGGTCTGCAAGTTTCTACACGTATCAAAACTGAGATTGTTCCTTCTCTCCTTTGTTTCAGTTTTAATCTCTCATCTGCGCATGTGTATAAAGTTTTTTTCCCCCCTTCTTTCGCGCTCTGGCAGCCGGCTCTGTCAGTTGTTACCCTGTGATTGCTGCAAGGCTTTGTGCATGGCAGCGGAGGCAGAGGAGGGTTTGATCCAGGGGACAGTTAGCAGGGAGGAGGTGGTGGTGGTCGTCATGGTAACCTGAATCATCTGCTCGTTTTGTATCAGTCTAATGAGGGTTTTGAGACGTTCCAGTGATGACTGAGTCCCTTTCTGCTGGGCCAACAGGCTGGTTTTTAGCTCTAAGCATTTCTGTCAAGTAAAGAGAAGGGGAGAGAGAAGGGAAGACTGAGAATACATTCAAATTGGTGTCAAACATCTCTCCAAACATCCTTTTGTGTCTTGAGTGCACGTCCCGCTCAAAGGAAGTATATTCTCCTTTGGGGATAGCAAAACCACAGCTTAACGAACGGAGTAATCACCAGCGCTGCATACGCGGCAGCAGCTGTCTAAGGTAACAATATTCATCCCAGTCCAAACGCACTCAGAGGATGTTTCCCACCTCATCCTGTAGACGGCCTGGCAGAAATGCCTCCTCCACAGATACCACTGGCATGGGATCATAATAGCTGCATTGCTGGAAAGTACCGAAGGCACCAGTGAGGTCTCAAAAATCTTACCAAAAGGCCCTGATAAATGCTCGCCGTGATGCATTTTGTATGTGCCGCACATTTGAAGGAGTCAGTACCGTGAAGATAAGTCGATCTCTCTAAACATGATGTCAATATCTTTCTGGCAGAAAACTTGAAATAAGACACTACTGTTATACCATTGCAGTCACAAGAAAAGTCTTTTTCTTATGGGGTTGGCCAAACTGCACCCCGCAAGTACTTGAAACGTTTCATTCAAACCTACATGAAAATGAGCATGACAGTAGAAGACAAATGAAGGCAACTCAAATCTCCCACTTAGCATCATAGAATCCTTTATGTTGGAAAAGACCTTTAAGGTCATGGAGTCCAACCATAAACCTAACACTGCCAACTCCACCACTCAGCCATGTCCCTAAGTGCCATATCTACATGTCTTTTAAATATCTCCTCTTCTCCAGGAGGGGATAAGGAAGAGTCAGTAATTCTCCTTTCCCTCCCCAACTCCGTGCTGCCGCAGCTAACATCCCATCCTTTACGCTATCCGTTGGCCTGCAAGGGACTATGGGATAGACCAAAAACCTGAGCTGGCCTGCTAGACACAAAGGGACAGTGCTCTCTCTGGTTACTTCTCTGCAGGTTGCTCCTCCTTGGCTATGATCCAGACTGCCCGGGGAGGGAGGGAGCCTCCAGTCCTAGGGATGCAGGAAATGCTCACTTGAAAGCCAAGTTGTTTGAAAAGCAACCGCGTGGAGCTGCTCAGAGATTGGTTTAGGCAGCTGAAATCTCAGGCGAAGGCTAAATCATGTTTTGTTTTTACAAAATAATACCATTCCACCTCTGGTGTGTATAAGAGTGTTCTCTTTAATGTAAATCTCTGTTAAGGCAAATGTCAGAAATGAAATTGCTCTGTGCTGGAATATCTTTAATTGCTTTTCTCCTTTCAAGTGGCTATATCCCCAGTAAATATAATCATCAACTGATATTACCATTTAAATAAGACAGTGTTGCCCACTGAAAGAACCTGACTCAGCTTAAGTAGAAATCTTACTGATTTTGGAAGCCCTGGCATACACCTGGTAGCTGACTGCATCCCCAAACGCTTTTCTTTTTCTGAACACCTCATCCCACTGCACTCTCCTGCCTACTAAAGATATTCTGTACCCCAGAGTCACTTCTTCATACATATGTGTATTTCCATTAGTGCCGGTGGTGGCTATACACACTTGTAGGGAATATTTCCCACTGTGATATCTTTTAATAAGTTTTTGCTTTTCCTTCCACTCTATTTTAAATACGATAAATATTTTAACATGCCTCCTCTGGATAACTGCAATGGTAAAACAAGTAGTGACCAGTTACTCCTGAAGCTGCCACTTTGATTTTTCCAGGGTAAGGAAGTTTCAAATATTTATTGAGACTGCCGTGCATGCTAACAGCTACCCGCTAAGAGTGGGATGGAGGTGAGGTAGCCCCAGATAAGTTCCTTCACCCATGGACAACAGGAATTATGGCTTGGAACTCAGCGCATTCACTGCTGCCAGACACTGGTCCTCATTTGTGGGAGGCAGCTCCAGCCAGCATTTCGCTTTCAAACGAGTTCACAGAGAAAACGATTGTGAATCCATTTCCAGTCATGGAGAGGTTGTTACAACATTCGGTCTCTAAGACAAATAAAGATGTTTATTTCTACCTAATCTCAAGAGTTCTGAGCTAATGGACAAGCAGCTACCACTGGAGGACATGCTTGTGACCAAACTTTTCAACTGGAGCGCAGCATTGCCTTAAAGTCACTGGGCAGATCAGAGCTGCGTATGGCACGAGAAGGAAGGCAGCCATGACTAATTTGGTTTTTTGGGGTTTTTGCATGCAACAGGAATCCAGGTGATTTTTCCTCCTCAGCCTGCCAAAGCAGCTTGCTTTTATGCATAAAGAAAATCCATGTGTTTTTCCTCAGAGAGACAAACACATCCACACTGGAACATCTGTCGCTTAGGAGCATAAATCATTTTCTAGCCACAAAACATCAGTCTTTCAGGCTTAAACATCTCTGTAGGAGACTCTGTGTCCCCAGTCAGGTGTCCTACCTTCACTGCATTGTTGAGAAGTCGATCTTTTTCTTCTAACTGTCTATGCTCACTCTTCAGCTCACTGCTTCTCTTTAATAACTTTCGCTTCTCTTCTTCTTTGACTGTGGAACAGTAAGATTAAGGATGCAGAAGTTATGAAAAGGACATATGGCAAAACTGTGCGCTTGACAACACAAAGCAGAAGCATGTATTTTGAATGGTGAGTTTCAGGTCTCATTAGCCTTTTGTCAGCATGTACAGCCAAACAAATATGGAGTTTCTGCTTACACGTATGTGTCTATGTCAACGGCTAGCACACAGGACAACCCTAAAGCTATACTGCACGATTGAAATGATTCAGAATTAATCCTTGGACCACACATGGTCCTGGAAGTCTCCAAGAAAGAGGTGAATGGTATTAAATAACAGGTCGGTCACCTGGAATGGTGACTGCAATGGTTCAGCAACCCTTGCTGAGAAACATAATCATAACAGTACCAGACCTCTGCAAAGCTCCTTACAAATATGACCTAATGCCCCAAACAGCCCATTGCAAGAGTGCAATAGGGAACTAAAAAAGAGTAATTGTCAATGCGCAAATATCATATGACATCTGGTACTAATGACTGTGATACCAAATATTACTGAAACAATTAGGAGCTGATACTGCTGTAGTATCTGAGACACTAATCTGGCATCGTGCTACACACCCAATTACATGGCACTGCCTGTGTGTGTCTCTCTGCTTCCCAGCCTGATACAATTTTGCCTTAAAATTCCTTTTCAGCAAGGCTGAAGGTGTCCCCAGCGAGGCACCACTTTCACGATGGCCTCTTCCATGAAGTGAAGCTCCTGAGAGGTTGATCTCAGCATCCTCAAAGGCATGCTGGTAGCAAAGGAGCAGACCGAGGGGAAGGGGAGAGAAAGTGACCTGCTGTCCCCAGCTACAGTCCCTTATGGCCCTTTTCTTAATAACGCCATGATACCCGGTAGCATCACACCACCACTTCAGTGTCAGTGCCATGAAGCGACACAAATGGCACTGCCTGTCATGAGCAGGGAATTCCTTGTCAATAGCTGTGTTAATCCCTACCTGTTTTATGAGTAACATAAGAGTGAACAATAGCCAGAGTTCCAGTCCATGGCACGTTGTCATCTTTCTTTAACACCTGTAAGCCCAGGAAACAACAAGAAGTTAGAACTCTATGAAGATAACACATTAATGTTTTTCTTCCTCCAGCCTCACAGCTCTGCAGCACCAGATCTGGGGTCCTTGTCTCAGAATTCGCAAGCTGAAAAGTAACGAGAGAGTAATTTGAGTAGCAGCCTCCATTGAGGCTTACTCCTTTACACATCACTGTAAACAGAACTACCAAACACTGCCAAAAGGGGGTTACAAATATTTCATTTCTTGTTGCCATGGCCAGAAGACATTCTTCAGCCCCTGACAAGCAGATCTCCACGCTGTCAGGAGTGCTGTCTGCTGAGCATGGGAGAGGTTGTGGGTCCATATGAAAACATGACTGCACATATCTAACCACGGGCTGCTCTGCTCTCTGCAACTGCATGCTCGAATTTCCCTTTGACGTTTTCAACAGGAACATAATGGTGATCTCAATGCTAAATACAAAGAACTCTAAGACACAAAATTTAAACCTCCACTCTGCAATTTAGTGACACTGTACTGTTTTAGTAACTGTTTTTTTGTTCATGCAATCAGCATTATTCACAGCAACTAGGCAAATTAGCATCTGACATGGCTATGATCAATAGCTATGTGTAATAAACGATTTAAAGAAAAGGAAGTGTTCTCCTCACAGCTTTCAGATCCACTGGTGAACAGTGTCTGCTTCTGTAAGATTTACATTACTTGTCTGGCAACCCTACATGCTGGTGGCTTTACTGTTAAGAAGGGAAACAAAGGAAATGAAGAGACATTTTTAAAGGACAAACCTAGCAGATGCAATTACAGGGAAGCTAAGGCACTCAGTGCCTGTTCTAACTCTAGTACAACAAAAATACCAGAAACAAATGCTGCGAGCTGTACTAAAAACCTCCCAGTATTACTGTAGCTAATGTGGTCCCCTGAGCTGTGACCCTCAGCTAGATCAGTTTAGTGGTACACAAATTCCAGTTTTCTTTTCTTGGCGTGCTACAACCCATGAAGCTTACCTTCTGTTGGCACTTTGGACAGACCCAAACCCCCTTGGGGGCGGTTTTGAGGGGCGGGTCCAAGCAGTTGAGGTGATATGCTCTGGGACATGTGCCACAGGGCTGCAAGTTAACGCCACGCTTGCAAGCAGTGCAGTGTTCATCATGGTGGATCTCATTCTGCAATAGAAGAAGGAGAAGGATGGCTTGGGTCAAGTCAAACCATTGAGAACTTCTCTCCAGACAGCATTCACAGCCACTGTTTCAGCAGACAGGCTCATTCAAACATGAAATCTAATTGTCAAAAGCACCCTGGCCACTGTAGAAGACAGAAATAATGGTGGATGATAGCAACAAATACAAATAAACAAACCGGGCAGAAGCAAGTTCCATAAATTGAAACAGAAAAATAAAAATCAACTAATCAAACACAGGAGGGGGTCGACTAACATAGGCAGCTTGTGCTGTAGGAATCATCTCACTTGTTTCTGATAACGTGTCACTCCAACACATGCATCACCATGCGCAACTCTATTTTGAAGCATGGATCAAAGTCAGTATGTGGATCACTTGTCCTTCAAGTCAAAAGTAGAAGGAAGCAAGCAAGGAAAAGTTTCGGGGGAAAAAGCACAGTTGCATGTTTTATGCCCATTGCCTCAAAGAGCAATTAGGAAAACAGGATGCTGGAGTACAACCTTTTGCTATGTACCCTCTTTTGTGAGCTCCTCTAGAGGGCTCCTCTGTCTCTTTATTCTCCCTGGCACTAATTGTTCTCTGTTCAGACTCTCTGACAACCTTTCTCCAACAAGACTGATTAGTACTTTGTCTGAAGCAATATATAAAATGAACTAAGACTCATCAACAAAGTTACAATGTCATGTAGTAAATTGCTATGCTAATCTGGTGGCAACATTAATTACTCTTTGTATAATTAAGTGCATTTTAATAAAGGAGATACTGATTTTGAAACTCTCATGGCTTGTGAATCATTATAAAAAAACCTAAATTCTCCTAGTGCTTTTCCAGGAAGGAGAATAATAATTTTTTACCTTTGTTAATTCCAATAGCATATTTTCATTTTTAGGGTTATTAACTATAATGTTTCACGATGGTTTTAGTCAGCCTTATATCCTGAATTCTAACTCAGTGTTGTCAAAAAATTGCTCTCCAAAATATTACTCTTCAGAAATTATGTGCTCAAGAAGTCTTAATTTTAACCTCAACATAAAGAAATTTAATCTCTACAAACTAGAATGGTTACTCATTTTTCTTAAATATTTCATTAAAACCACAGATCTGTACTAGAAATTTTTCAATCAGTGAATTCTACAAAGGGATTAAACTCAAATCTTGGATAGGAAAGCCCAAGAGTTCATCTCTTTGAAATTCTAACTTAGAGGCTCAAAGATTTATTTAAGTGGGAAATGTTTCACACAAGCAGTATGAAAAGGCAAAGAAAATACTGCAATTTTGTACCTTGATAGAGACTACAATAACCAAAAGCAAGCACTTAATTACACAGGAATGTGAAGGACACTGATAATACACAAATTTTGCCACACATACCTTCCAGAACGGATCCTCATTTGCTAGCATATGAAAGAAGGGCAGAGAATAGATTAGTGGGAAATGCATCACTGCCATGAATGCTAGTTGTCAACTACGGGAGTAATTTTAGTCAAGCTGTGACACAAGAGATCAGGACATTGCCAAAATTAATGCAGGCAGGAAAGAATGCAACAGCAAGCAGTGGAATTAGCATTTGAGATCTAAAAATTTACATTGCAGGAATCCTGTGTCTGAAGATCTGATGCTAAAAAGTCATTGTATGAGAAGCACAGACTCCATTTCAAATTTTCACAAATGTTCATGCGGACCTCCTCTCTGTGTGTCACTGGTCCAAAAGTCTTCCTTAAGGACTTCAGCCTGCTGGGTGATGAACAGTCTGGCCCTGAACCAGCAAGGCACTTAAGCAGGTGCTTAACTTGGAGTATGAAAGTGGTGCCGCTGACTTACCGATAAACACGTTTAAATGTTCAGCTGATTCATGGCCAAAATGGCCAACGACTTGTGTGACTGAGCTTTATGCTATCATCAACCCTTTATCATCAAACCAATCCCACCCAAACCGCCAAGATTTTCTGACCTTCTGGTGAACTGAGTCTGTAGTGATTACATTCACAGCCTGATAGGAACAAGAACCATCAGGGCTCACTGGAAAGCAGGCCAAGCCTTTCATAAAAATATTTGTGAAATTCATCACTCTTTGGTCCAAAAATAAAAAGCGAGACATTTTTAACATCTTTATGGAAACCACAGAGCGGGTTGTAATTTTTGCTGCTGATTTGTAAGAGGCTGGTGCATGCTGTCCCAGTGACAAACAGCTGATGGAGAGGCCTTTCTTCAGATTAAAGTGGAGATGACCAAGCTGATATTTCTGTCCTTCTTCAGCTCCCTCTCTGATCACAAATGGAACTATAGCTGCCACAATATGATCTTTTATATACGAACCAACCTGCTGTTACATGTTTGTTTCATACACATGAAGATGCAGACACATTCACATCTCACATGCATGTAAAAAGAGGAACATAAGAATGAAGGAACAGCTTCACCTCAGTTAGGTGAAAGCCCAGGGTTCTCTGCTACCAGCATCCAGTGCTGCCACTCATGCACAGAGTGCAAGAATAGGGCAAGCACAGAGTAAATTTTTCTACTCCAAAAGTATCCTTTCAGACGCTAGCAGTTTGTGGGCTTCCTTAACCTGGAGTTTGCATCTTCATTTTTATATTTAACAGCCTTAGACCAATTTTTTTTCTTCCATAAATTTGTCTGCTTTTTCCAACAATTGCAGTGTCCTTTGACAACGAGTTCCATAAATAATTGCAGACTTATAAAATCTGTACATGTCACTTCATATACACACACTGAGATCCACCAAGACACGACACTGTGATTACTCAGGGGATATAAATGTTATTCAGATAAACAGGGGCTTGATAATTGAAGAGTCTTTCCTACAAACGATACATGTCAGGGGATATGACCTCATTTCAGGTAAGACATTTCCAGATAAATGAATCCTGATTAATTGACATTTTGCTGAAAATTTACAAGAATTGTTCTCTTCTGCATTTCTGGAAATGACAGCCATTTCCGGTACTTCAGAGGGATTTTTTTCAGTTTGTTTATTTCTCTTTTCAGCTCACTTTTCCTAAAAAGTTTTAAACATTTGAAAATACATTCACTTCTGCCTTCAAGCTCCTGAAAAATGAAACCGAGGACAATTTTTTTTAAATAAGGGTTTTATAAGAGAAGAGGAGGCCAGCTCTGCACTGAAGGCTGACAAGTACACCACTGCAGTGCCAAGCTGTCTGGGACAGCATCTGCCTTTGGTTCAGAGTTTACAGAGCATCTACCACAACAATTCACGTAGCTAATAAACCCCTGCAGAGGCAGGGAGTTCTGCTATAAAGAAGTCCAGCTTAAAATTGTCAGAATATGCAGAATCCTAGCATGCATTCTGGATGCTGGGAAAAGCAAAGATACAGGACTTGAAGACAAATTAACAATTAAGGAGAGAGAGTGCCGATTTCTGAGCGGCTCTGCAACGGCCGTATCACTGGAGCTCCGCCACCCACCTACTTCCTTGCAAATGAAATGGCAAACCCATGGTAGAAAGAAGGTCAGAGATATCAAACCCTAACGTAGACAAAATCCACCGAGGGACTAACAGCATGGCTTGCTAACATTGCCATTCTCTCCTGCTTTTCCCATGTGTTTACATGAGAAAAACAAGTGCTATGATAAGACAAATAATAAATTGTAATTTTAATTTTGAAGATAAAACTAAGCCAGGAATAATGTTTTTTTTTCCACTGGGGCTCACAGGAGCATGAGCTCCTGCTAAGAGGCATGTCATCATAGCTGTTTACTATGTAATAACCTCTCCTGTCCCCCGAGACCCTACGCATTAGAGGCATACAGTAAGTAGGCCAATTGTCTGCATCTAGCACAATGAAGTTTTGAAGGTGGAGAGAAGCACCGCTGCATTTCAGCTGGTGATCCCCTGGCGCAGGAATTCAAGGCAGGGCCAGAAAGGTGAATCTCAAGCACTAAACGTGACACTTGACAGGGATATCAAGCAAACACCGGAAAACTGTCAAAACTTCATGTCTTAATTGAAATCATCGCTGTAAATGCTCCTAATACTGAAATAATATTTGGCTTAGAAAAAGGCCTGTCTTCCCTTACCTCTAAGGCACCACAATAGAGCCTAAGTTAGAAAGGCAACAGGAGGGCAAGGACACAATCACATTTCTTTACTGGCCGTCCCTCCTCTTCTGAAATGCAACTCAAACTTCTCCCTTTCTCTCTTAAAATCCTACACGGGCCTAGTCTGAAGAATTAAACTGTACTCAGTGTTCTCCTTCTTTCATCTCCCATCTCCCAACTTTTTGCCCTCTCTAAACATGGCACGTTTTTCCTGGAATCAGCTTCTTCACACGAGGTAATCATCATCATCCCCAAACGGCTCCTCTGCGTTGTTCACTCTCAAGGCTTTACCATGAAAATTTCACCATCTGAAGTTCTTATAAATACAAGATTGGAAGGCATCTTCAAGGCCATCAAATCTACATTTATGGCTCCAGCTCTTGCAGTTAGGAAAATTGTGTGTTTTTTCAGCCATTGTTTATAAAGCAAAAGGTATGGTAAATTTCTAGCCCTTGAGGATGGACAGCAGTTTCTTAAAGCTGATGAAAAGTGACAAATGAAAAGCCTAGAACAGTAATTATTTTTTAAATCCCAGTTTTTCAATATATATTTTTAAGCCCTTGCGGTTAGCAACACTGCCTTCTTCAAACAGTCCTCTCACTGCATGGTGCTTACTTTACCAGAGATCAGATTTTCCACTGATTGCAGAGATTTTGGATTCCTTTCTCCACAGTTTTGAACTTTAGCCTTATCCTTCAAATGTTTTTGCAGCAAAACCATCTATTTTCACTGCACACTAAAAAGTGCAGGGATCTTACACAAAGTAATGCCCTATGATCCCCTAGCAGTAATTCATATGAAATCCTACTAATAAATATTTAACATGTCATTAGAATAGTAGTACATTCATTTTAAAATATGCTTACCTCTTGTTGAAAGGAACAAGGGGTTATTCAAATAATTTGATGCAAGGCGTTTCCGCTACAAGGGAAAAGAAAACAACCACAGTGTCATTGAAAAGTGCTCTGGTTGTCTCTTACCATTTCATATTAACGACCTCCGTGAGCTTCCCTCCTACAGAACTGGCTCTCCGGAAGCCAGTTCTATAACTTAGCATTTGTTGCTAACCCCTGAGACAGTCACACAAACAGATATATTATTTACCTGTCTAACAATCCTTCATTAGAACAGTTTGATGTACGTTAGATTTTATTAACGAGAGAAATGGAAATTGAAAATTCTATTGATTGAGTCCCATATGATTGAGCCCCCCCCCCCGCCCTTTGAGTTGCAAAGGTCAGTAAGAGCAAGGCAACAGCAACAGTAGCTCCAAACCTAGCAGATAAATAATGTCCATAATGTCCATAAGGAAAAAAATGTAATGATGCTGTGAGATGGCGTGTTTATTTGCATATACAGAAATGGCGATGAACCTGCAGAAAAACATCACTAGCTTCTGTGACACTTGCCTACAGTTGGTAGGAACGTATTTTGTTTGCAAGCAACGTGTTAGGGCCTACGCAAAATATTTCTCTTTCAGAAGTTAATGTGTATGACCTCTAGGACCTCAATCTGCTGAGGTCACCAAAGACTTTCAGACTTGCAAACACAGACCACAGGAAACCTGACTGAGATGCTTAACTAATTTAATGCAGCCCATCGCCAACTTATCAGATGGTAAAAGCTGTTGGTCAATAGCTACCCAGGCTTCATTAACAGTCTTTGTAACCCCTAATTGTTTCTCTGAGCCATCCAATACTTGTACAGCAGGACTGGAAAGAGTACCATTTTCCTCCATTAGATATTGTTAGACTCCACTTGGAGGAAAATTAGAGGGTTTTTGCTAATAAAGGATTTATTCTGTGGCGAGTAAACTATTCTCTTCTACACAGGTGCCTGCCAGCCTGTTAATGAATTTTGAACTGATGTTTCTTCCTTCAAAAAACACACAGCCTGAAAATCAACCCTTTCCTATGCAAAGACAAAAGAAAAAAAAAAGTTATGGAGGGTGGGAAACTAGAACGGTATCTCAATTTTTTTAACAGAAAAAAACCTTTGAAAAGAAAAAGCACAACATTCCAGGGAAGACATGGGACTGTGATCACATTTCTGTAATCAAGGAAGTTAGCATCACCACTACAGATGCTGAGCTCCTGCCGTTTTGAGGGGCGTTGGCAAATAAAAAGTCTAATTTATATGCAATTTCAATTTAAACAATCATGAATTAAAGATCATTCAGTAGACTAACCGTAAATTAAACTGCACCAAAATGCCTGAAATGCCACAAAATACCTCAACTCACTGATTAGCAAATCAATCTGAGCAGCTAATTGATCAGAGAAAAACCATCTGCCTCCATTTTACTTGAACAGCATTCCCCATGGTCAGTACTTAATGACAACTCCTAATGAGGACACAGCTGATCAGCCACAGGACTCTTTCACAGACATTTCTTTCTCCATGCCATCTTTCATTTCAGGATATGCTTTTGAGAATAGATATACTGAGATGTATGAACTAGGGGTGCAGCAGACCTACTCCATCACCTCCACTATCCCTGCTCTAAGATAATTGAGTTTCTTGCAAATGCTGATCAGACTATGCCACAAAACTCTGCTGCAAGTATTTAAATAAACTTATCAGGACAAAAAAGGTCTAAGAGGAGAGACGACCAATCTAATACTAGCAAGGCTAAGGTTCCTGTGTTAAATACTGGGCGTCTGGACACCAGTATTTGCTCTGAAGAGGTCACTAAAGAAAAGTTGAGGAGTTCTGAAGAATTCAAATGCCCTGAGCTGCTCTAGAGTACAAAAATCTCTAATAAATTCAAAAAAACCCAATCAAACCACTAAGAAACTTGACTACAGTAGGGGGTTTCTTCTTAGCCCTATCTGTCTCCTGTCTGGCAACAAACATAGGAATCTGAAATGTTGGCATACCAAAAATTCTACATCTCCGGTACCTAAATAAAGAAAAGTCACTTTCTTAAGGTTTAAAGAACTCAGAATAGAGATAAATCCTGCTTAAACAGAGAGCTGGCTGCAAATCAGTTTAATTCCTGTAGGAACCTCAAATAGTAACCGCAAACTATGGTGAAATTTTAAAGGTGGAATTTTAATAAGCTGGATAAATGCCTACATGTCAGTTCAGAAACAAAGAAAAAAACAACATCAGAAAAAGTTAAGTGTATTTATATGCTGCTTTTACACCAGGTTTACAATCCAATATTATGTAGGACCAAATTTTGCTACATCCATAAATGTTAACAGCGTAAGTGTAACACACAACAGAAATTATCCAGTGCATTTTATTTTTAATTATGCATTATTATTTTTATTATGCAGGCTTCCATACCCCCTGCAGAGCACGCTGATTCTTAAACTAACACATCCCTTTTATGAATGCCACTAATAAAAAAAGCAAAGTTTTCCATTTATTATTTGGCACATAGGAAAAGAGAAATAGCAATGCAAGTCTGAACAAAATGCAGCACTTCTGTTCTTCAGTTCTGACCTAAAGGGACCGTCTGCGTGGGTGAAAGAGTAATTAGGTCACACATTAATTTAGTCCTTTTGGCCTTTATTAAAACTAAGATTAATTCTAGTTTGAAGCAAGTGATGTTGTGGGGTGAAAACCTGTTGCTTAGCTACTGAAATGAAATCTTTTCTTTATTTTTCCACATCAATATCTCTTTACAAGTAAATGTGTGGTTCTGCATTCATATATACTTTTGTAATAAGAAGCACTTAAACCTTGTATTGACATGAAATAGAACTGTGGTAAAAAAAGTGAATGATAAAGTACCTCTGTTTCCAAGAGTCCACTGTAGGCTGGATTTGCTGTACTTCTTCTCTTTCTTTCCTGACGCTTGCTCTGGATTTCTGTAACCATGGAAAGAATCATGAATTGTGTGTTTCTCATTCATCAGGGAAAAATGTAGATCTAACTTGTTAAGCAAGACGCTCTTACCCTCAACCCCTTGGGCTTTGTGTTCAGTAAAGTATAATTGGGTTGCATCAGCATTGATATTTGCTGCAGTTCAAGGTTTGACATTAATAAGCTTTTCCTTGTAAGATTCAGAACACAGGCATTTTTTATTTTTTCCCTCCTCCAATGTGGACTTCTGCTGCCCTACAAGATTTTTATTATGATCCCTTCAGACACATATTCAGCAAATATCAGTGGAGAGCTTTCAAAATACTATCAATGTCTGCTGTTAACAAAAATGAAGCATTTAAAGCAGTTAAGCTTTGTAATTCCTATCAGATGAAAGCATAGAGAACCTTTTAAATTTAATTTACATTACTTTTCCTCTGCAGAGGTTAGAAAAAGCACGGTCAGAATGGCATGGCTAGATTCAGTTCTAACTAGGGCGTGATGATTTATCCATCCAAAAATATACAACTTCACGATCCTGAGCATGCAAAATGTTGTTATGAGCCATAGATGTATTTGTGTCACTGGAAACAGCAGCGCAAAGATAGGCTCATTGAATTGCAGTGCAGTTTGGAAAAGGGTGAAACACAAGAGAACTCCCTTCTGCTAAATGGTACCACCTTTTCAAAAACTTACTTGCTAAGGGCTGCATTTACCAACAATTATTCATGTGCATACTTCTGTAAACACACACAGAAAAAGTGAGCGGATTCCTGGCCGGCTGAAATCTGCAGATTTAATGCTGCTTTTATCTGAGCAAGGATTTAATTTCCATCATAAGGAATTTCTTTTTCCATCTCTTAATGTAAGTTCAGAATGGTGAGATTACTATCACCATGTATTTTAGAGCCTAGTTTTTATTTTGATAATAGTAAAAGCAGACCTGAGTTAGCAAGGAGAGCCACCCAGTATCCATCCCATGACGTGAAGTGTGCACAGCTGGGCTGACGCTCTGTTCTAAAACATTTCCTACATGAATATTGTAAGGCAAAGTTTAGGCTCTGCCCTGACGTGCCAGAGGGATGTTGTTAGTCTAAATGTCTCCGCAATGGTGATACCTCCGTTCTGTCTTGCTCTAAGTAATTCTCTCAGAACAAGAAGAACTGGCAGGAGCACTAGGACTTCAGCCCAGAGGACCAGGACTACACCCAACAGAAACTCAGGACACCATCTGGTTCTGGAGAAGCTCTGGCACCTTTCATCAATGCCTAAGCTAAAGAGGTCTATCTCAGAACATCCTCCGTGCCACTGCCTTCAGGATATTGAGCGCTATCTCCCATTTGCAATCCAACAGTAAGATACAGTCCAGCTTTCAGGATGTTTACGATACACGGGAATAGGATTTCCAACATATAGCTCCAGGTTCCAGGCACTCTTTCCAAATGTTGATCGCTTCCCCCCAGAGTAAAAGGGGCCACATACCACTTTAAGTGTTGCTGCAGTAAACGGTATTAGTATTGCTGGTCATGTCTTAGACACCGTGTCCATAGAGACAAGGCCAACATTCTGCATGGATTTTGTACTGCCCTCAGTTCCAAGATATTGATTTGAAACTTTTCATTCATGAAGGACTATTGGCTAAGCCGCCGCTCCTGGAGTGATAGATGTATCAGAAGGAAACTGGATAGACAAGAAAAACAGAAGAGTGACTACTTGCATATTCTGGCTGGGTTTCCCCACTGGCACAGGAACGTGTCACCTCTCATGCTCAGAAGGTGTCTTCTCCTAGGGCGACTCAAAGAGTACAGGCAGGTCTGTATTGACATCTGACACGAGCTAGACATATGCTGCCATATGACATATGTGACTCAAGGAGCTACGCAGAATCTCACTACCATGAAACGTGTGATCCGAGGCTGCACCGAGACAATCCAGGGTGCTCCCGGCTGGCTGGCTGCAACCACTGCCAGCATCTTGTTAACATCCTCAGCGCTAGGCAGACTCCAAACTGGAGGATCTTGTACAGGTAACAGTTCTGTCCCACTGTGAACGTATTTCCTACAAAACGCTTGACCTGGCGATGCTGAAATCGCCAACCTGAAGCGTCCAAACCCTTTGGCATCCTCTGAAGGGCATCAGGCCTCAGCAGCAGAGTAAATGCTAGACACGGATCCAGTAGCCTGCCACAGAGCCACTGGAAGAGAGATGGTTGTTCTTGATGTCAGCATCAGTTCTTGTAAGGGGAATGCTCTCAAGGCCAAAAGGTGCAAGAGATGTCACAACCGAGGAACTGTGTGCCTTGATGCTGGCAAAGAAATGGAGGAAGTGGACCTCTACTGACTTTTTACTTTGGTCTCAACAGTGTGAGCTGGAGCTGTGGCGCTTCCAGCCAGTCTCAGTAACCCACCCACCGCGGTCAGTGAATCCAGGGCTTGCAGCACCTTAGCACCCTTGTGGCAGTGTAAGGAAAAAGCTGGAGTTAGTGCACCTCAGGCTTAAGTCTTTCAGAAGTGGTCACGGGGATACAAGATCGTGACTTTTCACTGGACCAGAAAAAGAAACAAAGAATTTGGCACAGCAGAGCTTTCCGTGTCCATAACTGGACTGAGTATGTTCACAAGAGGACTGTGATGGATCTGTAGCTCTCTGCCCTTTTGGGTCCCAGCATTAAGAGAGAATTTCTTTGGTACATGCTCTCACCAAGGCAACAGAAATATTTGATGGAGTCTGAAGCAAACGTGGTAACTGCTTGGAATGCAGCTTTGGAAGAGGCATTGCTATGGTACAGAGCTAAAAGCTGGCTGGGGGAAAAAGCAATAGTAGTGGGAATAGATGGAAATAAAGACAGAAAGAGAAAGTAATGAACTGAAACGGCTCTAGGTGAACTCCATCCTATGCAGCCATCAGGGAGGGAGAGCACAATTGCAGCACTTTATTTATGGAAACTGTAAACAAAAAATATTCATGCTTGTGATATAAGGAGTATTTACATCTAAGGGTCTATCTGTAAATAATCACACCAAGATAAAACAGAAGCATATGCTGGTATAATATCTTTTGTTACTTGTTATTTCTGCTAAAATGTATTGTGTGCATTTCAAAACCGGGCTTAATAAAGTAAAAATAAATAATTTGGTTTAACTCATTAAAACATTTCAGTAACCTAGATGGAAATATTTCAGGGTTTTTATTTTGCCGCAGTAAAACAAGACGTGCACTTTTAGAATGACTTGAACTAAAGAGTTCGTTCTTTCTTTCTTTCTTTCCACTTTTCTTTCTCTCTTTCTCTCTTTCTCTTTCTCTCTTTCTCTTTCTTTCTTTCTTTCCATTTTTCTTTCTGTCTTCCTGTCTTCCTTTCTCTCTCTTTCTTCCTTCTTCTCTCTCTCTCGCT
Organism: Chionis minor; assembly: GCA_013398295.1. Taxonomy (NCBI): domain Eukaryota; kingdom Metazoa; phylum Chordata; class Aves; order Charadriiformes; family Chionidae; genus Chionis; species Chionis minor. The sequence continues at coordinate 760,222 of VZSF01000012.1, read as the reverse complement.
CTCTTTCTTTCTTTCCTGTCTTTGTNTTCTCTTTCTTTCTTTCTTTCCATTTTTCTTTCTGTCTTCCTGTCTTCCTTTCTCTCTCTTTCTTCCTTCTTCTCTCTCTCTCGCTCTCTTTCTTTCTTTCCTGTCTTTGTAGCTCTTTTTTATTTTTTTTTTTACACAATGGTAATTCTAAAAGGTGTTCTAATAGCCCAGATAAAGATCTTTTATACGTCAAAACCATGCAATGCATCGCAGAATTGGGCTCTCTTATTCCTTGTTTCTTAATTTAAAAAAATATAATTCAAACAGGAAAAAAACCTCTAAGCTGTAATACATTTGACAGAGATGAATAAATTTGAAGATAGCTTTATGTTGGAGGCAAAGCTTCAATGAGCTGCTGCCTTCATCAATAAACACTCTCTGTGGTCATTCTGTGAGGCCCGTAATGATAATTTATCTTCAGTGCAAGCCGTACCTTGCAGAATGTCAGTCAGTGGAAGTGGCTGTGTTCATCTAGTGGTAAAAGCCTCAAAAGATGCCTTGCACTTGGGCTCTGCAGAACAGAGCTCTTTTCCCAGTGAGGGGAAAGATGCTCCTCTGGACATTAAGTGGAAAGGCTGCTAAGCTGATAGAAAAATCCATACAGAAGTGGATCATAGCCCTTCACCACAAAATTAATGAATAAAATGAAGAAAAGCAGTAACACTGTGAATTAATGATACTCAGTGAATAAGCTTTTAATGACCCAATCTTGATACAGTTTAATTCCAAAAATGTGAAATTAAGAAATACATTAGAAGTACTAAAATAAACTGAACTGTGTAATGACCGTTGCTTCTTCATAAATAGCAATGGCTGATAACTGTAAATGTGACATAGCACTAAAATAATAACCTTTGGCTTGTGAAAACTGTAAGTGTATTTTTGACAGTTGTAACCACCAATACTCACAAAGAAATACCCTTTCCATAGTAAATAGCTCTTGGTGGGAGCCATTTATTTAAAGCTAGTAGGCATATTAAAAGTGAATTTGTCTGAAAGAATTGATTCTGCAGGATTAGTATGGTAGCATTTAGGTTCAAAACGTGCATCTCTGCACTTATGGTACAAGAAACAGAGCAGAGTGGTACTTGGTGTTTTGAACATAAGCATTAAATCCACAGAAACAATTTATTAGTTCCAATAAAATCAAAGAGTAAAGAATAGCTAAAAATGAAGTTCTCTCTGTTGTAAGCATAATTTGCACTTCAGCATAATTTCAAATGTTGTCCTGTTTTCCTTAGACAAAGAAAACAAGAACCAGTCATCATTTGCACTTTTTGGATTATAAATCTTCTCCCAAAATTGCTGTAGCTTTTTAATTTCCATTTCAATCCATTACCATTAAAGGATTAAAAAGGCTGATGGCTTAAAGTTTCTTTAAACTGCTTTCAAATTCCCAGTCACTGGGACATTAAATGATTTTCTAAAATGCAGGTTTAAAGAGGAAAGACACTGAAAAAAAGGCAACAAGACCCACAGAAAACGTGCTGCATATAGTGAGGAGACCTTAAAATAAAGATGCTATTTTCTCCCTAATTCACAACCTGTCTTAAAACCAAGGAACAGAAGCACAGGGAATTTTACTAAAAAGAAATCAAGCCGTAGAACTGTAAATACCTCTTGAGTCAGCCATGTGTCTAAGCATGTGCCTAACTTGACAGCACATAAAACTTAAACTCAGTGCACTAGAAATTTCTAAGTATTTTGCTGACAGTGGTCCATGGGATGGGTGGTAAATGTCAATCATTAACATTTTTTGTGATCAAGAATCATTGTCAGCTGACACAGACACCAGATTTTTCTCCTTATACTGGTGGAACCACACCAACTTGCATTAGCTGACCATGTAACTAAAACACATCAAGCTGTAGATTTTTTCTTAAAAATAGCTGTATCTTTTCTGTCCATGAGAACTAACCCATTCTGCCAAGAAAACCCCAACTCATCTCACACCACTGGCAAGTTTGCTGAACAAACTTTTTTCCCCCTCACATCTATGTTTTCAGAAAGACTAAGATGAGGCAAAGAAAGGTACAAATCTGTTAAGTCTTGCAAGGTATTTTTGGAAGGTTGGAAAAGTAAACCGAACACTGCATGATACTGCATTTAGTTTATGTGCAATATTTGTTTGAATTCATATTCAGAAGCCTAGGAAGGCACACTAGCAGCTCTCATGCAAAAGCAGGATCAGACTGAAAATTTGTTTATTTTTTGGCTAAATGGGGGGAAATGAGGGAAGGAAGTCTTTGTGAGAGGTAGTTTTCTACTCTTTTCAATTTTTTCAATTTGCTTAAAATCTTATGAAACAAATGACAGATTTTCACCACTATTTTACACGTTCTGTGGAACTCTAGAGATGACAGATGATTAACTCAAAAAATGAAAGCCCATCTCACATGACGAAAGTGAGAGGACATGCTTGCTACACAAGATCTGGGTAAACATCTTTGAACCTCACTGATTCTTCAACCAGATCAGTGCTGGTCAGAGCCTTTGCAGGCTTTTTGCTTCACGATTGTCCTCCAGCTGTTAATATCTTTTAAAAGACCATGAAGACTGAGTAAGCCCAAATGCTAGCTTACACCAAGCCTGCTGGTGCTGGCTGAAGAGCCAGTTCTCACGCCCCTCGGGCTGTGCAATGGGATGGGAGGCAGAGCAAAGGAAGGTCACCCATTATTTTGAAGCTGAAAAGCACAATTGTGCGTAGAAAACATGTCACCTGATTTTTCATTGCCCTTCAGAGGACAGCATCACCAATTCATCTTGCCTGCAGATCAGCCAAGAGAAAAGATTTCACTCAAAAACTGAACTGTAAAACAACATATGCCATCTTACCTTCCAAATGTTCTGTTGTAACCAGTCCTAATGCTACCATGAAGGCAATTTTCTAAGGAAAAAATAAACGCGTTAGATTTTCTACTACAACAATCATGGTAGAAGTAAGTAAATAAATAAATATAGAACTGACAGAATAAACCCAGTAAAGGTATTTCAGAAATGTATCTTATTCAAATGCATAGTAATCTAACGAACTTTAATTGCAGATTTGCTTCAGATATGCCTACTCAGTCACGTCCTACTTGTACGACTATATGAACTTCAGCAGTTCAGAGACTTATGAAGTGATTGCTGTATGACTACTGATTTTATACAGTGCATGATCAAAATTCAGTCAATTCAATCAATTCAATTTCACATTGCTAGCTGTTTTGTTACTCCACTCTTCAGAGAAGTAATTGTGCATTATTATTAATATCTGGACATGGCACTGCTTTTATTGGATGTGAGCAAGCTGTATGAAGCAAAACAAGATATGATACACTTTCACTGAACTTTACAACACTAAACGAGACATCTGAAGCATATTGAAAGCCTCCTCACCCAAAAAATGCTTTCAGAAATGTCTCTCCCCAAGTTACAAAGAGAATATCACATGCATGAATTATGAAGTGTTACAGTGATCCAATATTTTCCCTCAATGGTGAGTGAAAAAACGTCTTCCACTGACACCGGTGAACTCATTTTGCAGTGAGGAATCTGATCTAAAATATTACTCAGAATTATTTTACACTATATATGCACAAAACACATCTGCATACTAACAAATCTTCCGATGCAGTAATAGGGCATATACTAGAGCAGGCTCTAAATTTTCCCTCAGTGATTTTTTTATTGGGAAATTTTTCCCCGCAGAAGAAATTTCGCCACAGCTTTTAATCCATCTTTCTGATGGAAAATGGAAATTCTGCTGCGTTGTTCCAAACCCAAAATGAACTGAACTCCTTGGTCTGAAGTCATGCATCTGAGGCCTCAGGGATCTGTGTCTCTCTCTGCTGTGCTGAACAAACTTGAGGGATCATGTCACCCAAGTGGCATTTTCATGAGGTGCAATTCCACAGGAGAGACAATCTGACTACAAAACCTGAGCTACTAGGAAATCTAGGAAAACTGTGACAAAGCATCCAAAATCATAGGAAGACACAATTATCATACTCACCCAAAATAAAATGTATAGATTTAGGTCAAACTAAAATACAGTGTTCAAGTGGTAGAAGGTCAAAACATTCTGTTTCAATCAAGGAAGTGTCAGGAGAACACGTTTCAACACTTACAAGTCAAAATTAGTTTGACCTTCTTGTTTTGTGAAAAGCCTGATGACTGAACTTTTCATTTCAGTTCAGGAAAAAATCAACTAGTAAGTCACTGAAACTACCATTTCCTTTGTAATTCTGACTCACATAGGGAAATTGTGAAAGCAAGCACATCCTTATTTTGTAGATGAAAAGATCTAGCTATGGTGTGGGTTCTTCAAAACCTGACGGTCAGGATTGGACAACTATATTCTTTTTACATATGTGAAAATATCTCTGTCAAACAGGTGAACTAACAACCTCATAAAGACAGGAATATTTTCTTTCCAGCATCTCCTGATACGTAACTCTCCCTGTACATTAAAAAATGGTGATGCCAAATCTTATGACTGGCAATTTAGATATATTCGTGCTACATTTCTGCCTTCCATAACTGTAGTAATGACAAGCATGTGTGTTCATTTGCATGGCAGACCTTGATTTCAATAACATTCACTCCTTACATGTCTAAAACACCACCTAGACACAGTGGGGGCTCCACACCTGAAGGGAAAGATGAATATTCGATCTGAGAACCACTGTGCAGATCTAAGAAGAAAATTAGTCAATTGAGTAGAATTACCAGGTTCACCTCACCCCCACCAAAAAAAGTAACTTTGGAATAGTACATGTCTTGGAACTCTGAGCAGAAGTAATAACGACATTTAGGTACAGAATCAGAAAGCTGGAACAGTTAACGTGCGATTGTATTTTCCCAGTGGAGCACAGAAAGACTATATTACTCAAAGATTAAACTGTACGGGGAGCATATATTTTCTGACATCTAAACTACAATTATTTGAGTACTGGAATGCTTGCTAAAAATTTCCTCTCTTCATACTAAAATTATTTCAATATACACAATAACAGCTTACTTGCTTGAAGAGCCTTCATAAATGGACTTGATAATTACCTCACTAGTAAAGACAGGAAGGGTTAGCTTTTATAGATACTTGAAATATGGCTCCTTTTAAAAAAAACACAGTAGAAGCTGTATTCTTTTTAACAAGCATATTATATTAACAGCATATTTGGTTTTATGAGTTTTGCTGTTTCACATTCATGTAGCTCATTGGATTCAACTCAAAATACTACTTCTGCTCAAATGGTTTTCTTTCAAATATCAAAGTATATTGTTTCTCCCCTGTGCAGGAATCCACAAACCTAAGGTTTCGGTCTCTCCAGATTTTCAATCCAGGCCTAACACTAGCATTTAGTTGCAATGTGTCTGTTTTGTCCTTCTTAGGTGGATTAAAAACACTGTTAGATAAATAACCAGCATTTATGGTAGTCATTTTTCTTTTAAATAAAAAACTGCCAGAACTTCCTGGAAAACGCTGCCAGAACTATAAAAATTAAATAATACAGCATCTTTAAAAAGCAAAAACTTTTCGGCAGAATTCTATTTCTTTCTGTGCTGAACTCAGCTCCTTTTAAGAAAACAAACAAAAAAAAACCCCAACCAAAAAAAAAAACCAAACCCAAAAAACAAATCCCCAGGCACTTGGTCACCAGAGGAACAGCTTCCTGGAGTAATTCCTTCATTTCTTTGCAGAAGTCATTCTGGTGGGAAAAGGCCCATCAAGAGACAGCCGGTTATTGGCCTCCAACCCCAGCAGAGCCCCGCTGGTGGCAGGGAGTGCATGGCCAACTCCTCCAGACCCTCTTCAGCCCTAGGGGGACCGAACCCTCATGGTTCATATCTCAGAAGGCTCCTTCCACTGGACCTGGAGACACCCTGAGTGCCCAAGACCTTCCATCCTGATTCTGGGAAAGCCACCCCACAGCCAGGAATCCAGGCATCCTGGCTGCAAGGCAGCGGACATGAAGAGGTTTGTTTTAGTCTGATGATGATGTACTTGGGAAAGGGGAAATCTTCAGCTTATGCAAAAGGCACACATATTGCAGGGGGCCGTGTCCAGGATTGGCTTCATGGCTTTCCAGCAGAATGACCAAGCCAGGAACAAAAGACAGTAATTATCCTCAGTCTTTTCTGTTCATTCAGGTACGCTCAGTAACTGCACACGGGATTCCTGGCTACCAGCAAGTCTGGTTATTTCTGGTTTATTTGTTTTAAATTTTCAGTTTAGTTTGGTAAATCACAGTCTGCCACAACGAACATTTATGTAGAGCCGTATCGGAACTCCTGCCTCAGTTTTGTGCTTTGAAGATAAAGGTGTGGAGAGAAGTGCCTAGAGTGTTTATTTTCTTTTTTAAAATATCATGGTATCTTTGTTACCCTTTGCCATAAATTTAATCATCTGTTTAAAAGCCATGAGTGCTTTTAGAAATGCGTAGTATGTCTTTTCGTGAAGCAAAACAAAGATTTTTACAAAACCATTTCATTTTGTAATTACATGTTCTATTTATGTCATTACATGTATTTACACTAATTATGCTGTTAGTTCTAATTACACTAATTGCATAAATACATGATAATCAACTAAAGTTTACTTTCAAAGAACAAAAGAAATTAACTCTAGACCTACATATTTATGGCCGTGAAGCAAATCTATGAAAAGAAAAGAATCGTCATACTTAAGGGCATAGCTTCAGCATCCTGCGCAGAAAATTGTGCTTGCTGGCATCTCTAACATACATGGTAGGAACAACATTCTTGGTTACAAAAAAGGTAGTCAGGATATTCTAGTTAGTAATTTAATGAAAAGCTTATTAAATTTATGAATGCTTTACCAAAAAGTGACCCCAGTCCCATGGCCTCTTCTTGCATCTCTCTGGAAGATTTTTGCTCAATATTCTTTGTGAAGGGATAAGTTACAGGCAAAGAACAACGAATAATTTCTCTAACATTCTGTTTCTAAGCAGGACCTCCTAGCCATTCTGCCCGCAAGGTGCTACACAACAAATAACCTTTTGGAAACACATCCCTAAACAAAACAGGACCCTACAGTCCCACCCTTCAGTGGCAATGAAGGGTCAGATTTTCAGCGTGGGAGGTTTCATAAGCGTAGGGCTGCAGTGCTTCTGCATAAAGCTGTGGTATTCTAGCTAAGAGCCACTATTTATTCTCAACACTGTTCTAACTATACAAACCTCTTAAAATGGTGAAGCGAATGACTACCCACATGCCCCAAGTAACATTACAAATTTATATTGTAATAATCCTCTTAAACCTACAGCTCCAAGGATGTTTTCTTGCTATATATTTATTGGACTAGTAAGATTAAGATTTCACGAGCTGAGCATTTCCACAATAGAAGTAGATTCAGTTTGTATAACTTCCCAAATAGCCTCAAAAGTACACACAATCTAATGTGAATGCATCTAGTCAAAAACCAAAATTACTGTTAAAGAGAAACTCCATTTCCACAAGGACTTCTGATTTATATTTTTCATTTACATAGCGAATACACTTCATGAAAGAGATTTAATCTTATAACCTGCTTTCTAATCTCTTACTCAATTTAAAGGATTTTAATGCTTTTCAGACTAGAAGGAATCTGTGTACATGTGGGAAGACATGTACACAGCAAATGCAAGAAACTGTATTGTTACATACAATCTAAAATTGCAAGATTCATTACAAAGAAGATGTAAAGGCTCAGCTTACAAAAGAAATGTTAATTCAACCTCATACACAGCCTGTAAACCCAATGTTATGTATTTGATAACATAAAAGAACATAACTTAAGCTTGTATACATCTTTCACAAGAAATACCGCTATAACCACGCTAGGTGTGTAGATTATTATGAGACCTGCAGTTAGGTCTCAATGGTCAAAACCCATTTTGTGACACTAGAAGGTTTGAATGATACAAACCAAGTTTATCAGAGCACCTCACTGGTGGAGAAACCAACCTGATTGCAGTGATTGGGTAGAGAGATGAACAACGCGCAGAACCGCGAGCACAAATGCAGTAATTACATATGCACATAGAAAAGTATTTAGAAATGGCCACCATAACTTAACCATACTGTAGTTCATTTATTTAAAAAAAAAAAAATCACCTCTGGATTTTCCTCCTTTTTCTTTTTGGTAGCAGGGGGTCCCTGAGCTGACTCTTCAGGAGGTTTCTTTGTCTCCACTTTACTTTCTGTCTGAGTTTGGACTTGAGGCTGAATAATGATAACCTAAAAGACAATGTACAAATAAATATAAATATCAATAAATATGAAACTGGATTTTTCTGCCTGAAACCTTTGAGTCTTCTTAGAATGGTTACCTGATACCTCTACAGACATCAGATGCAAGTCACAAGCCAAAAATATAAAAAAATGGATACTTAGGTTAGGCTTCTAAATCCATACTTAAGTTTCTAAAAATTAATTTTTATAGGTGCATTATAAACCTACTGCAGCCTAAGGGAGCCACTTCAGTGCCTCTGAAAATTAGGACACTTTCTATTTAGAGGACTTCTGAAGCTGACTCAGCAGCCTAGCTTTAGCACTCGTGTTGTCAGTGATTTTAAGGTCTTTCCTTTGAATTTATTTTGCATATAGGTAGAAGAGATGGAATTACTACACATTCAAAACCACAGTCTGATCTCAGTCATACCAGCGTTATTTCAGAGTAAGCACATATGGATGGGAAGGAAGATACTCCTCAGTACTACTCATGTAACTGAGACCAGAGTTCAGTCCTAAGCATTTATGTGTTATGAGCAGTGGATGTCCAGTTTTGCATAAACAAAATAAACTACATGTGTTTTAAATTAAAATCAATTCTGGTTTAGAACCTATAGGCATAACTACGCAGTTGTAGAGCAACTACACATGTTGCATAACAACATACATACTGTTATACATGCATGTATGTCAGTATATCCAGCTCCTCGCATTTGAATTGCCACACGAAGATTTACACAGTGCAGATAATATTATCTCAGCCGCTATTAAATGAAAAGGAACGAAGGACAATTTCTGACCACAGAACTACACATGTGGCTTTATACCCATAATCAAAGCTTCACGATATGGAAGACCTTCCCAAGCTCACCTTCTTGATGAAAGTTATTGGATTTGAACACTTGGCCTTTTCCATATACTTCATTGCTAACCGTCAATCAATGTTATTTAATTGTTACTTTATCTCAACTGAGTCACTCTAGAAGATTCAAGTGCATAAAAAGGGATGGGTTTTTTTAACCATCAGCCAGTTTAAGTAAGAGAAAAATAAATTATGCTAGAGAAGCGGGGAAGAGATGCCGGCTTTTATTTACCTCGCAAGCCATTCTATATCCTGTACTCTTTTTCAGCACTGTGTGAGAACCTGTGCTGCCAACAAGACCCAAAGTAGCGGGATCCCAGTAGCAAATTACAACAAATGTCTGCTGGTTACATTGGCAGCCTTTACCAAATCTGTTTCTGGTAGGAGAGTGGTGAAGTTCTTGTATTTCAAAGCTGAAAAGCGGTACAAGGAGGAAACAACTAATCCATAACATGATTTTTTCCCCACAGATTCATCTGCTGATCAGTTTTGAAATGGAAGGAAATGGAAGATCATATGTTCCCATTAATGTCAGGCTACATCATGACACAATTTGTTGCCGCTAAAACACATGTACGTATATAGACAAATGTCTACTGGTGTCTATGTGTCCCCTTAAGAATTTCCCCATTGCTTTCTGATTATTTTCTTCAAAAGGAATCACTGACATCACTCTGCACAGGGCCGTGCACTCCCAGGGGACTACTCTGCTTATATCTGCAATGTGATTCCTGTGTTTGATAACCAAAAAAAGAAAAAATGCCGGGCAAAGCAGAACCTACCTTGCTGTCGGCACTGATGAGGAGTGGCTGAACTTTAATGCTATCGTTGACCACAGAGACAGTCGCGCTGGTGCTGATCGGAGTTGCATTGTTGGGGGAGGTGGAAATGATGGCGTAGGCCACACCTGCACTGCTCAGGGGTGATGAAATAGCTGTGGACTCGGTGACACTTTGTGACTGAGTGTTAGGCGTCTGTACATGGCTGACGGTGTTGTTGGCAGTCGGGAGGGCAGGGCTGGGGTTTTTGATGCTGACTACGGTTGCCTTCTGGAAGGTAGGAGGCTGCTTGGAAGGTTGGTCTCTGCACGGGGAGATAGGGAGGCTGTCTGGAATCAGGGTCTTTGGCCTAACCTACAAACAGAGAGTTAGATGTCATTAGGCACAACCTCACACCCGTAATGAACAACAAACACCGCATACGTGCGCTCTCCCAGTAGAATCTCTAATTGCATTAACCACGGAACAGGAGCATCTAGGAAAAAATAATGCAGCGACTCGAAGTAGCCAGGCATTCATTTACTTGTAGATATATTCCCAGCACTCCTCAGCTGAGTCATTTTAGAGTCCTTAACTCATTGCAATGCTGAACAAGAATGGAGGAAAAAGTCAATTCCTCAATTTTATTAGCACACATCCGTACAAATGCTACTCAAGTCACATACAGTTCTCAGTAAGGACGTTGAAGCCAAAGCCTTTGCAAAGAATGTAAACCCCAGACACGATAATTTCCTGTTCTGAAGGACACAACACTCTTGCTGTGAATTAAGGAGTGGGAACTGAAACATTAAGGGAGTTGTGGGAAAGTATTTACAGGAACAGTACGCGTATGCATTTACACTGGTGGATCAGTGAATGAAGACCCTCACATTTTTAAGAGGTACCGTGTCTAATGGAGAGAAGATCAACCACACAATCACTCAGCTTACAGGAAAAGAAAAATAATAAAGGGGGGGTGCGGGGAGAAACTCACAACCATCGAACTTCATTTTTTGTTGCTGTAAGAGCTAGTTTGCCGCTGTGGGTGGATGCAGGAGGAACTTCCACGGATGGAAGGGGAAACTGTTTGCCAAGATTTGCGAAGGCTGCGGCTTTACACAGAGCCATGAATGATAGCTGCGAACAATTGTTTTCAGCTAATGTGATGTGTTTCCAGTGGGGTAATTAACGTCACCCTGTCAACATGGCTCTGCCTTAACAACATGTTAAGTACAGTTCCAGGATTGAAAATAAATAATTTAAACTGCTTCATATGAAGTTAACTTCACTCCCAGCTTATTCGTTAACACGGCCAGATGAAACAGTCGGTTCCCTCTGTGCTTATTTAGTCCTGTCACTTCTCACACCTTCCATACTGTGAAACAAAATGACAAGTTGTAACAGACAGACATGGGAAACAGCTGCCTGTGTCGCTGCACTGTAGCCTACAGGAGCCCTTCCAATGATGCCGACTTCAATCTCGAGCCCAAGTAAGCAATTTAATGAAAATGTGGGGATTTACTGATGTGCAGAAAATCATCTCTCAAGGCTGGCCATCATCCTCTACCACGTCAAGGAGGAGCCGTACCTGTTTGTCCCTGCAGCAAATATTTAGCACAGCAACACACGTATTGCAGGCGCTTCATGTTTTGGTAACTCAGCCCTCAATTGCCGATAGGATCCCAACACCCACGAGCAGTGCAAATGTGTATTAGAGGCACAGTCCTGCTCAGGACTGTCTATATTGTCAGTAACCAAGGTAGATGGAAAGAGAAAGAGGAAACGGAGCCAAAGAAGAGCAAAGAGGAGGGTTTGCCCCAGGTCCTACAGAAGATTGGTGACAAAGTCTGGAAGTCTCTGTATTTGGTTCTCAACTTCAGGGTGACACTGGAGGGCCTCATAGATCCACTGTGAAACAATGCAAAAGTGTGCTAAATTATGACAAACCATATTCAGGATGGGCTGACAGTTACTGAAGGGGGTTTTGCTCTTTTTCCTCTATCCAATCCCTTTATGTAATGGTTATTTGATTTATTTAGTGGAGATACCAAATACCCTGGCCAAGTTGGTTAAGAGAGGAGTCTATAATTAGCTGCATATCCATAATTAGTTCATGGTGTTATTTTCAAAAGTAGCGCAGAGGGGATTGCTTTAAACCCATCCTGGCCCAGGCATTCTGCAAAACTAAGCCTTCTAACATAAACAACAGCTCAGTGCAATAGGAGACATGATACTTAGAGCAGCTTGTTCATGTCTGTATCAGAGGCAGCTATACAAGCAGATCTTGTAATATCCACTTTTATATTTTCATAATAATATCCTCTCCCTCCTATGTTATATCTTATATAAGTCTCTCATATATAAGCCTTTAACAAATTGCTCATGCTCATGTGCTCAGAGACATGTTCACAGAAATAGTATCATTATTCAGAAAAGAAAGTCTGAGAAGTTTGGCAAAATACAGTTAAAATGTACTGCCATGGCTAAAAAAATCCAAATTTAATTCTTAGCTCTTTGGCTAACATCTAAATTCTACCATGTCTCCTTAAAACGAAATAATTTTCTTGTAAATTAATATAACATCTTTTACCAACAGAAATACTGTAAACACACAGATAAGCACATATATACAGGGAAAGAGAGAGAGAGAGAGAGAAAATAAGGAGTACTTCACATCAAAGAGTCAATAGAAGAGTCACTGAGATCTTTAGAAAAAATCAAGTCTGACAAAAAATCAGCTCAGGAGTTTTTCTAACCAAAAACTGTCATGTAGTCTACCAGGATCTACTGTATCTGTCATTCTTAATTGCACTTTTATATTTAATCAAAAGCCTAATTAAAGCTAAATGCCTATACATATTCCAGCTATATAATTATCTTTTCTACACTATCACATATATATAGTGACTGTCAGGTGTAATACCTCAATTAATTTTATACACACCCTTAACACACATTCTGCAAGTTGTGGATGAATGCATGTTATTTTGCTACAAAATAAGCTCTTCCTGCACAGCGCTGCATACTGAAATACCTGATACGACTTATCAAACTGGTATAGCACAGGAATATATGCTGGGCGTTTTCTGCCACCGTGTGATACAAAGGAGGTATAGCGGTCTTCGTAGTCTTAAGCCTCTGCAAACTCCCTGGCAAGTTCAGCTAAGGTTGTGAGAGCGTATTTATTTGCAATTATAGAATAATAAAAAGGCTTGGCTACAGAGGAAGTTTCAGGTGCTCTTGAGTTAAAGCTGAATTAAGTTAAAGTTCAAATAATGTTTATTTCTGCAGCCCACGGGCATGAATGCAAAACAGAAAGCAAGCATAGAATCCCTTGTGCTCTGACACCTACGAACCTTCCCACCCTTGAATATAAAAACTGAGCCTAAGCACTTGATAAACCACTAAGTGAAAGACCTTTAGCAGAGTTTCACGCTAAAAACCAAACTACTACAATAATCTGTGAGAATAAATGGTGTCAGCTGGGAATAAAAAAAAAAAAAAGAAGGAAAGAGCATAAATTCCTCTTCCTTGTGGCAAAACTGTAGCTTAAATTTGGGAGATGAAAGGAGGACAGAGGCACTGGCAGAAGTTTGGAAACTGACGCTCACTGAAGAAGAACTGGAGAAAAACTAGGACAGGGCATGGACTGCATTTCACATGCAAGGTATCAAAAAGACATTTTCTACTGAAAGCAGCACAGGTCGCACTGCTGTTATCCCCGTTACAAGAGCCACAGAAATAAAAGGCGCAGAAGTTCAGCAAAGGAGAATAAAAGAGAAAGAATAACAGACAGCATGTATGTTACCAAGTGAAAACTGCAACTGTTGGCGAGCGCTGCAAATAACAATTCTCCTGTAGCTCAACCCTCTTCTCCCCAAATATCTTTCATTTAACTTCTGACAGCTGTCAAAACAGAATGTGATACTACCAGGGCTCTACATGCAGGAGAAGAGAGAGCTTCTTCTTGAATATAATGATTTCACAAATCCATGTTTTTCCCGAGTTTCCTCAACACCGACAATAACAGAAACATTCGATTTTAGGCGGCAATATTCAGACACCCCTGGTACTTCTCAAATAGCCTGCAGGTGAGCACACTGTTTAGGAAGATATTCCCAGGCCTGAGAATTCACTAGGTGGGGGCTGTCTGCTTTTCAGATGAGGAGATAACAGAGAGCCCAATCCTGTGAGACGTGCAGAGCGCAATTTTGTTTAGCAGCCTCTAATTTCGTATATTTTAAAGAGTTTCAGATCAGGAGGGAATCGGCTCCTGTGACTAATATGACTTCTTGTATATCCCACATCATTCAGCTCCATCCAAATGTCTCTATATGAAGCCCAAAGGCTTCCACTACACCGAAACATCTTTCCAGCTCTCAAGAGCGCAAATGGTTGAATACCGGAGAGGTGAACGAACTGCTGAGTGGCGGAGGCGGGAGAGCCTGATGCGTGTCACTATTGACAAAGGCTACTGTGTTCATGGGCAATCTATTTCCTGAGCTACATCCCATCAGGTGAGACACTCCCGCGCTGTGGCAAAGAAAAAGAATGTAAAAAAGAGAAACTCTTACAAAATAAGCCTTCAAGAGCCAACCCAAGCAAGTATGGGGGAAAAGGAGGAGAAGGGAAAGAAAGCACACAATTCCTCCAGTCTCTGTGGGCAATCCTGTGTAGTCCTAAAGGACAAGATTTAATTAGAACAGTTATCTCTGTGCAGATCTGCAGGTGCTATGAGAATTGTTAAGGGCAATTCTGGTAAACGTGTTCTCCTTATTGCCTAGTGAAGAACGGAAGTTAACAACTGCACTTCGATTACAAAACCAAAAGGGATCACCATAATCCTCCAGCTTCTCAGACTGGCCATAGAATTTCTCCCAGAAACTGATGGCTGATTTTAAAAGAAAATACTAGAGACTTCTTAACAATGAATTCATCACGAGTCCAAATAAACTGTTACAATATTTTATTATGCCCATGACTGGCATTTTATTGCAAGGTTGAATTTGCCTAACTTCAGCTTCCAGTCCCTGGATCTTGTTATAGCTTTGTCAGCAACAGTGAAGAGCCCTCCCCCTCCCCAATATCAGATATCAGCTGGATTGTGCTCAGCATCCATCAGCCCTTCATACTGGCAGGGCCGATCTGTATGAGAGTAAATTTTTCAGCTCAACGCAATATCACATTGCCTTTGAGAGAAAGACCATTATTCACACTTTATTTTCACTTCACCCTTGTACTCGGAGCTTAAAAACAAAAACTCAAAATGGATTTGGCACAATTCATATGTCACAGAGGCAAAGTGCTGGGAGCAGCAGACAGAGCTTTCATTCTTGAAAAGCTTTAGAGGATCACACAGAAAACATTAGCAATGGCTGATAAAATGAGTGCAATATGGGGTAATTATATCCTTCACCAGAATGAACAGATGCACACTGACTTCAGTAAAGCTGTGCCTATTTAGGCCAGCTGAGGACCGACTCTCTCCCTCTTCTTTTTTTAATCAATAAAAAATTATGTAAAAGAAAAGGTTTCCGTGTAACTTTACGGCGATGACACACCCTAAAACCCAGGTTGCCCAACTGACCTAAATACAAGTGTTTCCAGCTTCATTGATTTTTGGTTCCTTTCCTGATAAGCTCTTATTACCTTCAGCCTGCTCTGAGATCACAGTCAAAATAAAAATAGTTTATCTTCTTGCCACAGGGGGAAGACTTAAAACCACACGTGACTACGGATCCACATACACATTTCTTTCTTTCTACATGAAAAGGAAGTTACTTTTCAGTGTGTATCATGAGGAAACCCCAGGTAAGATGACACAGCTCAGTGAATCCTGTGTTCACATACAACATAAGCCCCTCAGCATCTACCTGGAATATGAGGCTGGGAAGCCACAGAAGAAAGATATGAAATGCAGGGGAAAACCCAAGCAACTTCTCCAGCCCACATTTCCAATCCTGCTGCTCTGGAAAGTGAGGACCAGGGAAGAAATCTTAATTTGACTGAAACCAACAGCAAATTTGGATAAACTTCAGTAAGGCCAGAACAGCAACTAGCACCTTGAAACAAATCCTAGTCTCTCATTTTATATGCCATGCAACTCAAGAATCACTCTTTTCACACATATTCAGATTACATTCACTATATCAGACATTTTCCACTGGACTGTGTACCTACAGTGCTTTGGTATTTCAATTCATTAGTCATAGATAGTCAACTTCAGTGTAAAGTTGACACACAGATATTATAACCCTTGTGCAATTTTTAAGAAGACAAAGCTATTTCATTTAGTTTTTCTTCTCCTTCAGCTTTGCTTGATACTACAGAAATGGAAGTTTTGCTGAGAGGGATGTTTGTGTGGGAATCTGCCAGCTCTGCTTTTTGTGGATGTTGGCATAAGGCAGTCAGGTGGGAGTTCTTTATTAAAAATGTTATGGGTGTTTTGAACACAAAACTGTATTTTCACAGGAACTTGACTGACTTTTGCTAATGAAATGTATATTTTCTCCTCAGCTATATTGCCTGTATTTCCTGGTTTGGCATTGCTGCTATTGAGTTGATGATTCATTAAGTGGCTCTTTTCCATTTGCAAAGGGAAAAACTACCATTAAACCAGCAAATTAAAATCAATATTATTCCAAAAAATAACAAGTAAGGGTTGAAGTTGACAAGGATTGCTGCTTTTTCCCTTCTTCACAATGATTCTGTCCTTGAATATGCAGTTATCTATGTGCCTCTGTGGAAAGAATTTTATCTTTATTGCCTAGGATTACAATAGAAATATAAAAGCTAGACTGTGATTATACACACCAGTCAAAAACTTACTTCCATTTCTACTCTTTTCAGCATTACAAGTCAGCTTGCTTCTCTCACAGATACTCATCTATGATTAACTTACTTCAATTTAAATATAAAGTGTCCATGAAGCCTTTAGGCACAAATGAGTGAACATCTGTCTGCCTTCCTCCTATCTGCACACTTTCATAGGTGAGCTCTGGACTAATCCACAGAGCTGGCCATTCATTGGACTCAAACTCTGGTGTCACTTTAAAGACCATGGATGTCACTGCTTTGTACTGTCCATCACTTTAAGAGCCTTTCCTGCTTCTAGAGAAAAATCAGAGAATCGTTTGGGTTGGAAGGGCCCTTAAAGATCATCTAGTTCCAACCTCCCTGCCATGGGCAGGGACACCTCCCACTATACCAGGTTGCTCAAAGCCTCATCCAACCTGGCCTTGAACACTTTCAGGGATGGGGCATCCACAACTTCTCTAGACAGCTTGTTCCTGTGTCTCATCACACTCATACTGAAGAATTTCTTCCTAATATCTAATCTAAATCTACCCTCTTTCAGTTTAAAACAGTCACCCCTCATCCTACTAACAGCGTATTATAATGATTCGATGAGCCTCAACTCATTTACTAGCCAAAATTAAAAAACTGGAAAGACAAAATAATGATAAAAATAATGACAAAAACCATTTCTGTCTGCTGACAGCCTGAGCAAGATGGAAGCACACAAAACCTCAGATATCAGAAGATGAAAATGAAGGTTTTGGGGACAGGAAGCAGAGCAGTAAATTCCTCCAAGGTTCTGCTGAGGTACTGCAGACAGAGAAGACCTTCCTATCTGCCTGTCATTTGGCCAGAGGCCTATTGCAAGCTCGTACAAGAGGCATGGAGGTTCAGAGACACAGCATAGTCCTTATCCAAGCCAGACATGGATCTGAAGCCACATCATTCGCATGGGTGCAAATGGAGAGAAGGGACATTTCTTCTCATCTTTCTGATACTCTGCAAAGCAGCATTTGACATGGAGAAACATGAGAGTTTTCACCCGGAAAAAGGTACCATGTCAGGTGTTAAAATGGCTTGAATCTTTCATGGGGGCTGTATGCATACTTTAGGGTCCTATGTGCAGACTATCATGGAGATCTGACTTCCCCAAAGGTCCTTTTCAAAATGTTCACAACACTGGATCGGAAGGTCTTAAGCATCAGTAACAGCCAGTTCTGGTTCTCTTTCCCCACCATCTGGATCAGTTCTCTCATTAAGAACAGACAACTGACATTGAAACTCAGAAAGGCAGAGGTAACAGAGGGAGGTGCTTTGGAAAATTTGCATCTGGGTGTAGTCTCCTTGACATACCATACACGCTCATCTTTGTCCATACTGCAGAAGACTGGATTTCTCATCGCTGCCAATCTCTGGCATACCACTATCCACAAGAAACAGTTCTTATCGCACCACCTTAGTAATACCTTCATCTGTCTTGGCTGCACTACAGCACTATAAAATAGATACCATGGAGTACTCCAGTCGCTCCAACAAGCCCATGCCTCCATCAGCAACAGAGGCTACCTATCAAACCTATCCACTAGTGGGTAACTGAGATTCCCACAGACTTTTCAATGTAGTCCTGGGTTTTCATCCCAATCTTCAAAGCTCTCCCTGCAAAGACTTAGTATGAAAGGTCAAGGTGGCCAGGTGCCTCTGGTGCAGGGAGTCTCTACAGCAAGGCTGATGCTCATATAGGCAGGCAGTTCAACTTTCTTCTCTATGAATTAAGGGCACAAACCTCACCAATTTCTACGATAAACATTTTCTATGCTATGCTTCTCTGACAGAAATATATAGTGGCATGCAATTAATAGTAGCATGCCTATTAAAAATAAGCCAACTGATAAAAAGGAACCCTAACCAGAACTCTCAGCTGCATGCACTTCTTCCCAAAGGGAAAGGATGACAGAAGAAATAGCTCACAACAGATGTTAATCTTTGTGCGTAACACATTACCGGAAGGTCCTTCAAATACAGTGACAAGCACAGTATAAAAGCTTATATAGAATAAAACAGATTAACAACTATATTTATTAAGGGTTACATTTTCAGCCAGGCCCCTGCAAACCTTTCTTTTGGAAAAGCGATTTTGTTTCTGTTTTCTGCACTCATACAGTCAAGGAATATTAAATACTGTTGCGAAACCCTTAGCTTGGTTATATACCACGCTGATTAAGTTACCCTGAATTAGATTATCTCTCTTCTCCACTAGCATTCCAACACATCCCCCTGGAAGCGCTGAGGGTTATATACCAGAAAGGTGTATGACATCCCTTAGGGGATTATAGTCCTTTTCTCCTCTGATATTGTAATAATGACCTCACCCAATTTAATTATTCTTTACTCAAACAAACAATAAAGTGCTCTTGTCTCTTCACTGCACAATTCTGTGTAACTTTTTATACAAACGTGTATACCTGCTAGCTTCTCTTCTAGTTTCACAAAAGGCTGACTTGCATTTAGTAATATTTTTCCACTTTCTAATGGCTATGCAGAGTCTTACCACATTACACTTTAAAATATATAATTTTTTTTTAAGACTTATGATGCCAACAGAGAGAGGCTTTGCCACGGACCAATCTGTTAACACGTTTCTTCTACAGTACACAGTGGCATCACATGACTTGGGTTCTGTCTATAGGAGTCACTTTCCTCTCAAGTAATCTTCCAGAATCCCTGTCACTAGGCAAGGCAGGAATAGTGGTTGGGTTTAGTACACTTGAAGAGAAGCAGCAGCTATCAGTGGAACTGTGCTCACGAGAACTATGACGAGAAATTTTAAAAATGAGAATGTGCGTTTAAGTTTCGGGAAGATGTAGAGACCACAGTCTCTGGCTGGGCTCCCATGGTACAAAACACATGGTAACAAAACTCTTGTTGACAGGACAAGAGGAAATGGCCTCAAGTTGTGCCAGGGGAGGTTTACATTGGATATTAGGAAAAACTTCTTTACAGAAAGGGTTATCAAGCATTGGAACAGGCTGCCCAGGGAGGTGGTGGAATTGCCATCCCTGGAGGTATTTAAAATACGAGTAGACATGGTGCTGGGGGACATGGTTTAGGGGTGGTTTTGGCAGTGTAGGTTTATGGTTGGACTTGATGATCTTGAAGGTCTCTTCCAACCCAAGTGATTCTATGATTCTATGAAAACAGCCCCTGTCCCAAAGCAGCCCGCAGTCCTCGAATTCAAACACTAACGAATTATGCATATTAAAATCACTACAGAAGATAAAAAATAAGCAGCACTTGACAGCAGAACTGGCTACAGCTGATTGAAAAACAGGCACATTTTGTCTAGAGCGGTTGTGCATACCTGTTTGTTTTCACCACTGACTTGCAAGATAGCTCCACCACAAGCATCTGCTACGTGTGTCTCTGTTCCCCTCTAATCAGCAAGGTCATGAGCAAAGCCAACCCAAGCCCTGCCTTCAACCAAGACTGGAAAAATAGGTCAGGGAAATAGCATTATAATCTGATTTAACTGCTATTCAAATCACCACAGTCTCTACGTTAATTTGAACAAGAATTGGATTGGGCCCAAATTACTGACAACAAAATGGAAGGTTTATTTTAATATTGTCACCATTTCATTTAAAATCTTCCATTCAAAGAACAGAAAATAAGGTTTCCCACGTGCCTTCAGGTGGCTACAGTGCGACATATTTTTATGTAAACCAGTTCAAAATAGACTGCACTGCAGTTGGAAACTGGACCCCAATCTGATATAAGGCCACCCACCCTCACAGTTGATGGGTGCCATAAAGCAGAGGAACAACTCAAGAGTAAGAGAGTGCATCACCCATGCGCTTGAGTAGAGGAGCTCCAGGATTTGCTTCTCAGAGTGCAGCAGAGGCTCTGCAGTTTCAAAACATCTCACCCAGCTGGAAACCTCAAAGGCCAAAGTAAGAAGAGAAAGACTACCTGGAATTAATTTCCCAAACATCACAGCTCATAGCAGAAATTTGATTTACTTCATGAAAGCAAAAATAACTTCATATTCTGTAAAAAAAATTTTAAAAAAAGAAAAGGAAAAAAGTCTGCCAAAGAGGCTTGTTTTGGCAAATAATGAATGCCTGAAGAAATATTGTTTGTATTGTGCAATGAACTTGTAATTAATGTTTGTTTGCTCACCATTTAATAGCAGTTCTGCACTAAGTGATGGGATTTTGCTGCCATTTGTGAATGTGCAGATTTTGAAACTTCATTCCCCATATGGAAGAGCTCCCAGGGGGTCATATCGTAAACCCATTCAAATGAACAAAATAAACGACAAGTATCTGTACAAATGTGGAAAATGAGAAAGCTGTATGTATTATTTTACATAAGTATCGTTAAGTGCCTCAGTTTACTTGTGTGGTATTTTCCTGCTTGACTGCATAGAGGTAAATCAAAAGAGGCTGTCTAGATGAGGAGAATGAAAGCATCAAAAATATAAAACTCCTTTAGATGTGATGAGGGGCCCTTAAATGGGGGAGTCTCCTGTTTCTGTCCAGGCAGTCTGGCAATGCTTATGCCTCTCAAGCCTCCATCTAAATCTGAAGTCTGAAATCCCTTGGAAGTCTGAAATCTTTCCTTGGGAGTCTGAAATCCCAAGGAAACTATGAGACTGGCCAAAAGGAGAAATGTCAGGTAGCAATCGGTGTGCTGTCAAGAATGCAGACACTGACCTGGATTAATCCCATTTATCTACATGCACCTGAAACAGAAGTGCAATCTGTCTGGCTAAGAGTGAAGCCACTTCCAGAGGCCAACTCAGAGACGAGTAGGCTCCTAACATGGCCGGGATCCCAAAAGGAATCCATCTAGGCCTTCCACCCTTCCACAGGCAAGACGTGAGGCAGCAGCACGTACAGGCGAGATTAAGCCCGTTTAGGTGATGGCCACTGTGCCTACCACTGCACTTGCACAAACTACACCTAGATTTAACCATTTGAGTAAATAGGCAGGCATGCGGTGGGCTGGTTGAAGCCTTTGCTGCCATGGTTTCATTGCTGTTATTCACTATTTAAGCTAGACTTTGCAGAGATGCAGGTCGAGGAAGGTGTGATACCTTGCAGAACAACATTCAGCCATAGCTAACATGCATGAGTATGGACATTGTACCGCTTTAATTCTTTGAGCGAAGTACTAGGGATTCCTTGGAGGAGGAATGGTGAATATTGTTTTGTTTTCAAAAAGCTGTCTCTCTAATTTGCTGCTACATGGGCACCCAGAGTAAAGATTTTAGCAGATGCCAAACTCAGCTGGGCTCTGCTTGTTAGTATGCTTGGGAGATGGTCGCAAAGCTATCTCCCAGAAAGTCAGTCCTGGAATGGTAGGGTTGTGCCACTAACTCAGAGCAAGGTACAGGAGCCATGCCTGTCGCCCAGGGGAGACAAAAGGAGGTTAGTAACCAGCCTGCTCTGTAACCAAGTCTGATGCACAATAGCTGAGAGGACATGGACTGTGATAGGATTTCATTCTGCACATTTTCCAGCTCCTACAGGAAGATATCATAAGCCCCTTAATTTCCAAATCATCTTTCATATGGTGCTTGTTTTCTCAGAGCTACGAGGGAGAAGAGGGAAGAGGCATTCTTTACCATAATACCTTTGTGGTATTACATGGTTTGCTTCCTGGCATTTTTATATTTCTATCTGAAGCTTCCAGTTCTCCTGGACCACAGATTCTTATAGACCCTCAAAATTTGCCAGAGGTGACTATGCACTTACCTACAGTTATTACAAAGGAGAGCTTTCACAGTGCCATGATGCTGCAGCTCACTTACAGTGGCCTCCCAGGTCACCTGTAACCAGCTGTATCTGCCTGAATGACAGCTTTACATCTCTCTGATTTATGGCTACATTAAATACATTTTGAAGGCATTTGACTATTTAGTTAGAAGCCAAACTTTCCATTTGTAGATGAAAACTTTATCTCTCTTAAGACATCAAGCAGAAAGCTTTGGTGGGTGGAGGGAGTTCCTCACTAGGAAACAATATGGAAATTTTCAACTTCTCTGTAAGCTTTGAATTGGGGAAGAACAGGTATACTACGATAGACCAGACAGACCATCAACAAGCAAAACAGTTGCTGAAAATGACATCCAAAAATTTTGAGAAAGAGGGTTGAAAAGGGGAATACAGTATATGGTTAGGGAAACTGATCGATATTCAGAAAAGAAAACACAGTTTGAAAAGATTTAAAAAATCTCTGAGTGTAACTCTTCTTTCACTCCTACCCAGCCAATCTTGCCTCTGTCTGGCACCTGGGTTAGTGGAGCCAAAACTTTATACTGGGATAGACAGGGATCACGCAAAGGAGGTCACAGCCTGTAAAAGGGGCAAGCTGCTGTTGAAGAAGGAGGTATTGGCCTGTGACAAGTCAGAAAAAGCTCCAAATGTAAGACTACCCCTGATAATGTAGTCTTACATACAGCTGCCTACTGTGTTTTTAGTTTTCACAGAAACGATATTGCTGTGGTTATTTCCCATGCTATCTATATGCAACAGAAAATTTAGTGAACTATGGCTCAGGGCTGCTGAGGAAGGGTAGGTGTTTCATTAGTATTAAGTATGATTAGATAAACAGGTCTGAAATTGAATGCTGTGCTAGGAAAGGAGCAAAACAAAGCGAAATACAAACACAAATATTGCCATGAGCTAAACAGCAAGACAGAAAGGATGTATGCACTTTTCAAAAAGTTGAAGAAATCAGCTTCCTCCACTTTTTCCAATTCTTCAAAATTGAATCAAACGCTGAATGAAAATTTTTCTACTTAACAAAAGTATAGAACATTGATGCCTCCCTAAGTGCAGCATTTGCAATGCCATCATCATTGCTGAAACAGAACCTTAATGATAATTTAAGCCCCTGTTACAGGTCTTTCAGCTGCTCTTGAACCTCATTTATTTTCAGGAGCAATCTGCTCATCTTTGACACCTCAAAATGGCAGAAATCAATGTGTTATTATGCTGTAAGAACAACTGAAAAGCAAAGTCTTGAACTTGATAAGAAAACTATAACCTTCTTTTATGTTCACAACTTTGCCTTCCACAAAATGTAATTTAAAGAGAGAATTTAAGAACTTTATCTCGGAAATACTCCTTCCTCCAGGCAGATTTAGCTCACAGAGCTTCTACTAGATTCTGACACTAAGAAAATATTAATAAAAAAATAAAGGAACAATAGGAAGACCCAGCATTGACTTCAGTGATAGAAAAGTGTTCATCAAAAACAGACCTCTAAGAGCCACACAGGGAGAAATATACTTAATAATCATGACTCCAAAAAGCAAACCATAGAACTGCAGCAAAACAGTTATTGAAAACTACATCCAAAAATTTTGAGGAAGAGGGTTGAAATGGGGAATAAAGTGTATGGTTAGGGAAACAGTGATGGATATTCAGAAAAGAAAACACAGTTTGAAAAGATTTTTAAAATCTCTGAGTGTAACTCTTCTTTCACTCCTACCCAGCCAATCTTGCCTCTGTCTGGCACCTGGGTTAGTGGAGCCAAAACTTTATACTGGGATAGACAAGGATAACGCAAGTAAGTTAGCAAAAGAATGTGTGAGGCTAAATCACAAACAGAAAGGTTAATACTTCCACCACTTTTTTTTAATTCAAGAATTGCAGATTTTTACCTCTGTGATTTGTGATTCATCTTATGAAGCATAAATTTACATTTCACCATATGTACTTTGTTCTTCCACAGTGAATCTGCAAGATTTTTTATAGCTTTTCATTGTCCTAATAACAGTATGCTCCCAGAAGAAAACTAATTTATCTTTTTTTTTTTTCCACGAACCGGAGACAATCACAGTTCTGGTGTTCAACTCACTGAAGATGAGTCTTTATTCAGCAAAATGAGTGTGCTGACCTACCCAGGTCTGAGCACTGGACAGGAACAGAGTAGAATACATATAAAATGACACAAATCCCCCTTTGGAACTGTTTTTTTTACCTGAGGTAGCACTGCTGGTCCTTGTCCTGCCAACCTCTGCAAGGAGCTGACCTGAGGAACCTTAATGGGCACTGCAGTGATAGTTCCCAAAGTCTGTTGAAAGAAAAACAGTTGAACACAGCTTAAAACACTTGCATAGCTTCCCCAGATAGAATCTGGTGACCCAGTGGTTCACCTTCCATCTCTTTGTCTCTTCCTGACTTATGACGGAAGGGTATAAAACATCAGTCCACTTGAAGCTCTCTCTCCTCTGCCTAAAGTCTCAGAGGCTCTTCCTTCTCTTTAACCTTCTCTACAAAGCACTGTTAACTAAAGCCTATTATCTCCTCAGAGGATTTGGTAATTCTGAGCACAAAGGATACATCTCATTGTTGTGAAGTTTTTATGGTACACAAAGAAAATACAAGTGTACTGCCATGGCTGAAGGCTGTCTAGGCACTAGCTTGTTTTCAAAAGAGATCTGAAGAAAGGTGAAATGCGCCACAGTGAGACTTCAAAATGTGCACTGGTAAGATGATGGATTTCATGGTAGCCAGGGTCACAAGAGAAGTTCACTGTGTCTTAGTAAAAAGTAAATACTGAATTATTAAAACTGAAAGCTACCTATAAATCTACTACAGCACACTGAAACATAACATTCAGCTAAGACGACATCCATTTGGGCCAGCGCAGCAGCTGTTACTATCCACATTTATTTTCTCTACTCACACTTCTCTTAGTTGTATAAGAAATTTATTCAAAGCTTATTTAAGACAGAATAGAATAGACTATTTTAATTGGAAGTGACCTACAATGATCACCTAGTCCAACTGCCAGACCACTTCAGGGCTGACCAAAAGTTAAAGTATGTTGTTAAGGGCATTGTCCAAATGCCTCTTCAACACTGGCAGGCTTGGGACCTCTCTAGAAAGCCTCTTCCAATGTTTGACCACCCCGTCAGTAAAGAAATGCTTCCTAATGTCCAGTCTGAACCTCCCCTGGCACAGCTTTGAACCATTCCCACAAGCCTTATCAGGGAGAAGAGATCAGCACCTCACTCTCCACTTCCCATCCTCAGCAAGCTGTAAAGAGTAATGAGGTTGCCCTCAGCCTCTTTTTCTCCAAACTAGACAAACCCAGTGTCCTCAGTCACTCCTCATATGACATTTCTTCCAGCCCTTTTACTAGCTTTGTTGCCCTCCTCTGGAGACATTCAAGTATCTTAACATCCTTCTTCAGTTGCGGGGCCAGAACTGCACACAGTACTTAAGGTGAGGCTGCACCAATGCTGACAACAGCGAGATAATCACCTCCGTTGACCAGCTAGTTATGCTGTGTTTGATGCCCCCCAGGATGCAGTTTGCCCTTTTGGCTGCCAGGGCACAGTGCTGACTCCTATTGAGCCTGCTGTCGACCAGCACCCCCAGCTCCCTTTCTGCAGGGCTGCTCTCCAGCCAATCCTCTCCCAGTTTATACTTGTGCCCTGCGTTACTCCGCCCTAGGTGCAAAATCTGGAATTTTGACTTGTTAAATTTCATCCCATTAATCATTGTCCAATGCTCCAATCTATCGAGATTCCTCTGCAAGGCCTCCTCTCCCTGAAGAGAGTCAACAGCACCACCCAGTTTGGTATCATCAGCAATTTTGCTAATGGTGCATTCAACTCCTGCATCCAGATTGGTGATAAAAATATTGAGCAGAACTGGCCCTAGAATTGAACCCTGAGGACCACTGCTGGTGACCAGTTGCCAGACAGATGTAGCCCCATNTTTATCTTTTTTTTTTTTCCACGAACCGGAGACAATCACAGTTCTGGTGTTCAACTCACTGAAGATGAGTCTTTATTCAGCAAAATGAGTGTGCTGACCTACCCAGGTCTGAGCACTGGACAGGAACAGAGTAGAATACATATAAAATGACACAAATCCCCCTTTGGAACTGTTTTTTTTACCTGAGGTAGCACTGCTGGTCCTTGTCCTGCCAACCTCTGCAAGGAGCTGACCTGAGGAACCTTAATGGGCACTGCAGTGATAGTTCCCAAAGTCTGTTGAAAGAAAAACAGTTGAACACAGCTTAAAACACTTGCATAGCTTCCCCAGATAGAATCTGGTGACCCAGTGGTTCACCTTCCATCTCTTTGTCTCTTCCTGACTTATGACGGAAGGGTATAAAACATCAGTCCACTTGAAGCTCTCTCTCCTCTGCCTAAAGTCTCAGAGGCTCTTCCTTCTCTTTAACCTTCTCTACAAAGCACTGTTAACTAAAGCCTATTATCTCCTCAGAGGATTTGGTAATTCTGAGCACAAAGGATACATCTCATTGTTGTGAAGTTTTTATGGTACACAAAGAAAATACAAGTGTACTGCCATGGCTGAAGGCTGTCTAGGCACTAGCTTGTTTTCAAAAGAGATCTGAAGAAAGGTGAAATGCGCCACAGTGAGACTTCAAAATGTGCACTGGTAAGATGATGGATTTCATGGTAGCCAGGGTCACAAGAGAAGTTCACTGTGTCTTAGTAAAAAGTAAATACTGAATTATTAAAACTGAAAGCTACCTATAAATCTACTACAGCACACTGAAACATAACATTCAGCTAAGACGACATCCATTTGGGCCAGCGCAGCAGCTGTTACTATCCACATTTATTTTCTCTACTCACACTTCTCTTAGTTGTATAAGAAATTTATTCAAAGCTTATTTAAGACAGAATAGAATAGACTATTTTAATTGGAAGTGACCTACAATGATCACCTAGTCCAACTGCCAGACCACTTCAGGGCTGACCAAAAGTTAAAGTATGTTGTTAAGGGCATTGTCCAAATGCCTCTTCAACACTGGCAGGCTTGGGACCTCTCTAGAAAGCCTCTTCCAATGTTTGACCACCCCGTCAGTAAAGAAATGCTTCCTAATGTCCAGTCTGAACCTCCCCTGGCACAGCTTTGAACCATTCCCACAAGCCTTATCAGGGAGAAGAGATCAGCACCTCACTCTCCACTTCCCATCCTCAGCAAGCTGTAAAGAGTAATGAGGTTGCCCTCAGCCTCTTTTTCTCCAAACTAGACAAACCCAGTGTCCTCAGTCACTCCTCATATGACATTTCTTCCAGCCCTTTTACTAGCTTTGTTGCCCTCCTCTGGAGACATTCAAGTATCTTAACATCCTTCTTCAGTTGCGGGGCCAGAACTGCACACAGTACTTAAGGTGAGGCTGCACCAATGCTGACAACAGCGAGATAATCACCTCCGTTGACCAGCTAGTTATGCTGTGTTTGATGCCCCCCAGGATGCAGTTTGCCCTTTTGGCTGCCAGGGCACAGTGCTGACTCCTATTGAGCCTGCTGTCGACCAGCACCCCCAGCTCCCTTTCTGCAGGGCTGCTCTCCAGCCAATCCTCTCCCAGTTTATACTTGTGCCCTGCGTTACTCCGCCCTAGGTGCAAAATCTGGAATTTTGACTTGTTAAATTTCATCCCATTAATCATTGTCCAATGCTCCAATCTATCGAGATTCCTCTGCAAGGCCTCCTCTCCCTGAAGAGAGTCAACAGCACCACCCAGTTTGGTATCATCAGCAATTTTGCTAATGGTGCATTCAACTCCTGCATCCAGATTGGTGATAAAAATATTGAGCAGAACTGGCCCTAGAATTGAACCCTGAGGACCACTGCTGGTGACCAGTTGCCAGACAGATGTAGCCCCATTCAATAGAACCCTTTGAGCTCTGCCCTCCAGCCAGTTCTTCACCCATCATCACACTGTGAACCTACTCATCCCACAGCTGGACAACTTGTCCAGAAGGATATTGTGAGGGACAGTATCAAAAGCCTGACTAAAATCCAGAAAAAAATACATCTACCACCTTCCCTTCATCCACTAGGCAGGAGACCATATCATAGAAGGATATCAAATTAGTTAAACAGGACTTTCCTTTTGTGAACCCATGTTGACTGTGCCTGATGATTCCATTATTCTTTAAATGTCTTTCAATAGTACCCAGTATAAGATATTTAAGGCAGCTCCTTCTATGAGCAAATATATTGCTGCATTCTACATAAAGTTTACTTTGTAGATGGAGAAGTGATACTTGTTAACCCAGTATTATCTTTAACCCTTATGAATACAGTTGGATACCAAGAGTAAGCAAGTTATCTTTCTGTAATACAGTCTAGTATACACAAGTTTTCCTCTCACCTAAAAATCTGTGTCTGTTTAGCTCCAATTCTTTGCTGACTTTTCATCTATCTGTAGTGATACAGACATCTATAGATATACATTTATGTGTTCTGTTGTAGATGATCTGAATGGCACCTCTTTTTCAAGCCTTATCCACAGAGGCTCCAAAAATACTGGATCTGAGATGCCGTAAATAAATTGTACTTTATTTTCTTGATTAAAAAGGACAGACAGCTTAGAAATTAAAGATTGGGCCGTAGGTCTATAGGACATAGATAACTTTTCCTGTTCAACCTATTTCATTCCTTCATCCCTGATTACAGTTCATATATGGCCACTATTCTTAAGGCAAGGTTTTATAACTTTTATCTAATGTTTCTTAATTGCTGTTGGGATGACATGGCAATATAAGCAAGCAGATGATTGTCATTAGAACAGCAAGAGACACTTAGTCACTGATCACAAAAACTTATTAGGCTGCTAGAAACAGCTAATAAGGAAAGAAAAATAGATCCAACTGAATTTCTCTAAATTTAACTTCCCTCAAAACGAAAGTATCGGATCACAGACAGCAAGATGTATGCTAATATTACCCCAATCTAGTAAGGAAATTTGTCAACAGAAAGGAAACTATAATGTAATCAGCTCAAGGAAAGCAAAACTGTGTCAGGTCCATGCTGATATGTTCTCCTCAGACCTCGATAAGAGTGGTAAACAGTCTATTTCATTCTAAGTATAGTGTTTGATATGAATACCATGCATTTTCATGTAGAATATTTTTAATAAACTTGTCCTACAGAGTTTATATTTTTAACTCCACTACTCCTCTTGGAGACATTTGGGGGTGTGATGTTATGTATTCAGCAAAGACTAAAATTTGCATAAGATTTGCCTGAGTTAAACAACAAGGAGAGCTGTACAGTTATAAACAAGCAAGACAATTTTTCCTGACTGCTCGTGGATTATCAGTAGCCTGGATTATTCATTGAATAACATACTCCATTAAAATCCTGTCTTGAGCCAAGTGCAGGGTGGGGCGGATAGGCGGGTGTGTGTCTCAGAGAAAGCAGCTTTCCCACTCATGGATGCCAGAAGAAGTAAGTTACACCTTCCTGCAGAAGTAAAGGCATTGGCAGCAGAGTAAGGAACAGAAGGGGGCATTTCCACTGCAGTTATCCTTATAGAGTGACACATGGAATAAAAACAATGGGAAAGATACTATAAACTATCTGACTTAATTACTTTTTTGCGCTGTCTACCATATCACAACCTCACACATTGAGAAGGACAATGTGATGAATTCCTGCAGTTTGGAGAGGAGAACTTGAGCTGCCACCTGCTGCTATTGCCACTTACTAGACATATCACAACTTCGTGCTTTATATTAGCATGAACTAAAATTTAATTCAGCCCAGTTATTTGCTTTTTAAGGTGAATACCAAAATGAACATTCCAATGCATACTAAAGGAACTGAAAGTATGGAACACAAAGTTACTGACAGTAAAGGAACACAAGTATGATCTACATTTTCCCTCCATCCTAATACTGCTTATATACAGAATGAGATTTCTTTCACAATGCAGTGAAGCCTGAGTTTTCTTTGGAAACACTAGGAGCACCATAACTTCTTCTGGGCTGCACATATACCCTCTACAGAAAGATAAAACAAGGAATCCTTCCTTCTGGAAGGTTGTGCTTAAAGTGTGGCTGCATCTCTTACCACTTTTATATATGCTACCTCTGACCTTGAAAACACACATTCTGATATTCCTATTCCTACAGATACATGTAGATTTGCAAGGATTTTAATACTGGCCAACAGAATACTACAATCCGAAGTGCTGACACTGAGTGAAATTGGGAATTGACTATAAAGATAAGAATCAAATTACTCAGAAGTTAGATAAGATACAGTTATCTACTGATGCACAAAAGCTCCACATTTGAGTAAGAAACCTCTTTTCTTACTTCTACTACTTCAAATATCAATCACAAGGGAAAAAACAACAAACCAACCCTGTCTAGAACAGAATGCCTTTGTCCTGTGAGGAAGAAGCTCATCTCAGCCTCTGGGTGCATCTTTGGGCCAATTCCCTTTTATGTTTCAAAACAGTGCACCATTGAGCCAAAAGGAATGGGAAGGAGAGAAGAAACAAGAAACACCATAAAACTACTCTGCACTATTCTCTTAGTTTCACCTGAAGACAAAGCCAGGATGTATTGTCTGTAGGTATCAGAGAAATGAACTATCATTAGTTCTGTCACCTGCACTCTCAAAAAATTCGTCAGATTTATTTTCCTGAAGTAGGAGCTCTGCAGCAATCTCGAGAGAACAAAAACAAATTATGGCGTTCTCAGGTTATGAAATTTTCAGTGACAAAGATGCAGCCTCCTGTTTACAAATGTTTTTATAGTAAGGATCTGTTATTTAATATTCAAGGAAACAATCTTAGTATAAAAATCATACGGCCAAGGGAAAATTCAAAACTTTAATCTCACATTAATAAGAGCACTATAGTATGTTCAGACAGAAAAATGTCTAAGAATATATTTTACTTTCCTCTATTTACATTGGTTTGTTATTGTTTCCCAGCTTGGGTAATAAATAGATCAAGCCGTTGTATCAGCAGAATTCAATGACAGAAACCTCTGTAGTTTTCCTGTAATGCATTTCATCTATTATCTCAGGGTACTTCACCTAGGTCAGTATTATTGTCTCCGTTTTAGTGACGAAAAGAATGGAGATTTAGAGGTAATATAATGTCGTCAGGGCTAGACTGTGGTGCAGGTGGAAATGTAAGCCAGACTTCTTACTTCCGGTGTCTCATTCATGTGATTGATTAACTTCATCTCATCTGTTGACGTAGAGTCACATCTGAGTCACCCAATTTTTAGGTCAGATTTTAATGATCATACCAGGATGTCTCCATGATGATGGGTTAAAGAGGTGAAGAGGGGATCACAGTTGAGGTCTCTGCGATGAAGGTGGTGCAGGTGGTCAAATGGATGGTTGGGCAGCTTGGCTCTGGGCACATTTTTCAGTGTCTTTCAGAGCACTGCTTTGTTCCAGTTTAAGTGGTAAATAAATGAGCAGATAAAACCACTTGTCTGGGAAATAAAACAGTAAACGTCCTTATGTGATGTTCTTGGCCAGACAATGAGAACTGGACAATCTCCCCATGGCTCAAGCTATAACAGGACCAACACTCTCACATTCACTTTAATACTTCAGTTCTAACTGGGTCCTCAGCTCAAGCCCATTGGCTGCAAGAGGTGAGTATGCAAGATACTTTCCTCCCAAAAAGGGAAATAAACTTTTTTTTTCCTCCTGTCAACAGTGCCACCTATTTTGACTCGCAAACCATCCAGGCTTGCCATAGTGAGCCTGGCAGATCAAAGACTCGTCACTCACTAATTCCACACTATCATTTTCATCCATGTGGGCCTCTGGGGTTTTTTTTTTCTCCTTCCTTTTTTCCAATTTGTCCAAAGAGCAAGTTGGTGCACATTCTTATTCACCTTTAATTAACAAGCAGAAAAGACATTTTTCTGGCAATGCCTGACCTTTAAGCACTTTGTATGAATTTATCGATACCAGCAGAAACAATAATTTAAAAGGTTATTTTATGAGTGCTGCATAGTTTATGGCAGCACGTTTGTCAAGATAAATGAGTTTCTTATTTCTACATTTACAGCTCTAAGCAGTTTAATAAAAAAGGTCCATAAAAGTCAAAAGATTACTCCAAATCTCTCCTCTATCTAAGTCTACTTGGGCATTTCTGGTGACCCCCTGAAACACCTACAACGTGGAGGGAGCGCTGAAACATGCAGTGACGGGGGAAAGTAAGGAGCCAAGTTTCAGTCTGCCTCAGAATTGTTTTGATTTGATTGTATGCATTTTAAGCCAGATTTACTATCTTTACACCGGGAAATAAATTCACCAGGTGTATTTTCTACTATCTAATTCACTAAACTTTACATCCAGCATCACTTCTCATCCCACACAAGCATCTGGGAGTTCATGACCCCTTGCTAACTCCTACCTCAAGCCCCAGCCCTGGACTGGAACAGGAACCTCAGCTACTGCATCACCCACTGCAGGAGTTAATGGCTAATGAACACATACAGCTGCAACACAAACCACTTCCAAACCCCTTTCTTCAGTGCCCTATACAGAGCAGACAGGTATCTGGCATGTCAGGGACACCCCTTTTGCTTGAGCAATCCACAGATGCCCTCAGACAGAAACCACAGCAGCCCACTGTGTAGGTGACCTGCCATCTCCCTTGTTGGGTAAATGTCATCCAGCAGCACGGCCCAAAGGGTCACATTTCAGATTGTAAAAACAGGTGAAGACATGCAAATGACATAATCTTTTTCAGTGGTCAGTTTACTCACTAAGAAAATAACAATGGTAAGAATTTTAAAAAAGAAAACCAACCCAAAAGCCCCAAAACAGGAGGACACAGTTGCATTAAAAGACAAAAAAAAAGACAAAAAACTCCTCCCACATAACCAACAAAAAATGAAAAATTTAGAAGGTATTGCCAAGTCCAGTTAAAAAAGAAAAACACTTCTCACTCTCAATTCTTCTATTAATATCCAACAGCATTGTAGCTATTTGCTATAGTTTCTCCTCTTATGCTTCTTCTGCATTAAATCAAGACCATCCCTAGATCAAGGCTCTCAAAGAGAGCTGAGGGATACCAGTATAGGGACAGTGGCAAGTAGAAGACACAAAAAGTGAAACAAAGACGTATGGTATGGACAGAGAATAATAATTCAAAGGATGAAGGCTAGAGATGGTTAGAGGATAAAAGGATGTTGAAGCAGAAACAAGGATGGGATTTACATTGTCAATGATGAGACTAAGGGCCTACTGACTATTGTTATGACTTCGTTAGTCAATGCCTGAGTTTTTAAATCCATGACATGCACATTTGTGATTTCAGTAAACTTCTGCATTTCAGCCCTGAATGAATACATATATATATCTCTACAGATACGTATCTCTGCTTTATTGAAAGATATTTACATTTTACTCTGTTTGTCAGACCACTACTATGTTTGTTTTGAATTACAAATTCCTTTCACCCCCCATTTGGAGGTACTAACAACGCTTAAGGACCTGTTCCTAGAATTCATTACCCATAGAAACTCACTGTGGAGCTTGGGTACATGAGCAGTTTAGGATTAGATCACAGATGTAAAACTGTGAGGGGACACAACTCTCCTCCCATTCCAGAATTACTCCAGTACAGATAAAATCACTGAAGTCAATCACTGAAGAGCACCAGACTCAATGAATAGCAGAAGGTTAAATAGCCACATAGTTTCAAAAGCCTTTCATTACAGCATGTTACCAAAATACTTAACTCAGGAACATATGGGTTTGTTATATCTTAGCAGAACAGTTCAATTATTTGAGTTCAACTGACACTGCATTGCTGTATTATTTGCAAACTACTTTATTCTGCCATCAATACTGCAGCACAAATATTGCGTTCCTACAATGTATTATAGAAACGCTAATCTTTTTCTTTTTAAAGTACATATGCATCTCTCTAAGATCTAGGTCTTCTTCGTGTTGCAAATAAGACACCTAAGCTATTAAAAAAATGTTTTTGTCTGTTTTGTGTTCAATATTGGCAACAACAGTTTTACAGAATGGATTTTTAATGTGGTAGTGACAGGGGAACAGATTGCTATGGCAACAGCAAAGATGAAAATTCTTAACCTGAATGGATCGTCACTGAAGTAATTGCAGGGTTTTTTTACCCATTCTACATCCATTTTACAACTTGAATGCTGCATTCAACCTTGAGCTTGCTTTATATAAATGCCAAGCACTATATGCAACCTCCAAGTTCATCTGACAAAACTTGCTGCTCCTTACCTCAACAATCCAGGATAGTTGCTGTCCTCTAGCTAACCTAAACACCTGAATGCTATTATTTTCTCATATAGTCCACCAGTAAAAGCACTGGACACTTGGGTATAACTTTGATGCTCCTGCAAGACATGTACGCGTACATATTTTTTCTTGCCCTCTAGTCTTAGCTTCTACAAAAATCTGTGGAAATCATTCTTCGTTTTCAAAGTGTGGTGAAATGATTGTGCATGGTTTTTCTAATAATCTGGTGGAATAATGGCATATTTCAGTTTCACACTCAGATTGTATCCCAAAGACACTGCACTTCAGACACGTATTTTGTGTAAACAGTAATTTAATTGGGACTTCACAGAAATTTAAAGATTCATCTCCCAGCTTTTAAAAGTGTTTGTTTTCCCCACTTCCTTTCTCCCTCAGAATTCATTAATCACACTCTTGTATGCACATTTATTATTATTATGAAGCAGACTATCAGAAACACAACAAGCTTTTTAAAAATATCAGTATTTTTGAAACCATCCTTTCTTTGAGCATTAAAAATACCATTGAAACCAACCCTCATTATAGTCAATTAATGACGACTGAATCTACACCAGACGCTTTTGTACTAAAACACCCTACAAGTGCTCTCACTGCCCTTTACAAGGCCCAGTACCCAGGTAGCAAAAAGCAGCAGGAGACAAGATACCATCTTAAATTCCAAATCTGCTTTGAAACCCACTGTGTGACCAAATTCTTAACTGCTGCTGAGGTATTCCTACTCATCCCTTCCACCACCGCTCATCTGCGAGGAAACCCACAGTGGTATCAAAGCTCATGAGGGTATCAGAGGAATATATGCAGAGATAAAGCAAACAATTTTCTGCTTTTACCATGTCTCTTAAGCCTTTCAGAGCACCATCTAATTTATCTCTGCTTCCACCATGGCTCTCAGACTTTCATACTACCATTTCTGCTTCTTGCCACTTACACATTCCCATCTGGGTAAACTCAAAAATACAAGTTCTGTTTGAACACACTGTGGGTACATATTCTGGCAAAGGGAAAACAAGATCAATAAATTTCATGAGTTTTCCTGGTTTAGAAATCCCGCTGGTTACTTAGGCAAGAGGATAGATAGCTGTGACAAATACCTGTTCTTAAACACAGCTTCCATCACATTATTTTGTTTACTGGTTAGTATTTTTTTAAGGCACCGTTATTTTTATCAAAGGAAATAGTCAGGATTTTTCCACAGTTATTAGATCACACTCTAAATTTCTGGGGAGAGGGGCGGAGGGGGAGAAGAAGGAAGTTTGGCTATGCGAACTGCATTAGCATGCACATATCTGTTCTGTGATTTGAAGCTTTATTCAGAAATCATATTCAATTAAGTCTCCACCTCCAGCACAAATGAGTATAGTCTCACTGAGTTGCAACAACAACACTCAGCAGCCGTGATCACACCTATAGTCACTAGTCACTTGCTCAGCTGATTCATAAAAGATTTGCTGTTTAACTACTAAACTGTTCCAGATTGATGTTGTTTTTAATGACTAATTTCTTCAAATTACATATTCTCTGTTCACAGGCTGCAGAAATATTTCTGAGTAACGGGGAAAATGCACGCCCCCCGTGTCATACAAAGCAGTTTCTAGCCTCTCCCTCAAGCAAGTTCAAGCACAAGTGAAAATCTTCAACAGAGCCTCGGCAGCTGCTAAAGTGCTACTGCTCTACCCCAGTTGCAGGATGTGAGGATTAGGATATGGAAAGATAAAATAAAGGAGGAAATGACCACCATTCCTTAGTGATTTAGGAATCCTCACCTATCAGAATGGCCCATGCAGCCTATTAGCAGCTACTGAAAAATTATCTTCCAAATCACGTCGCCTTGGCACCCACAGGTCTCAGAGCTACTTTTGCAGTTCTTGCTCTGAGTTTTTATTATGCATCCTTCAGACACTCTGAAGAAGAGGAAAACATGAGGGAAGTGACAGCCTGAGATGATCTAATTGCTCACTGCCACATAGTCCCTTTTGTCAGGTCCTGAGCTGAGCTAATTCAGCTTGCTAACCAGGATAAAGAAAGTTTTCTGCTAGTTGAATTAGCTTAGGAAAGTATCCAACAGGCTACAGAATAAAGGCAAGGGGAAAAGCAACATTTCTTAGCTGGTGGGGGAGGGCAGGGAAGACGAAAACCACAAAGGCAGGGGAACAGAAAAATGGAATGATGGTTCCAATGTTTTTGGAGAAAGGAAGCTATTAGATCAGTCCAGCAATAATAACTGGATGTTGTTACCAAAAGTAACTTCCTTGAGCACAGAACCTTGGGAAGGAACATGAAGACACTGCCTGAATTCCAAATAAAGTGAAATCTGAAAATTCTACTGTTAATATAATTACTTAGAAAAAAGGAAGCAATAACTTTCCCAGGAAATGCTAATTTGAATGTGCAGAATATCCCACAAGCTTGCTTTTTTGTTTAGCCAGACTACTCAGCAATATTGAGCCACTTGTCCATCAACAAAACCCAGTGGAAAATACTGCTTTAGTACAGATGGCTGAATTACCATTGCTATTGAATTCTTAACTTTGGTATTCCGCAGTTCTAGGATTGCAGCTCTGAAAAATCACTGCAGACACTGCAACGTAGGTGCCTTCTTCTAATTAAAAGAAAAAATCAAGATACAGCAGCACCTTATTTAGTTTTGGAGGGCGATAAACTACAGTATACACTTAAAAATGTAATTGATTCTGTGATGATCCAAATAAAATGGTTGATCTTTTATGTTGATTTGTTCAGACAGTAACAAGAATTGCTAAATTTACGCTTAATAATCGAATTCATAAATATATGTGATACACATATATATACACTATATGTATGTGAATACATAAATATACAGTTCAAAACACATGATAATATATTACACATAATATTTTTCCAGAGTTGTAAATACACCAAAGTGAGCACCAGTGTTTCCCTACAATGACAGAGCCAGGAAATTTTAGAGTTAGTAAGTAGAAAATCTCTTCTCTTCCTGAGATGCTGCATTAATGTTAGTGCTAGCAGAACTAGCCTTACAAACACTAAAGTCAGCAAATAACATTTCTTTGT
Organism: Chionis minor; assembly: GCA_013398295.1. Classification (NCBI taxonomy): domain Eukaryota; kingdom Metazoa; phylum Chordata; class Aves; order Charadriiformes; family Chionidae; genus Chionis; species Chionis minor. Next base: position 722,432 of record VZSF01000012.1, on the reverse strand, counting down.
TTCCAAGCCCAGAAATTGTATCTGTTTCTGGAGTGCAGAAATGATAAGAAGAAAACCAGAAAAAAATCAAACCACAACTCTGGTCTACTATCAAGCCGGTGTGCTTTTTCTGGCTCCTGCTTAGGATTTTTCATCCTGCTAGTCCCAGATAAACCTGGATACTGGGACATCTTCCAAGGTCCTAGTAGGCTGAAAAAAGCCCCAATGTGCCTGTGTCCAACTTCAGCTAAACAGTTCAAAATCACCTTCTCGCCTCCCCCGGCAGCCCCCACGCACACTTAGTTTCTGTCAAGCATTAAAGGCAGTAAAATCCTCATGTGCTTCAGATTAAACCATTAACATTCTCTGGACACCTGAATGCTTCTCAGCAAGCCCAGAAACATCACCTTTAAGGTGTCAACAACTCAGTACCTAGAACTGAATCCACAAACGCATGAAGGCACTCCACAGTACAATGACCAACTCTTAGGTGCCTCACTGCATTTCTCAACTAGGCATCCAAGTTTCCCCATGTAGGGTATCCAAAGAGTACAGCTATGCAACTTGGGAAGAAATTTGCAAACCAGTACCCTAGGGCAGAAGAGAGATGTCTCGATAGATGACTACACAGATGTGTTCAAGGGGAGTGTTTTTCTGTGTTACCGACCCCACGCTTTGGTATTTTGCTCCAAAGAGGAGACCTGGTTCATTCCCACTGGGATTTACCTCCATGAGCCCCCTCCTGGAGACTAATCTGTGTTCAGCCACTTTTACCCAAAACACACTCCAAGAAAGCTGTGCTTTCTTTTCTTCCTCACCCCCGTCTTTCCCTTCAGTTTCTCAGGAATTCAACCACCTACTCCAGAGAAGAGATTTCAGTTCCTACACTCACACACGGCTCTTAAGCCATTTAACTATCAGAACATACTTGGGAGACTCTTCTTCCAAGCTTTTCTGCTAAATTAGTCAGCGAGAGAAGAATGTGGTCTCGTGGCCCAGTGGTTAGAGAACGCTCGGGGGGAAAAGACAACCAACAATTCCAATCAATGCTTTGCCCACCTTGTTGTTCAACCCTGTTAATGTGACAGCAGATCGTATAACGCCCCAGTGCAAATGTTTTGGTGCACAGGCAATAGGCCTAGTAGAAATAGAGGCATTTATGGATTTTACCTGCGTCTAAACTTGAAAGCTACTGAACAGAGTTTGAGGAACTAAGTTTTGAACTCTGGCCAGGTAGGCGCACTTGAACACTGAAGTACTTCCAAAGATCAAGTCTAAATGTCTTTTGCTAGAAACAAAAGACATAGGGAGAAAATACGTCCTATGTTTTCAGCTTGCATACTCTGCAAATTAGACAGCACAACTATAATGTCTTCATAAAGGCAGGACCATGAACCTTTCTGAGTCTTCACTGAGTTCAGTGAAGGTCTGATCTTTCAGAGACCAGGACTTCAATCCAGTCATTCCTAGAGCTAAAAGGGGAAAAATTCTTTTTTTGGGTTTTGTTTTTTTTTTTTTTGTAATTGAACAATGGTATCTTAAATTCAAAATAATTGCCCAGGAGATACAAAGAGAACTTTACTACCTGAAATATCTATTAATTTTTTAGACTGGCTTTTACTCAAACAGGTTTATTTATATCATGCCATTGACACAAAAAGCAAAATGTTGGTAAGTGGTGTTACTCAGATCTTCAGTTATCTTCTACTTACAGACACGAAAGTTCTGTATAGTCTACACCCTTACACTGTAAATTGAAAAATCATAAAAATTAGGATGAACAGGTCACAAAGAAGGGTTTTTTAAAAATTAAAAGTTCTTTTTCAAAGAAAATCTAGTAATAATAATAATTAATGGCATACTAAGCCTATTTATTGTATCGTTACTAGGAAAGTTGTTAGAGACATCCTAGTGATGTAATCTTGTAGATTAACTCTGCTGGCACGAATCTAGCTTGACTATACTTGACTTCAGTGGAGATATTCCAAATTCATATATTTGAAAATGCTCATAAAATTTGTTGAATAATACTTTGTCATTAAGAAGACTTATAAACTTAAACTTATAGAGGACATAATGTATATCAAGACACAGGTTAATTCTGGTTCTATGTAATAACTTCTAAATTCCGAATCAATTTCTGGACTCAGGCTAGAGGAACCAAAGTTTGAGCTCATACTCTTCAAGACTTGAGAACAAAGCGTAAACACTTTGAGCCATCATAGTAGTGGTTCAAAGCCACTTACTCTGGCTTTAAAGCCCACATTAGGAACACAGATATAGCAGAAACCTGAAGCTTTTTATCCTGTCATACTTATTAGGGAGGTTGGGGTTTTCCAGCAATACTAAAAAAAGCGGTGTCTAATTTTCCATATAACAAGAAACGTTAAAAAGTGATACAAGTCAACAGAATATAGATTATTGGCTTATATTTTAAGAACATAAGTGTAGGGGAAAATTAATACAGTAATGTTTCACTCTGAAGAAAACGTGATATCAGTGAATTGAGTGGTGGGGTTTTATTAGAGCAAATGCTAATTAATTACCACTTACGGTCTTCTAAATCATACCCTGTAGTATCCCTGCCAAATTTCTACAATATTCTTATTACTATTATGCTAATATAGCTGTCATTTAAAAAATATTTTAGTGTACTGATTCTTTAAAGAGAAATTAATATTACTTTAAATTAAAGAAGGCTGACTTGTGTTTTTATTTTACACCTGTAAGGACAGTAAAGATTTAGGGTAAGACCCTTAAATCATCATTACCACTTCAACAAACTACAGAAAACACAATGATACTTAAATCTTAACAAAGCTGTCGTGTACTTTCTGGTATTACCTATTCAATCACTGCTAGTTGTGATCTTGTATGTAAAAATGAACTTATTTCCAATCCAGCCAGTCTCATTGTTTGATTCAGTGAGGGATGCAACAATCAAGTTGTTTGTAGTATCACAATCCATCACTATACGTGCAAATTTGATGCCACAGTCACTGAACTGGGGTCTTAATAAAATCAAACATGAGAAGCAGGCTAAACAGAGGTCTATAATAAGGATCTCACTGAGGAAAAAAACCCCACAGTCGTACCCATTAATTAAATGTCTTGTATAAAAGCAGTGGGGACATGTTCTTGCTTTCACTGGTCAAATCTCCAAGGACAATATTTGGCCAAAGAATTAGAATAATCAAAAAGATTAAGACCCCAGCACAGAAAAGCAGGTAAATACAAACTCAGTTACAAGCACATGATTAATCCTAATGAAGACATGTGAATTATATGCATGTTAAACGCAGGGTTTTACTCAAGTGAAAGATAAACTTGAACCTGTTTTATGAAATTACTGATATTTAAACCTGACTGCAAGATCAACAGAAAGAATTTTGGTTTGTCTTACCTTGCCTGGTACCTGTCTTATTTTAAAAGGGTCTATGTTTCAGTTTTCATAATGATAAAAATCCAAGTCCAATGCAAGTCTTTCTACTCAGAGGGCAAAAATGTGACTCAAGACTACAGCACACCTTCTGCACAAGAATTATCTGCACTGAAGGAACATCAAGTCCAAGTACGATTTAGAAGCAGTCAAAGAAGAAAGAGGCTTATGATAAATAAAAGTTAGTAACTAGTCTTTTCCCACCCATACACACATATATGAGTATCAAAAACACACGATATAGCTGTTAACAGGAATCCGCCAACGCTCTGTCCTTGTCACTGATGGAAATTGAAATATATCTGTCTTGGCATTCAGCTATTCTCTAAATTTAGAGATGAACAAATTTGGATAAATTTGGATCAGATCACTTTCTGACTCACATTATCCTGCAAGTTAGCAATCCTTCACACATCACACAAAAAAGGCCACTGAATGTAACACATAATCTCTTACCTTTTTGAGGCACCGCACATAGTCAAAGCAAGGAATACAAAAATACATTGTTAAATAACAGGAAACCCATACAAACAATTCTGACATAAACAGCAGAACAGTGTTTATGTGTTGAAATATGCATTCAGAGAGCCAAATCTTTAACTAGTGGAAACTTGCATAACTCCATCATTTTGAACACAACTCTCTAGATTCCCAGGCAGCGAGGGTCTGCCCTTCCGTACAGGAATATCTCCACAGACAGGTTTGGTTTTTTTTTTCTCTCTCTCACATACACAAACACTTTTAATTGCTTATTGTGTAGCAATTTAACTTGAATTTTTATAAAATGTCTGTGCTGTGAAGAAAACATAACAACTAAACCCTAACATCAATAAGTGCTAATAAATATTAATATAACATAAGCACCACTTTTATTGCAATGTGAAACCAGTTTATTATCCACAGATGAAATCAAATTGCTGCCTTTATTACTGTCAGGAATGACTTCTAAGATATTTCTATTTACTACTTGAGTATTCATCAGCACTCTGTATTTACAGCATCTAGCCTCTCTCTCTCTCCCTCTCCCTCCCTTCTTCCCCCCCATTTATACATGAAATAATTTAAGAGCAGTATTTTCTGGTACAGTTTTCCAATTAATTTAAATATAGACACAAATGCATGTTATGAGATTAGTAGCAGACCAATTGCCAAATCCTGATACAGTAATAAGACCAACAGGAAATTTTATCATGCTTGTATTTGCAGTATGAACATTGAAAGAAGATAAATACAGAGTTTGCAGTCTGGTATCAAACACTCAAATTCCTGCAAATTATTCAACTACCCCACAAACTCTGTGGATAATGAAAAAACTCCACCTTTTGACAATAAATAGAACTAAGACGTTTGGCGCTATTCCAAAGCCTTTCATTTCCTAAAGTGGTGCCTTTTATTAAAGTAACAGTAGATGTAGAATAAGTGGATGTTTTTATGCATCCTGTAATTTAGAAAACCTAAGAGATGATTTCCCCGCCCCTAAAGTTGATCATCTTTCATTATTACAAACTGCACTTTAAGTTTGAATCACACAGCCCTCAAATTTTCTATCCATCCCTTCGCATTCTTGCTCCCCCATTTTAAATAGAACTAACTTGAAAATTCTGACATTTTCAAGAATGCTTGCCTGGTAATTTCCGTGAGGCACAGACAGCCTCCAATTACAATGAAATAGCTACAGTGTATTACCCTTTTTAGAGCATTCTTTGGTTTTCTGAAGCGAATCAAAGCTCTCCATGGGAGCTACTCTGATTAGTGTCAAAACAATAATGTGTTATAAACTCTCAGCATTAGAACAAGGGCCTCGGAACTTTGTTTACATGGATGATATATAAGCATGTATAAAAATATCACAGAAATTTCCATGAGGGGACTACCTATATATTCCTGTATTTAGGACTTTCCTTCTTAGGGAGTTAAAATAACTCCGAAGAAAAGGCATGAAATTCAAGCGAATGCATTTCCCTCTTTCAACCTGGTCTCTTTTGTTTGGTTTTCTACACACAGGCCAATTAATTACTTCTGGCTACGAGGACCTACAAATATTCTTCTGCAGCATCAGGAATCAATGACAAAACGAAAGTAATTTTAGTTCATTTCCTTTTGCTCCTGTTCCTCAGTAGAGACTCTTCCCAGACACCTGCAGGAGGAAAATCCATTCCATAAACACTGAAGTAGCACATCCATACCTACATCCCGCTTCACAGGAACCCGCAGAGGGGACATCTAGTGACACAAAGGCTGCAAAGGACAGAACCATAGTATGGTCTTCCAAAACGGGGACTTCCTATTGTTTCCTGGTCATTTAATTTCTTGCAGTGTGGTGTTTGTTTGCCGGTCTGCACAGAAACAAATTTGGAAAGGTTGCTCCGAGATTCTTACAAGAAAGCATCAGACAGTCAGTGTGAGTCCACTTCTGCTGATCCTTTCCTGCTGAATACTCCACTGCCTCCACTGGAAATTTTTGGCTATGTAAGGAAATACCACATTGGGCCTAATCAGGTTTTATTCAGTCGCTGAGAGACTTTATTCAGTCTTTGATACCAGTGAGTGTTTGACCCTATTGTAGACCAAATGAAAACGCAGATTGAGAAAAGCAGAAATCCATGCACTTTAGATGTATTGACCATATACGTACGTCTGGGATATTTAAAAGGAAGCCATTTATAATCAGGAAGCATAAGTGCTTATTCTGAATCTGACATTTAAATATCCCATCAACAGCAACCAGCATTGCAAAACAGTTTAATTAACCTGAAAGGATGTAATTTTATGCTATTTAGCATGAAATACAAATTTTAAAGTGCTTTTACGCAGTATATATCAGAGTAGTAAGGCCAAATCCTGCATTTAGCTACCCATATTTAAATATGAGGTAAATTCATGTACCTCCCTTCATAAACCTGCATCTAAAATGGTGTAAATACAAGCAGAATTTGTCACACTTACTCTATAATCCATTTCCTAAAATTACCATGCTCTTTACAACATTCTAATGGCAGAGCTAAAAGTTAGTAAAGCCTCAATGACAGAATGGATCACTGGATGGTGTGGGGGGCTGTGAACCCTTGGGTTTCCCCCTCTCCTTGTCTTTTTCTTTGTTATTATTTTTAATTTAACTTGCCTGAGCCACCTCTCCTCTCCTACATTTACAAATACCTCCTGAAGATAAGTTGCCTTCAAGCCATCAAAGGATGATCCAAGAGACTGAGTAGGTGATATTGAATCCTTCGAGGTCCAAAACTAAAATAATCCAATGTCTTTGCCCTACTCAGACTCACAGTGTGGCTGACAACCTTCTGAAAGCCTAAGAGGTGCGATCCATTGGACGAAACGTAGGGCTCTCATGGATGAATCTGGGCTCTCTCCTGCTGTGTGACCCCAGAAGTTACTTCATCTCTCTGCACTCTTGATTCCCCCACAAATTTTGTCCTCCCTGCTTGTGTTATATGCTCTTTAGCAGATGCTCCCTCCAACAGGGAGGCCTCCCTTTAGTGTCTGCCATGGAGACCAAACAAGACAGCTAACTGAGTAGTTAATACGCTAGTAAGACTGTGCCTCAAGTCTCTGCTCTGTAAGACATCTGTGTGGCCTCAGGCAAGACATTTGGGCCCAGGTACCACAAGCAGAATTTCCAATGGGATTCAGGACAGAGAAGACTTCAGAGTAACTCAGTCTCTACCTCTGCCTGTCATAAAGTCTGCAAAGTTTTTGACATAAAATTCTGTATCCATGCTACTGTTCTTCACAGCAGCTCAAGTGGGACCACAGAGAAGGACTTTGGTCCTTAGGGCCTCTCCACAGGTTCCTCTAACACCGTCTGGTACTTCAGAATTCCTCTGTCTACAGTAACTCTGGGTAATGAACCCATGAGCATGATGGCATGGGCAGTACTACAACCATCTCATCCCTGGGCCTGCCTGTTGAAAATCTTCCTGCCACAGACTTTCTGGGTAGTTCTCTCCTGTATTGTTATTTCTAATAGAACACCGTTACCACTCCAAGTTACCCTCACAAACTGACAGAAGCAGACAGCTCAGAGTGCTACTTTGGCCCCAGCAGGAGACCCAGCTCCCATTTCACATTTGAGGAGATTGTAAAAAATAGCACTATTCAGGGAAAGTCAGTAGGAACTGTCAAACTGTCACCCACACACAATAATCGCTCTGTTCCTCCAGGAGAGAAGTCCAGAAACCAGCATAGTGCCAGATAAAATGAAGCTCAAGTAAGCCCTCAACAAAACTCTTCAATACCTTGAAATTATTGAGCTATTACTGATCAACCCATACCTGAAGAAAGATGTAACTGGTGTGATGGTAAGACCAGAAGCCAGGGACTCCAGAAAGGCAACAATCTTTTTGGTACATTACAGAGAGCCTGGTACATTTCTGATGACAGCAAGACTGTTGGTCCTCCTGCAGACTGCCAAAACGACCATGGGAGTCATAAGCCATAAAGCAATGCCTCCATTTTCCCCCTATCCCCTAGACCTATGCAGGGCCTCTGGATCTTTCTTTTGTCCTTCCCTGTGCTCACTACTTATAATTTCCCTCTGCATCTTGGCACATTGACATCAATGTGGATGGTGAAGACTGAGCAGAAGTAAGTATGGGGTAGATGATAAAAAGAGGTATGGCAAGAGCTAAAAGGGACCATAGCATGCTTCAAGGACTCGTAGGACAGTTCTTGTTCCCAAGGATGCCATCTGCAGCATGGATGCCTAAGGCAACCCTTGGGAGCTTCCTGTGAAGAAGCATAAATGGATCCTTTATTTCTCAGTTTTCCAACAGCAAAATGTGGAATAATAGCACCTTAGTCATAATAACTCCATATTGTGAGGATAAATTAACTATTGTCATGTACTTAGACACTGTGGTAACATGGATCATAGAAAAAAGCTATATATAGCCACATAACCAATACAGATAAATATATCTATAAATAAAACCTCTAAGTACTACTGCGATACAAATAATAAATAAAAGCCAAAAAGACTTAGTCATACACAGAGGTGGATTTCCAATTATGGAGGAAGCACTTTTACAGAGACCAGAGTGGAGCACATTAAGTGGGATGGTGAAGAGAAAGGTAATAAATCATTCTACAAATAAATTATTCTGAAAAATGGCCATTACAGGCAGAGGTATGTTCTTAAACTTCTGGAATGCAGGTTTTTCTAGTAAATTGAATATACAGATAGCTAAGAAGTATATATGAGCATCCTCCTACAGGTATAAAGCCACTTTTTCCTGAAAAAAAAATGGAGACCCATATAGCCTGCTCAATCTAAACACAGATACAAGTACTTCTTTGAGCTGTGGAGTTAATGAAGCATTCGTGGAGAACAGTTTACTACCTTGCCAGGAATTTATAGCACTATAAATCCTCATACTGTATTTTACTTTGAAATAACCTCCCTGTATAGACAAGCCCCAGGACGCAACAGCACATGTGCAAGGGGAAGCTTGCCAAACTTTTCTCCAGCTGACCGAGGGAATACACGTGTGGGAAGGAAAGCACGGAGAGGAGCAGGAGGCAGATTTTATGCTGTTGCTTGTGGAGTCCTGATGGACAGGGAGTCGGTGCCTTGCCAAGATGTATTCTAAGAGCCGCACAGAGTAATAGGGGATAGAGCATCACACCAGGATCACAGACGAGAGACAGGTCTTTTATTACAGCACTATCCAAATGTTTCTGCACCTAGTATCTACTTTGCACTTGAGAAGCCTCTGGGACTTACGGTATGTGACCAGTGCACATATCCAGAGAATATTGTTTATGTCGACAAAGTGAGAGCCAGCTCTGGAAGCACTCTCACTCCAGGACCACGGCTCAGTTTAAAGCCAGCAACCCCGGGCTGCGCAGAGATAGCTAAGCCAGCTGCAAACATCATCTCTCCGAAACTAGAGAAGTGGAGCTGCCTGAGAGACAAAGGTTACCTTGAGCAGTACCCAGTACGCAGCTTCCAGGACACCAACCACCTCTGCAGAGCCACTCTGTGCCACCTTTCTGTGGAGTAACTTTCTGTCTCATGGTGCTTCATGGCCCAGTGCACGTATGCCTTTCCAGAGCTTTTTTCTTTCTCTACAGCTCCTGAAAAGCAGCCAAGTGGTCTGACAGCTGTATTCCCCCCTCTTTGCTTGTTCACCCAAAAGCTGACTGATCCAACTGTCTTTCAAATGGCCAAAAGGCTTTCTGTTCCCCAACCTAGGTTCCGGGATGCCTGCTGGCCCTCCGTTTTGCTGTTTAGAAGAGAACGAGGAGGTAGCAGAGGGGCATTTTCTTTACCCGGTACATTGTTCCAGCACAGCAGATGGGACTTTGTCCTTCAGCAAAGCAACCTCAGATCCTGCTTTCAGTCAGGAAATGGCGGCCAGGATAGGAAATAGCAAATACCACATAAATACAATTACAATAAAAATATAATTTGAGAGGCTCATATTAAAATCTCTTTATACTGAGTACTTTGTAGGTACAGGCGTGCTGATATCCTACAACTATCCAGTAGTGCTAGGGCATTCTCCACACAGAATAGCAATAGCTGTTCTCTAAAGGCAAAGCACTCCTAGCATGTATACAGCATATGCCAGCAAAATTCAGCTTATGCCAGCAAAATTCTGCTTTTGCCAACATAACTTGCTCCAGATCATCCAAATGAAGCTCTAAGCTTCATCTTTCTAAGCAGGAGAAAGAGCTACGCTCGTGACATCCCTGCACATACACTTTCATCAATGTAACTCCATCACTCATGTCTTCATACGCTGGACTAACACTGAAAGGCTGCCAAGGAACAGTATAGACGTAGCGCTAGTTTCTGCAGCTCATGATTTCCAATGCTTACAGATTTCAATCTTTGTTAGTATTGCAATGTTTCCTGCTTCTAATAAAAAAATGTGATAAATACCTAAAAAATCCTCTAGTATCTGTTATGCGTGTATTTATTTTGATACTTTTTTCAATGCAGATATAGTTTCCATTACAGCCAACAACATTTCAAATTCACTTTAAAAATCTGCTGGGTAAACAACAGCCTAAAATGAAAGTGCTGACGCACTGCTGCCCTAATGAAAATTGTGTAACAAACTTCCATTTAATCCTATCTATATTTGAAAGTTCTGTATTTAGATTATAGTGTTTGATGCCCTATTTTTTCTGCTGAGTTTCATTTAGCATTTCATTCTTCCTGCTAGATACCACTTGAGATGACCATATACATATCCTGATCCCCTTAAATGCTTTTGAGCAGAAACCACTGTTCAGAAACTCATAACGTTACATTTCATGCCCTTGCCCTTTCCCTCACTTTGCAGATGCAGAGGAATAGGCTACACTACACCAGTAATCTCATTTACTACTATCAGCTTGCCACCCTAACCCAGTTTGCAGAAAGCTGTCATTATCCTCCATCTCACAAACTTCATACATTTCAGCAGAAAAAAATACTTTTCTAAGCTATAACAATGCCACAAAAAAAAAAAGAAAAAGAAGAAGAGAAAGTAAATGCTTATTAATAAATGTCAAAATGAAATCTCCCTCCGACACTACAGTGCTAGTAGCTAGGGTGTTACTGCTATTGATTGGTAATCACCACTCTGGGAACAATCAAGAATACTGAGCATGAAGCAGGAACATATTTTTACTTTTTTTTTTTTCATTGGACCGGAAAAAGAAACCTTGCAAAACAAATTTAATTTGAGTAAAGGAGTGATAATTAACATGCAATCCAGCACTAAGCTTCCTAATAGCTTAGGACAAAACGTCAGCTTGCATTCTTTTACATTTACAATTCAATATTTGTAATTGTTTCTATTCATGCCTGCTGACTATTCTCAAAAGATGAAACCACTATAGTCCTCTGCTTCAGAAACCTGCCATTGCTCAGCTTCTTCTTCCATAAACTACTAACATAATCAGAGATACTAAACTACAAAACTACAGTTGTTGAAAACTCGCAGTGTGCAGACATTTCTAAAGAAAAACACTGGACTTCTTTTTCTAGCAAAAGCAGGCAAACCCCAAATGCTGGACAATATCCCATGCTATTCCAGTAACAGTAAACTTCTGCTTAAATTGAAGCTGTTCTTTGTGACAAAAGTTGTAATGCCAGGCAATGTACTGTTTCAGGTTTGAGAGAACATAAAACAGAAACGTGCACGACTGCCAGCGCTTTGCTCCAGCGGGTCGCAATACACCACTGATCGCGGCACGTCTGGGGACGGGGAAGGTGGACGTGGGACCGGTTTGCCCTTTTGAAAAGGTAAATGGGAAGCACTACAGATAGTTCAACAGCATACCAGTTCACCAGATAAGAAAGTCTTTTCCTTTAACAACACTTGTAGAAGTTACAAGTTTGCAGCCAACTGTTCTAGCCTGCACTGTTCTCCAGCACCTAAAACCGTTATTTTACTATTCAGGCTAAATACATTAAATGTTATTTCAAGCTTCTTCCTTCACTATTTTGATTCTTTTCTTCCTATGGCTCCTTAGAGTAAAAGATAGTCCTTCACAAAATGATAGGCCATTGAAATATTGAAACTTTATCCTTTATATGGTTATCATTTATATAGTTATTTTCCAGGGTTCTAAGAATTATCTACTGGAATAGCTTCAAGTATCTTTTCAGTAAAGCATAAACACCACCTTCGACAAAGGAAATTACCCAGCACGAATACAGAACAGAGATTCAAAATCAAATTCACCACAAACATACTTCAGTGCAACAGCTAAAGACAACACCATTTCTCCAGGAAAAGTGACAGGATGGTTTGGTTCCTGAAGTGGTTGGATGTGTTTTCCCATTTGTTAGCAGATGCAGTAAGTGAGGGCCATCGTCTCTCTGGTGTTTAGGAAGGGGCTTCATTGGTGTTAAAAAGCCTCACAGGTTCCATCATAACTTGGAATTACAAACGTCTTCAGGTTCAGTTCTTTTTTCCCGATTATCAGATTCACATCCTGAGCTTGTGAAGGGGAATTAAGGTACAAAAAAGAGACTATCACAGCCTCTATGTGCAGAAAGTAGAAAAGAAATCCACATTGCCAGTGTCAGCACTAACAGTTTTCATCCTTTTATCCAAAGCTTTAGGAAGGCTCTGTCACTTTATCCACATTTTAACTTCGTTAGCCGCGTTTCCCTCTGCTCACACACACCATGCTTGGAGTAAAAACTTCTCTTTTGTGGCCATTAGCGGACTGCACAAAATGATGTGTCCAGCAAAGAGCCCCCCTTCCTCTTTTGCCCTCCTTTAAGGAATTTAGTCAATTTATTTCGTATTTAGACTACTTTGAACGTAAGCATTAGAGGTATATGTATATAAACACCTGGACCTGGAAGCAACAGGCTGCCCGCTCCCGTACAGTTTCTGCTTTTGCTGCCCTTGCCCAAGTGAGGGAAGGTACTGGCACCACACCACCCTTCCTTGAAATGATGGTTCCTTGAAATGACGGTTCCTCGAAACGATGGCTACTTGAAATGACGGCACGGCCGGGAGACCCTCCACCCCTGCAAGCAGCACCTAAGCTCACAGCCTGGCAACCGACATTTCTTTACACGTGCCTTCTTGTTTTTAACAACTGCTGCTTCTTAATCGGAAAAGGAGCTCCAAAAGGTGGGCGGCAGCCAGCGGTCTGCTCGGCGCGGCTCTCCTCCAGCAGGGCCCGCGTCCCGTCCCGTCCCGTCCCGTCCGCGCTGTCCCCGCCTGCCCCGCAAACCCGCCGGCCACCCGCAGCCCCGCGCTCCCCCCCAGCTCCCCGCTCCCCTGCCCGCTCCGCACCTCCCCTGCCCCGGGCAGGGCTGGGGTGTCCCCGGATCCCCGAGGGGGCAACATCCCCTTCCCTCCCCATACTTGCAGCGGGGCGGAGGGTCCCCACAGCACCAGAGGGAGAAGCCCTCCCCCTTCCAGAGGCGGGCCACCGCAAGGCGGGGGCAGGTGGAGGCAGAGGCAGGTGTCCCCCC